>CM050168.1:163309699-163807199 GCA_027410445.1 Discoglossus pictus
ATCGGTTCAGGGTGCTAATCAAGGACCGAGAGCAGGTCCATCGGTTCAGGGTGCTAATCAAGGACCGAGAGCAGGTCCATCGGTCCGGGGTGCGAGTCAAGAGCAGAGAGCAAGTCCCACTACAAACTTTTTTTGAATTTTGAATGGATTACACTTACACTTCTGCGAATACCTGGTCATAGTGGGCAGTGGGTATTAAGGAGGAATTACAGGGCATAACGCATACAGGGTAGAGGGACATGAGTCATAAACCAATATACAAATGTTTTTTTTCTACTAAAACCCAAGAATAGTGTCACATTCAAAAAAGACTACACAACACAACCGCAGGTCTCAGACATGAAAATATCACAAATGTTGGTGTTATGGATTGGGATCCGTACAAAATGCATAACAGTATTCGTGCACCTACTTATATATCTTATCTTTGCAGTATTATCGTATAACCAAAGTTTTATTAATAATGCTGAATTATTGGGAACTCTAAGATAGAGGATTCACTACTTCCGCATACAAGATGCCGGTGGCACTACTTTCGGTCTAGCAATGATGACGACAGCTACCACACCTTGGACACTAGAAGGAGAGCGCCATCTTTCCTTTGTCTCAACTTCTGAACCAATGGGAAGATATACTCATCCCTTGTGGGATGAGACCTGAAGACTCCCTAAACTCCGGACCCAATACCTCTCCAAGATACCATAAAAGCGGACACCTTAGAACCAATGATGAGCTGAATTAAACCTGATGTTTTGCTTAGTTGTAACTTATCTGATTATTAAAACGATATAAATGACGACGGACGTAATAAAATTAGGCGAGAGAAAGCTTTATACCAGAACTCTGTGTTGGTGTATTATTTCTCTAAGGTATGCACACTATATGTATATTGGCAATTTGGCCAGGGAAAGATATCTCCGAAGAATACTTTTGTTCTCCCAAAACAAAAATGGCGCCCGAACAGGGACTTGAGGTTTAACCAAACCGCAGCGGACGAGAGGAGTTTGGATGGACTTCACGGGAAAAGGCGGAGCCTGATCACCTCCGGTACACGGTAATGACATTATTAGTACCTTATCCGCGTAGACCTGTTCCTGGGACTCTGTCCGTTGTCCAGTTCTGCTGTAGGGGAGGTTACAAAAGTACAGGGACTAGCTTGACTCAAGTTCATTGTGAATCCTGTACAAGAGATAGTGATATCTGTCGCCTGTGTGTGACTGTTGATAGCGTGGTTGAGCTATTGTGATCTCTTAGATATTGTGATTCGGGGGGCATACACGTGTATGTGAAACAGGCTGTGGGGATGGATGAGTTGTGTCGAGAGTCGCACATAACCCAGAGGAGTTGCACATACGGGCGTGCATATACGTAGTCGGGGGATCGGGATTGCTTTGCATACTTTCCCAGGGAGGGACTATGCATGCTGGATAGATGAATATCTCTAGGGGGTCATGATGGTCATGCCTTAGTAGCGTGGTAACCCCGAGAGACGTCTATCATACACTAGGGTGTTTAAACGTGCATGTGGGACAAGGACTTCAGTGGCAGATTGATAGTGTTGTAAAGCACAATAAGCCCCGAGGGTGTCGATTTGTGAGCACGTAGTAGTGCGAGACCCCGAATTGACATATCTCTGAATCTGAAGATTCTGCAGAGAATGGTTTGATGATTATAATGCTATGTCAGTGCTGGTTATTAATGCATGATGATATGAAATGTGATACGATTATGTCTTGTTGATTCACATGTCTCTGTCCACTGTTCTCCTTGCTATCCCTTGCCAGCAGTGAGTGGTTACGCACTGCAAAGGTATAGTCCCCGGAGGGCGGTAACAACGGTCTGAGTTTAGAGAAGACGTACGGAGTAACCCTTCGTAGCAGTCGAAAAAAATCAGACCCTCTCTCCTCTCTCTCACTACCTCATTGAGCCCTCATTGTTAAATACGTATTTGCTTAACATAGGGATATGGGGCAGAATCAAGCTTAACTGAGTGAGGGCACGTTAGCCCGGGATATAGTCAAGAAGAGGGGAGGTGAATCGGTGGTAAGCCGGTGCAAGAAGATGTTTAAAGTGTGCGGGATTACTGGTGTTGTCGGAGGACATTTGAGGGCAGAAGAGTGCCGTAGAATGTTTAGAGACAACAAAGGGCAGCTACAAGATTGTGGTTTGTTGCCGAGTGCAGAAGCATGGTACAGGGTAGCTAAAGCGATTGCACAGGAGGGTTGGACAGAGAAAGAGGTTGAAATGAAGGGACAGAAAATGTATGTGTATCATGCTCCATGTGAAGCGGCCAGCTCCCCGTATTCGACCATTGTCCGCTCCACACTACAACCACGCTGTAACCTTAACGCACCACAACCACTACCCTCTGCCGAACAAAGACATTCCATCCAGCCACAGCCCAAAAATGGCGCGCACACACACACACACACACACACAAAGGAGGAGCCACGCTCACCCCCGAACACTATCCATCATGAAATGATGTCACCCCTTGCACCGCCCATCCAAGGGGGGCCGCCCATCACACCTACCGCCCCGATGGCACATCCCACCCCTCTGTATCCAATATTGACTGCAAATGGAACCATATATTCACCATATCCGATGTTTCCATCTGTGGCGGCACCAAGTGTTGTAGAAGGTTCGACAGGAGGTGCTGGGCCCCATAGTGTACACAGTGTGCCCAGCTGTCGCAAGCCCGCCGTTAATTCCCCTCCCCAACCCTAGAGCACCGTTGGATGTGCAAGCTCCTCCCACATCTCATCATCAACAGGATAGTTCAGAAGAGGAAGATGACGATATCAGGGGAGGAGAGGGGGCGGAGGAATGGAAAGATAGAAGAACAAACCCAAAAGCGAAATCTAAGAGGAGGGACAAGAACAGGGGAAGTCTAATGTACGTTGCATTTACCCTGACACAAGCCACCTCCCTTATAAACACATTGCCCGACCCCGAAAAACAACCTATGCCTTTCTATAGGAAGATGGCACAGATCCAAAAAACTTACTCTGCAGCTTGGAAAGACCTTGTTAGACTGTGTGAAATTAGGGCAGGAGATTCATATGATACAGATCGCCCAAAGGATGACTTTTCATCGGGAGTACTGTTCTGTGACCTGTTAAGATATTGGGCGAAGGATAAATTGGCAGATCAAGCAATTAATTTACAAGATATCAAACAGGAAAAGGACGAATCAGTAGAAAAGTTTCATGCACGACTCACACAGGTATTTACAGATCTTGGTTTCAGTCCCCATAACAAAACACACACGCAGATGTTAAGTACAGTTTTCGTGCTGGGATTAAAGGAGACACTTCAGAAGGGCCTGTTGACATCCAGACCAGAATATAGAGTGTTACCTTTAGACACTTTACTGCTGGTAGCTAAAGGGCTGAAGACAGCAGCGGCTAAACAACCTACATCATCAGCGTCTAAAAAGACTGCTGTGCTTATGGTGAACTCTGAAGAGTCCCCACGAAAAGAAACAAGACAGTGTTTTAATTGTGGGAAACTGGGACACCTTAGCAAGAATTGCAGGGCACCCAGGAAACTAAGACTAAACAGCAGGGAGGTGATACGAATGGAGCGCCTGTGGTTCAAGCCACAGCATAGGACGGGGGTGAGCCTGTGTCAGTGTCCCCTATTCTGGCAGTTTCTTCAGGGGACGGCGGAGTGGGACCTCAAGCTATTGTGACATTACCAATAGAAGGGACTCCCACAACCTTCCTAGTAGACACAGGTGCAGCCAGAAGTGTCCTAAGAAAGCAAGATCTGTCCGATACATTTTACCTGTCCGACATTGATGTCGCCTGTATAGGAGTGGATGGTGTCCCCACCTCCAACCATTTAACTCAACCTATGCAAACAGGCCCGTTTCCAGACCTGCTTGCAAGATTTGTAGTATCTTCTACATGCCCTATAAACTTGTTGCAGATGTGCTTTCCCAACTGCAAGCATCCATCTCATTCACCCCGGACGGAACTGTATAGGTGTCTTCACCTCTACGGGTCACTGACACATCAGCACTCTGCTCACTGCCCATATTACTATAAATTAGATGCCAAGTAGAAGCCGTGATTTAGGGCCAGCTGATATCTTGGACAAGATTCCAGCAACACTCTGGTCGCAAGGACCAGAAGATATTGGACATCTGAAGGTGCCACCAGTCATAGTAAAATTTAAACCCGGAGCAGAGTTACCATGGAAGCCACAGTATCCTCTGAAGCCAACACAAATAGATGCGATCTCTCAGCAGATAGAGAGATTAGTGCAACAAGGGGCGTTGGTCCCATGTACCTCTTCCCAGTAAAGAAGAAATCCAAAAAGGGAGAGCCAGTAAAATATCGTATGGTGCAAGATTTGCGAGCAGTCAATGAAGCAACCATATTAGACACTCCTATAGTGCCTAATCCGAACACTCTCCTTTCTGGAATACCTCCAACAGCTGCATACTTTACCGTGGTGGATTTAGCAAATGCTTTTTTCAGTATTCCCCTTGACCCTTCTTGCCAGTATCTGTTTGCTTTCACGCATGCCTATAATCAATACAAATGGACTGTAATGCCCCAAGGAGCACAAAATTCGCCCAGCCAGTTTGCCAAGGCTATGAGCCATATCCTTGACTCTTGGCAACAAGCGAATCCTGACATTGTATTGCTGCAGTATGTTGATGATCTCTTGCTGTGTGCTGAAGATCTTCCCATAGCCACAAGAACATCGGAAAGCTTGCTGAGACACTTGGCAGAAAAAGGATGTAAAGTATCCAGAGAAAAGCTGCAATGGTGTAAAGAGACGGTCATATTCTTAGGACACTGTCTTTCAAAAGGTGTGCGTCATCTTACACGCACCCGTGTGCAAGCAATAGAAGACATGTCAGTCCCAGAAGTACACAGACCCCTGAAAGCTTTTCTAGGTCTTATATCTTACTGTAGAGCGTGGATCCCAGAAGCATCCCTTCGAATGCAACCCTTGTATGACATATTAAAGACGGAGCCATATGAGATGACACAGATAGCCCTGTGTAACTTCTACACCCTGAAGAAGGCTATTTCATCAGCACCAGCACTAGGATTACCAAACTATGATCTCCCATTCAAGCTGTTTGTATCAGAAAGAGAAGGACATGCAATGGGAGTCTTGACACAGCCCCATGGAAACAAACAACGCCCTATTGGCTATTTCTCATGTCATGTGGATGCCGTGGCAAGGGGAGGACCGTCTTGTCTCAGAGCAGCATTGGCAGCACATGCCTTACTGGACAAAACAAATGACATAGTCCTTGGTTATCCTCTGACAGTTCTTGCACCACATGACATTGCGGCCATCATACAGCAGACTCAACCTAAGCACATGACTACAGCCAGACACCTCCGCCTGCAATGTTCCCTCCTTCTGCCAGACAATGTTACCTTACAGAGATGCTATGTTCTCAATCCAGCCACTCTCTTACCATTTCCAGAGGGGGGAGATGAGGAAGATGGATACTTTTGGTACAGCCTGATTTTGAATCCAGAATCAGGAATAACCAATCTATATGTAAAAAGGGTTGGAATGTGGAAACAGCCAGATGCTCACAGATGAGACACAAGACCCTTTATATTGTACACTGTGGAACAAACAATCTCCTGGCCGAGATTTCCAATATGAAGCAAGTTTCACTAAATTGAAGCAGGTCACCTTAAAACTAAAGACATTGTACAACAATGCAGCAGGTGATAGTGCATTTACGGTGGAGCTCCCACAAGAAGCAGAATTGTTCTACAAACATTGGGATACAGAAATTCCACATGTAGCATTATCAAAGTTTGCACCAGATGGATGGAAATCATTGGGAGCCGCATTAAAATGGTGGGAATCTGCAGATGAAGAAGAGGAATTGGAAGAGGAAGAAGTAGGAAAGAAAACTTTTGACTGGCAAGTAAACGGCACTCCCAGTATACAAGCTAGAGACCCATATGCAGTCCCAGGACTCACAAATCCACCTCATGACTGTCTCCAACAGATGGCAATAGAAACCTTGCACTTGGCTAAGGTGGAAGAACTTATTCTAACAGACCCAGACATTACCTTGTATGTAGATGGCTCGAGATATGCTGATGAACATGGGAAGTACCATACAGGATATGCTGTGACCAGAGAAAGATGTAATACAAGCCTCCTCGTTACCTTCCTCCATCCCTTAGATTGTAAGTTTGCGAGTTTTCAATCTTGTGTCAGGCCTTGGAAACAAGCTCTATGTACATTTGATTTTATGCTCAAAAACAGGGCCCTCCATTCTTTACAAGCTGTTTAATTTGTTTTCTGCTATGTACTCAACCCCTGTACAGCGCTACGGAATATGTTGGCGCGATATAAAGATAATAATAATAATAATAATAATAATAATAATAATAATAATAATAATAATAATAATAATGTCAGCACAAGAAGCAGAATTGATTGCATTAACTAAAGCTTGTGAAGTTGCAGCAGGAATTCGAGCCAATATCTATACAGACTCAAGGTATGCTCTGGGAGTGACTCAAGACTTTGGGATAATTTGGAGAGACAGAGGATTCATGACAGCCGCAGGCACTCCAGTGAAGCATGATAAAGCCATCCGTGAACTGTTAGAAGCTCTAACACTCCCAAAGGAAGTGGCCATACTAAAAGTAAAAGCACATGGGAAGCTAAATTCGGATGAAGCACGAGGAAATCACCTAGCAGATCAGGCAGCTAAACAAGCAGCAATGAAATCACAGGAAAAGGAGAGAGGTGGGTGGACACATAAGCATTTATACAATGCAGACTCTGCCAACGGACTTAAAATTGCAGAAGACGGCAGGTCTAGAAGAAGTGAACAAATGGAAAGCAAAGGGAGCAGCCCTGAAAGATGGACTATATGTTGATAATCTGAGATTGTGTTTGCCAAGTAGCTTGTACCCAGCAACAGTACAATGGGCACATGGACCAGCACACCTGTCAAAGACTCTCATGAATACCTTAATAGACAAGTATTACATGGCCCAAGGCATCACTACTCTGACAAACACTTACTGTAATTCGTGCAGTATTTGTGCCAGGTGCAATGTAGGCCGCACTGAGAAACCACCACAGAGACATTTGGCAAAATCATTGTACCCATTCCAGAGGATACAAATTGATCACATACAGATGCCAGAGAGTGGTCGGTATGAATATGCATTAGTCATCGTGGACATGTTCTCAGGATAGCCAGAAGCCTACCCAGTTGTTTGACAGCAAAGACAACCGTGAAACGCCTGCTAACAGAGGTCATCTGCAGATATGGCGTTCCTGAAGTAATTGAAAGTGACCAAGGACCAGCTTTTACAGCAGTATTGGCCAAGGAAATATGGACAGCCCTAGGAGTGACCCTCTCCTTTCATACGCCTTACCATCCTCAAAGTAGTGGGAAGGTGGAACGTATGAATGGTACTTTGAAATCTAGGATGTTGAAAATGTCACAAGAAACTGGTATGCCATGGACTGAGAGTCTCCCCATAGCATTGTTCAGTGTCAGGTATACCCCCAGGGGGAAACATGCATTATCCCCTCATGAAATCCTGTTTGGATCTGCTCCTAGATTAGGGTGCTACTTTCCTCAGCAGCTGCAACTAAAATCTGATGTACTTGTTGACTATGTGATTGCACTGTCCACCGCACTGACTAAAATCCATGCACAAGTGTTCTCTTCTATTCCAGATTCAGAAGTAATCACTGGTACTCATCAACTACTTCCTGGATATTGGGTCCTGGTCAAGAAATTTGTGAGGAAAACCCCTTTGGAACCCAGATACGAAGGCCCATTCTAAGTATTACTGATCACAGCTACATCAGTTAAGTTGGAAGGGAAAGCTACTTGGGTCCAAGCATCACATTGCAAAAAGGTTCCTCCCCCTGATGACCAGGAAACAATACAATGAGCACAGCCCAGTGGTTTATTCTGTTCCTTGCAGTATACGTGAGCAAGGCTCAACATGTAACCATTACAAAACATGAGGATGGCATTACATTGTGGTACAATTTTTCATACTACACATGTTGCTACATACACCTTTGACTTCTGTGACATTGTTCGCTGCCCCCCAATGCCCGAACAATGTGATTTATATAAGAAAGATCTATACATATGTGTTACTGATGAAATTGTTGGAAGACACTGTAACACATGGAAGGTGGTGGGATGGAACACTGGGACACATTGGGATTATAGGCCTCAGACTGCTGCAGATAAGAAAGATGACCAGGGTAGATCCCTCCTTGACCGAATGACTCTAATAAAGACTGGTAGATGTCTGAATAGTGGGGTATCTGGTTCTAATATGCAATTGACTCTGACCATACAAAACCCTTGTCCCATAGATGCTGACACATATCTACTGGGGGCTTGGATTAGAGGACAAACTGCTAAATTCACAGGCAAATTTAAGCAGATCTATATAAGCACCCAGACTTACCTCTGGCATTACAGACATTGAAGCCAGGGCCCCAGATCATTGGAACAATGACTGCTACTGGTGACCCAACATATGAGGACACATTAGCTACTGAGACTGGATTTTCAGATCTTAATGTGTGGTTGGAATGGATGAAATACAATGTACAGGAAAGTAATAAGACCAACGGTTATGTATGCGGCCATGCTAGGCCTCATTTAGGTACTGTTCCACTTACTATACCTTTGCAGGAAGAGAAATGTTTTTTTGAGTTTGTTCAAATATAAACATAGTTATATAGATAAGTGCGAACAATGGAGAAAGACGTACCCTGTAATAATTAATAATCTCCATCCAGGGAGAGGTATAACTATATACCCCGGAAATGATACGTGTTACAGGAGAAATGTTTCTGATGGGTTCAATTTGCAGAAGTTCCCAAGTGAATTTTGTCATACATACAGAGATGGTTCATCCACACTGCTAGTCAATCAGACCCGATCTTTAGGGGACATATATTGGTTATGGGGCATATGAAACTCAGGGTAAGACTGTCAGGAGTATGGTGTGGGGAATGTACCTTGGCTAAAGCCATAATGCCGTAACACATTGTCCCAACTTATTACGATGACAATTTACCTAATGTTCCCCAAGCAAGGTCCAGAAAGAGAAGACAAGCTTCATCATCTGAACCTCGGGAAAGTTTTGACCCACGTGTGTATATTGATACTATTGGAGTCCCAAGGGGGGTGCCCGACCAATTTAAGGCCCTAAACCAGATAGCAGCAGGATTTGAATCACTGATACCAATGATTGGTGTGAACAAGAATGTTGCCTGGATTAATTATATCAACTATAACCAGCAACGATTTGTTAACTACAGGCATTGCAGAACAATTAGAGGCTACATCACACATGGCCTTCCAGAATCGTTTGGCATTAGACATGATCCTTGCAGAAAAGGGTGGAGTTTGTAAAATGCTTCCTGACACTAGCACATGTTGTACGTACATTCCTGATAACACAGGTCCAAACGGCAAGATCACATTGGCAATCCAGAAATTGGCTAATCTTGGTCAAGAATTTAAGGAAAATTCTGGCACTATAGATTATTGGGAATCATGGTTTGGTTGGATGAATGGCTGGCAGAAAGTGTTGTTGCAAATAGGGATGGCCATCTTTATTGTCATAATTTTGTTAGCCTTCCCCTTATGTTGTATTATTCCTTGTATGCGCAACTACCTTCAGAATGCTGTGGACAAGGCTTCCCCCACCTTTATCCACCAAGATTTAGACACAGATCTACATGGACAGAATGATGATTGTAAGACATCCCATCTTCTGATGCAGACTTTAACTGTCTCTAAGGAGAGTGGTCTGTGAGCTGAGCTACACTATATCTGAGTACTATGGTCCCTCTCCAAGCTTAGCTACACTATTAGAATATTAGAGGCTCATTAGGTTTTCCCCATGCCACATAGGTCATAGGGTAGGTGTGACGTCAGGTCATGGCAAGCCCGATCGAACGAAGATATGTACCTATGACTTACACACATGCAATGCTTTCAACATCCAGAAATAGAAGACATAAAGAATAGTGCTCTGGAAGGACCATAGTTAAGAAGTATATATAATACAAGATACTTAGCTCTAGACACCCGATACTAGATCAGGGTGTTATAGTCATTAAGCTTTATTAAGAATTGTGAGTGCTACGAATATAATATGCCATTTTAGGGGGGACTGTTATGGATTGGGATCCGTACAAAATGCATAACAGTATTCGTGCACCTACTTATATATCTCATCTTTGCAGTATTATCGTATAACCAAAGTTTTATTAATAATGCTGAATTATTGGGAACTCTAAGATAGAGGATTCACTACTTCCGCATACAAGATGCCGGTGGCACTACTTTCGGTCTAGCAAGGATGACCACAGCTACCACACATTGGACACTAGAAGGCGAGAGAAAGCTTTATACCAGAACTCTGTGTTGGTGTATTATTTCTCTAAGGTGTGCACACTATATGTATATTGGTAATTTGGCCAGGGACAGATATCTCTGAGGAATACTTTTGTTCTCCCAAAACATTGGCGTCATGAACCAACTAGAAACACGGTCTGTGTTTAGATGAGCATTCAAGCATAGTGATAACAGTATCTGTTGTGCTCACAAAATGTTGACATCACATGCTAACAGCAATAAAAGACATGCATCATAAAATATGATTTCTTATAAAAGAAGCTTTTTTTTTTATTTAAGATTTTCTTTAGAAAGTATACTAAATATATAAATTGTTTCATAAAAAGATTACAAGAGGTAAACAACTTCTTCATAAAAAAAAAATAGCTTTCAATTAAAAAGTGTCTGACTGAGCTACCCCAGCGAGACACTGCATCTCACAGTGGTAATGTGGAAGAATGAATTCCAGTGAGTGACAGCACAGCAGCAACCTCACTGATACCACCCCCCCTGGAGTTCAAGGAGACAGCATTCAACATCTTATTAATCTGAAGGTGAAAGGCCATCTGAAAAACATTCTCAAATTAACTTTATAAAAAGGAACAGTCATGTAGATCCTGGCTTTATTTAAAAGCTCATTTAATTTTCATGGTCACTGAATGCATCTGATAGAGTAGAAATCAGTAGTGTATGAAAACATTTTTTGTAACATGAAAAAAAGGTACTTTTTTAAACCCTAAACTAACAAACAACGGAAACTTCAGCAGCAATGTCTGAGCTGCTCCTTTTTTTCGTGTGGTGGAAGAGAGAAAAAAAAAAAATTCTACACATCCCATGATGCTTTGCAGAGATGGACTTCCCAGACGTTACAACAATGTTATAGCTACCTGTAATTGGCCAAAAACAAAATTATGGATTTTATGCTAATCCAGCTTGGATTTTCAGCAGCGTTCCTTCCCAAAGTCAACTGCCAGAAAACTGAAGAAATATTGTAAACTTTAGAGTAAGTTTATCAATGTTTGTTTTTGGGGGTTTTTTTCCCCCATGTAAAAATGTTTTTTTCATACACTACTGATTCTCCTGGATCAGATAATCCAGGATACTTCCATATACCTTTAATAATCGTGTGGATCAAACGACTGATGATTTTCCCATGCCATTAGTCTACTAAAACCCCAGAATAGTGTCACATTCAAAACAGACCACACAACTCTATCAGATGCATTCATAATCCACAACACCTTTAAAAACAATGCTACCATTTGCCATGATTGGAGCAACTGCACCAACTTCAGAAATTCAATTTTCTTTTAAGCTTTCCAGACTTCATATAAACTAATTTCAAATAAACTCCTCATATTTGGAGTGTTTAATAGAGAAGCTGGATACCATAAAATTCTTCTTTTGTTGATATACAAGCTATTAATCACCTTTATTTTTCACCTAAATTTCAACTTTATTTTTATCTTTTAAAAAACTTATACTGAGTAACCAGAGCTATAATTTTTAAAAATAAATCATAAATATGTTGATATAGGGAACAGAGTCCCTATATAGTGGCAAAGCCCCTGTTATTTAACTACACCCCTTCTGGATCACTACCTTGTTGTGCTGAAGGGGCTTGTGTACCTCAATGAAGCTGTGAGCTTTACCATGTAGGGTTCACAATAATAGGCAGATCATAGCTGAGCCACTGGAGAATGAACTGGCAACCCACTCCAGTACCTTTGCCAAGACACAAGATGTGTCAGAGTCTCTGCGACCCTATGGATTACATTATGCAAGGCACAACAAAATTCAACAACTGTTGTCACCACTAGTGAAGTTAAAAAAAAAAAAAAATGTACTCCCACCATATTCTAACAATTAATAGTAATTCTTAAGAAACATAACATGTATTGTTATTTGGACTGTTATATATCTTGGTCTCAGGATTAAGCTTTATATTAACCAATTTTTTTTGTCCCCAAACAATAACCAAAAAGAGCTTTAATTAAAAAAGACCTAACGAGCTAAACATGTTAAGAGGATCTATCCCTACAAATACAGTGGAGACTAGGAGGCCATTTTTAAAATATTGACACAATTCATCTATTTCTCTATTCTTGAACTACTTCATTGTTCCGTTGCTGCTATGCTTTGGTGTATATTCTCCTAAACCATTTATAGCAGTTTTAAACCGGTTGCTTTGAAGTATGATCCTGTACTCTGCCCTAATCTACACCAGCACACACAGCCTGAAGTCTGCTACAGCTTCCCACCACTAATTGTGTAAAGGAAGCAGCACAGAATGACATGCGCAAACCTATAAAAAGGTAAGAGCTTGAAATTATAACTACTAGTGTTACAATTTTACATTCATTCACTTTACTAGTGGGATAACATTTCCTTATACTTTACCAACTGGCACAAGCTTGAAGTTTATTCCACACCTTTGGTCCACACACACACCTTTATATGCCATTGTATCTGAACCAGTGACATAGGCATCAAATGAGATTCAATATAGACTGTTATTTGCATCCCAATAACGTTTATTCCATCCCCTTTTGTGTGGGTGTGAAAACTATGAAGATGGTATAGATTAAACGTTTTATCGACATGATTTTTTTTTATTTTTTTTATGATAAAATCTACATTATACATTGGCACTCAAACTAGCACAACAATTACAAACAATGTTGGTCCACCTTTAATAATTGCAAAAGGAAGTCTGTCACTAAACTGCTTCAAATTACTACAATTAATTTTAATGAATAACTGGCTAAACAAACACAGGAAACCTCTTTCCCAGAAAATTTTCATCCCAACTATTTAACCAACTAAACATTTCATCTGCAACTATCTTGGGGTTCTTCCGTTTTCTAAAAACTCTAAATTGATTATACTCATTAGGAAAAAAATTGAAAGCATGCACATCCAAAAACACAAAAGAAATGTGGCAGTTTTAGTGACAAGACTATATAAGTAGAAACCCCCCCAGCTGTACCTTTAAGAGCCAGTAGCTTCTGGAGCTCTCTGTTATTGCTCACATTGAATCTTGAAGAACTCTGCCGCTTCTCTTTCTTTACAACGGTTTGAGGAGTGGGTACCTTTATTTTTGATACCTGTGTTGGTGGGGGGGCACTGTTTGATTTTTTGTTGGATACCTGAAAGTTATTAGAATATAAAAAAAACAAAAAAAACACACATTAAGATAGATCATATACAAAAAAATGTAAAAACATGCACACCGTCATTGATGAAAACTTACGTGTGTAACACGTTAGTGCATGTTGAATCATGTTAAGTTTAATATTATGGAGAAATCTGTGTATATCATTTTCACTGTAATCTACTGCATGCCCCAACTATGGATAACACCCCATCCCACTTGGTATAAAACAGTCTCTCAACCACAGATCCGGAGATCTTATTTGCCAGTGCTCGGAAATAAGAGGGATGAGGAGAGTCTAACACACCACTACTGTAAGTCACAGATTATTAGTGACCATATCTGCATCTAAGATAGACTCTAAACAAATAAATGCAAAACTAGATGTAAATTGAATGTGCTACAGGTAGGATCCCCATTAAAAATGGTTTTGATCCTGTTGTCTTGGGGTTCTACCGGATCCTGTCCTCTCCCTCATTCCTCACACAATCACAAAATGTTATTCTAAAATGTTGTTATTTTCACTTAAATACCATCTTCAAAATACTTTTTACACAAGATGCAACTACAATTATAATTCACTAGCGAATTGCCCGTCAAAAAAATTACAGGCATAAAATAGTAAGCCAGGCAATGCTGTTTGCCACACAATGTGAGGCTTTTGCTTCTCTGAGCATCTTCGGCGCTCATTGTGACCCTTTCCTCCCGTCTACTGTACGAGCCGCTCATTGCAGGGTTCATTAACCTGCACGTTTTGTGCTTGGGAATGCTATGTGTCTCTTTCCAGCATCTACCCCATGTGCCTTCCCTGTGTGTTTCTCTTCTGTGTGTCTGCTGACGGTGTGTGGGGCGCTGACTGCTGTTTGTTTTCTTTTCAAAGTCCCGCGTGACTGGAGTTGTTGGTGTAAGTGTCTTTGCCGTCATGTATTTTCTAAGACCTGAGTGCCTGGCTTTGCTCAGCCTCGTTTTCATCCTGTTTCAGGAATTTTTACGTTTTTCGTCACCATTTTTTTCCCCCTCGCTTAGCCGATTTTCGAGTGACGAAAAACGTCAAATAAGGTTCAAAATTGCTTGCAACCTCACTCCCATGCTTCCTGGCTCCCCCCCCCCCCTGTGCGGTGTGCGCGTGTTTTTATTTTTTTTCTTGTTTTGCATGTTTAATTGCTTAATTGCTCATTTCAGCCTAAGTCCTGCATGCTTTAATGTTTCAACTGCTCGCCTTGCTTCGCTAAGTCCTGCGAGCTCGGAAGGCTTTATTGCCTCAATGGCTCGCCTCGCAAGGCTCACAAGGGTGACGACAAATTGCAGTTTGACAATTATTATACATGATTCTCACATCATATCTAGACAACTGCATCCAGTTAGACTCTACCATACTCAACACTAAGTATCTGCAGCTCCTCTGTCAGTCACTCAACTGGCTTCCCATAGCCTCCAGTATAAAACGTAACATCAATACCCTAACGTATAAAGCCCTCAACAATAGTTCACCCTTTTAGAATCTCTACTCTCGTCTCAAAATACTTCCCAACTCACCCTCTTCACTGTTAAAGACCTTCTTCTTTCCTCCTCATCACCTCCTCGTACTACCGCCTTCAGTAATTTTAATGTGCTGCCCCTACTCTCTGGAACTCCTTGCTTCACTCCACTAGCCTCCTCCTGCTTGAAAACCTTCAAAAAAAGCTCACTAAAAATGCAACTGTATAAAGAAGTTAATCACATTCAGCCTTAATATGCACCACGGCACCCCCCCAATCTATAGTACAACACATAGGGCCTCATTCAATTGCAATTTTGCCAATTGAATAGGGCTCAATATAAGCACAGAGCATATTTTTTTTTTACAGAAGTTTTTAGTTAGTGAAGACCTTGCTTTTGCATAGAAGTTCACCAACTAAAAAATTCTGTAAAACAAATATGATCTGTGCTCATATAGAGCCCTATTCAATTGGCCAAATCGGAATTTAATTAGGCCCATAGACACCTCCATGTGCTTAAACTTATTGCCTTATACACCGCCTTCTTGTATCTATCACCCTCCGGTATCACACCCAAACCCCATTATATGTAAGTTTGTGAGTTTTCAGTCTTGTGTTGTTGCTCTGGGAACAAGCTCGGTGTATGTTTGATTTTAAGCTCAAAGACAGGACCCTCCATTTTTCTGCAATGTGTTACAATTATTTTTGCCTTATGCCTAACTCCTATATGGAGCTACAGAATATGTTGGTGGTTTACAAATAAAGGATAATAATAAAAGCATAATAATCGCAAAGATGGTTAACATGAGCTCTGCAATGTGTCCAGCCGGTCCCAGATCAAAAAAGGTTGAATGTCACTGCTACACAGTGGCACACCATACCAATGCAACATATTCCATTATATTTGTGTCCTTGTATGAATGCACAAGACAAAATAAACTATTTGGCTGTACTTCATAAATAATATACAGGAATAATACACACAAATATGCATATTTTATTTATTTTTAATTAAAATGAAGTCGTATGTTTCAAGTATCGGAGGACATGTTCCAAATTCCATCAGAGGCAGATGTATTAGTCACGGCAAAATGCTTTCAGTTGTCTGTGTGTGGACAGAAGAAGAAGAAAAAAGAAAAAAAAAGTTATAGTAATGTAGATGGAAGGTATGACTCATGACACATAGGATGCAGAAAAAATGTTGCATTCGTCTGAAAATTGTTATATATAAAAAAAAGAGCAGATAATTAAAAAAAATGAAAGGAAATGTCATTTTGTCCTATAGCCTCCAGAATAAAATTTAAAATATTTTCCCAGGGGAAAATCAGCATAACTAATACATGGTATCTTTTTGGCCTGGGGATTTTGCAGGCAGCTTTCCTTTAGATTTCAGTAATAACCAGAACAAGGGCTGTGTCCAGTCATTCACTGATTGTTTTATCTACATCCCAGGTGATTCTTCCCCAGGCCCAGTGATTTACCCCATCACCCACCCCTGCCTCAGTGAATTGCCCCTGTAACCCCCCAGTCCCAGTGAATTGGCCCATCACCTGCCCCAGCGAATTGCAGTAAATTGCTCCCTGACCTCCCCCGGCCATAGTGATTTTCCCTCCAGCCCCAGTGAATTCCGCCGCGAGCTCCCCTCCAGCCCCAGTGAATTCCGCCGCGAGCTCCCCTCCAGCACCAGTGAATTCCGCCGCAAGCTCCCCTCCAGCCCCAGTGAATTCCGCCGCGAGCTCCCCTCCAGCCCCAGTGAATTCCGCCGCGAGCTCCCCTCCAGCCCCAGTGAATTCCGCCGCGAGCTCCCCTCCAGCCCCAGTGAATTCCGCCGCGAGCTCCCCTCCAGCCCCAGTGAATTCCGCCGCGAGCTCCCCTCCAGCCCCAGTGAATTCCGCCGCGAGCTCCCCTCCAGCCCCAGTGAATTCCGCCGCGAGCTCCCCTCCAGCCCCAGTGAATAGTTCTCCAGCCCCAGTGAACTGCCCCTGTAACCCTCCCAGCGAATTGTCCTCCATCCCCAGTGAATTGCCCTGTGACCTCCCCCATCCCCAATGAATTGCCTCCTCACCTGCCCCAGGTAATTGCCCCGTCACCTGGGGCTGGGGGAGGTAAGTGCCCCATCAGCTCCCAAAGACACAGGTAAGTGCCCCATCACCTCCCACAGACACAGTGTTAGGGTGGGGGTAGACAGACACAACCACCCTCACTCGCGCACACACACACCGCCCTCCTATGCTTCACTCATTCCTCCAATCAGAAAGCTCTGAGGTTATTGGGTTGAGCGGCGACGTCACACCAAGAAAAGAGGTCATCATCATCATCAGAGAATGCTAAAGTAGGGAACCAAAGAGATACCGGGAATACCTTCCAAGTTTGGCCTTTGGAGATTAGTAGAATTATGTCAATAATTCTCTGGTCATAGCAAACACCATTTTCCAACAGTCTCCGAGATGACTCTACACATGGACAACACCAGATGGACAACATAAAAATCAGATTGGATGCAAAGTATATAGTCAAAGATAGAGAAGCTCTATACAAATCAGCAAAAACAAAGACCTGGAGCTGACTGTGGCTCAGACCATGAGGTTCTTATTGCAAATTCAGAATTAAAC
Organism: Discoglossus pictus; assembly: GCA_027410445.1. Lineage (NCBI taxonomy): Eukaryota > Metazoa > Chordata > Amphibia > Anura > Alytidae > Discoglossus > Discoglossus pictus. Next base: position 163,327,349 of record CM050168.1, read on the forward strand.
TTGTTCTAAAAAAAGAGATGGGAGTACCAGATCATCTCATCCGGCTCCTGAAGAATCTGTATGTGGACCAAGAAGCCAAGGTCAGAACCGAACATGGGATAACAGAATGGCTAAAGATTGGAAAAGGAGTGCAATAAGGTTGTATATTGCCACCTTATTTATTCAGCTTATAGGCAGAGTACATCATGAGTAAGACCGTTGGATGAATCCAAAGCCAGAATCAATATTGCTGTAAGAAACACCAACCTCAGATATACCAATGATACTACTTTGATGGCTGACTTTAGAAATGAAATTAAAATATTTTTGCTTTTGGTGAGGAAAGATATAGCAAGTTTGGACAAGCTAGTAAAAAAGCAAATATGTTACACCATCAACAAAGATCTGCATAGTTAGGACTATGGTATTACTAGTAGTAACATACAGATGTGAGAACTGATGCCTTTAAATTGTGTTCTTGGAGAAAACGACTAAGGGTCGCTTGGACTGCAAGAAGATTCAATAAGTAAGTACTTCAAGAAATCAACATAAACTGTTCACTAGAAGGTATGATCATGAGGCTGTAGCTCAAATATTTTGACAATATCATGAGATGGCAGGATTCCCTAGAGACTCTGATGCTGGGAAAGATTTAAGGTACAACAAGAAGGGGACGACAGAGGCAGAGACTGATAGATGAGGTCACTGAAGCAATGAACATGAACCTGATGGAGCTCAGAGGTGTAGTGACAGAGAGCTACCTTGCATGCTGCAGTCCATAGGGTCATTTAGAGTTTCATCACCTCTCACTCCATCTTAAGGGCTTTTCTTGTGCTGCCCTACACTCTGGAACTCCTATCTTCCGGTCTCAAAAGCCCCCTTAAAAACACATCTGTATAAAGAAGCTAATCACCTTCAGCCTTAACATGCACAGCTGTACACTCTACAGCATAATATAATTCACACATACAATCTACAGTGCAACACAGACATCTCCACTTGCTTGAGCTTAATGCCTTACACACCGACATCTTGCACTCCCCTATATCACCCAAACCCTTTAGATGTACGTTTGAGAGTTTTCAGTCTTGTGTTGGTGCACTGGGAACAAGCACTATGAATGTTTGATTCTAAGCTCAAAAAAACAGGACCCTCCATTCTTTTGTAATGTGTCAAAATTGTTTTTGACTTGTACCACATTACAAATAAATGGCAATAATAGTAACAGTATAATAATTTATAGAAACCTTAACATTGGTTATTAGTAACAAGACATTTTTCTTTGAAATACTTCTTTAGATATACATTATTTTTCTCTGACTGGCAGCTAATGTTATTAGTGTGGTACAGAGCATAAACTGCTGTGGAAGGGAGCAAAAACTCACAGTAGACTCAGTTTACCGGCACCCAATGGGATTGGTAGATGACAGATAAATGTTTTTGGTTGCTTGAGAGTTACTATTAAAAGAGGCCTAGATTAGCTGCACATAGGATGCTCTGCTAAGTATGTTTGGCAGTGATGGCTTTTAAAGCAGCAGCAGCAGCTTTCACTCCTCACTTACACACAGGTACGTTCGGCTGGAGGGTGGGGTTGAACCCAGGGAATTTATCACCAACCTTCCAGGTAAAATTGAATTGCAGAGACATACAGTGGATGAAATCTAGGTGCCTAAGCATTTTGTGGCATGACAACGTGGCTCCTGGCATTTGTTTAACCCTGTAAGTTTACATTTTTACTTAAAGCACAGCATTACATTTTGTTTCTGGTTGCTTGAGAGTTCCAGTTAACAGAATGTCTAGTATGTATGTATGTATGTATGTACATACGTACATACATACACATATTTAGACTTTAAGTGTGATTTCCATACCAAAAAAAACAAAACAAAGAAAGACATCACCTCTCAAAAAACTGATCAAGATTGGCAATGGAGTGATAATCTGGTTCTTTCAAACACACATAAATGCTATTTGTTTCTATATGATAATGTGAAAAGCTTATGAACAGCAGTTAAAGGACCACTGTAGTGACCACAATGTGAGCCAGTATTTAATTAGGTAAGGGTTTTTTTTTTTTTGTTTTTTTTTTATAAATACAAATATTCAAAATTCATATTCATAGTTTCCCCTCCTGTATATATTTATCAGTATAATTTACATAAAAACATATTTGAAAACTTACTTCATGGTCAACATTATCTGGACTTTCTTTGCCACTTTTGCCACTCTTCCCAGGTTTGGGAGGTTCCTGAAAAAGGATTTAAAGAAGTTTTATCAATAAATCTCAGAATATATCATTAAAAACAATTATAAATCACATCATACAATAATGTCAATATCCACAGTAAACAATTTGCATGTAGAAATGTTGCATTCAACAGAACTTTATGAGAAGGTTTGCATGCTCTGCAATAAAATACTTTGTTGAAGTCCTGCATTTCTTAATAATTTTCATCCTCCCAAGCATCACTTTTATAGGTCCTGTAACTGGATCTACCACAGGAAAGTCGCGGTGGCGAGATCTGAGCCGGATGAGGAAATGACGAAATGGAAGATGTCAAAAATCTATGTGAAGGAGAATAATTAGCGATTTATTCCTTAAAGTGGTAGCATGCTCACCAACAGCGCGCCGTCACCCTGACTGTATCGCACGACCCTGTATCCCTCACATGACAGCTCTGCCTTCGCGCTTGGAGAGTGAAGACAGTGCCCTGGCTGACTATGAGGGGAGGCAGGTAAAATGGGACACTGCTGGGTCTCACCCAAGTAAGAGTGATGGGGGTGACGGGATGAGGGTGGCATGAAGTTGTTGGGTGCGTTCTTCTCTGACGCACAGTTCTCACGAGCTGTTTGTGAGCACGATGGGGTCGGGGTTCCCCTAAAAGTATAATATTTGATCTCTACTGAAATACTACCCTAGTAGATTGTTGAATGTTATGTGGATTGAATGTAATTGCTATGTATTTGTACATGTGTGTTTTTGTACCGTTTTTATTGTTGTACTGTATTTTGGAAAATAAAAAACTTTTTGAAAAACAAAACAAACTATGTACTACAAAAAAATTATAATAATAATGGTTGCACATCTCACACTTAAAACATATTAAACTGACAAAGCAAATAACCGCTTATTGCAGAAATGAAACTTTATTTCATCTTTAAGAGCATTAAACACTGACTATACATTGTACTAGCTGCTTTTCTCTACAATAAATCATTTGTAAGATATTCAGCATTGATAGTGTAGTTCCCTTATGCTAGGGAGCATTGTTTTGTCGCCAGAGAGAGAGAGATAAGCAGACTAATGAACACATCACAGCAGCTAATTAGTATTTTGGAGCAACGTATTTGTATATGAATACACCCCAAGCAATGTTGATTCACTTTATAAATTAAACAATAAATAAAATGTATAGCTGTGTTTGTTTGCGCAGTTGTGTCAGACTACACTATTTTGTACTTTATTTTATTTAGATGTGCTTATAAGCTATTTTCCTGCTTATAATCATAAACTTTGTACTGGATTGGATCTGTCCTCTGTAGCTCATGCAGCTCGTGAATACACAAACTGCGAAGTGAAGTATTTGAAATGAGACTGTCAGAGCTCTCTCAAGGAGAATGTTGTAGAATGTTGTTAGAAGTACAGTCTTTTTGAGCTACAAAGGAACCATTTGTAAGATTTTAAGCAGAAACAAATAAAGGGATACACAGGGATATGATATTCCTAGTGAAATCCAGAAACATTCTGTGTGTGTGTTTATTTATAATTGTCCAGCAATGCACTACTAACTTCCCTGCCAGTGAAAGGGTTAAGTAAGGAAGGGTTTTCAAACTGAAATGTGTTATTGGAAGTATAAATTTTGGTGCAAACTTTGTAAACACATGCACCTTATTACTGATAATGATGGGACTGCAATCTTTATAAGGCTGAGGTTCTCTCTTTCTCCATCCTTACTGCTGATAATGCTGATATATAAACCCCTCCAGTTACTCTGGTGGTTCCACTCATGGTACAAGACTACACTCCTCCACCCCCTCTGTCCCTGCACACACTCCCTCTCTGCACTTCATCATAACCTCTCTACACTCCCCCCCCCCCCCCCCCCCCGTCTCCCCCAGCCCCTTCCAAGCGCTCCCCCGTCTCCCCCTTCCCGAGCGCTCCTCCATCCCCCCCTTCCCAACGCTCCTCCGTCCCCCCCTTCCCAGCGCTCCTCCGTCTCCCCCTTCCCAGCGCTCCTCTATTCCCCCTCTCAGCACTTCCCCATAACCTCTCTGCACTCCTCTATCCCTCCCTCCTCACTTCCTACAACTTATGTGCTTTAACTGGCAGTGCTAGGCCCAGAACTTGCTGTGAAGTTCTCTCGCCGCCTGCTCCCTGGCGTGTCCCGCACACTCACTTTGTCCTTCTTGTTCTTATTCGGCATGGCTCCGTATCCAAGGCCTCCCCCGCTGCCTCACTCTCTCGGCTCGCTCTTCTCCTTTTTTTCCCAGGCTGCTACCGCAGCGCCTCACCTCCGGCCACGCCCTCTCCCATTGGTTGCTGCGGCTCACGTGCTCTAACGTCTCTATTCCACTCTGACAGGGAGCCACGCCCATTCTATGCGCGTCTCGCGATACCTGGCGCGTGAACATTGGTGCCCAAAACGGAGAGCGCACGGGCAGGTTGTAAGGAGACCTGAGTGAGGAGCGTAATAATGACACTTACCTTTCTCTTGAAGGGGTCTTTGGCGCCTGTGGAATGCTTGTCCTCTGTGTTGGGTCTCATGTGGAAGCTTCTGTCAGACACCAGGCTAATAGTAATGCACTCCGGTGGGACTGGGGGCCCCTTGTGCACTTGTCCTGTGAGCGAGGGGCATGTAAGCTGGTCATCTATGACGCTTGCAGCTATGTGCCTTATTAGCTCCTGGCAGACATCAAAATGAGGAGTGTTATTATATAATTCCTTTATTTGTAACGTACCAACATATTCCCTAATGCTATATAGGGATAGGTTCAGTTCAAAACAATAATAAAAGAATGGAGGGTCCTGTGTATGACCTTAAAATCAAATGTGCATAGTTTTTTCACTAAATCGTGTAGCAAGATTGAAAGCTTGCAAACTTACAATCTAAAATATAATTAGAACAATCTCTTCATGGACTAATCATGGAACTAGGAGCTCCTGTGGGTGGGTCATATGGCTAGGCACTCCTCGCCGGATGGTCATGTAACTTGGTGCCTCCTCAGGGTGGGCTAAGCGACTAGGAGGCCCTTGTAGGTGGACCATGCGACTAGGAGCTCCTCATGGGAAGGTCATGTGACTTGAAGCCCCTCAGGGGCAGGGATCTTTGCCTAAGGGTTCCTCATCGGTGGGTGTTGGGATTAGTAGCTCCTCACCGGTTGGCCATGTGACTAGGGACTCCTCAGGGTGGTTCATATGACTAGGAGCTCCTCATGTGTGGGCCATATTACAGGGGCTCAGCACAAGCTGGGCTATGGACCCCAGCACACCAGGCACATGTCATTGTTATGTCTCTGGTTGTCCTTATTCATATGTTTTCTTGGCAAAGATACTGGAGTGGGTTTCCAGTTCCTTCTCCAGTGGACCGTGATTTGTCTGACTACTCTGCTATGACCTGTCCATGTTGGGTGACCATACATGCTTACAGCTTCACTGAGATACACAAGCCCCTTCACCAGCACAAGTTAGAGATACAGAAGGGAATACAAAGATTACAGTGTCATACGTTTATTTCTTTTTTATTTGATTAAAATAGATTTAAAATACTAATAAAGATGTGTGATGTGTTCAAGTAAAATGTGTAGCTTTAAGCCATCCAGTGATATGGATATTATTGTTGATATTTTTTTGTTGGGCTAACTGAAATTATTTTGAAAAGTGCTGTAGAGCTTTCAAAACCTTAACTATTTTTTTTATTAACAGGATAAATGCAAGATGCATGAGGGGAATCAATGTAACATGAAGCAAGAACAGAAACAAGAGTAATCAATCAATCAATCAGTATTGCATAAAAATACAATTATAATTTCTGGATGTCCTTACAGGAAAATACTATTTGTGATCATTTTGGCTGTATCCTGTTTTGTCCCCACCAGTAGCGTGCAGTGGCCAGTAGGTGGCGCTACAGTGGCTCAACGAGAATTTCTTTGGGTTAGGGTAGTGGCAGATGATAAGCTTTACATAATAAAGTTATTACTTTACTATGTAAAGCTTATCATCTGCCACTACCCTAATCACTAACTGTAACAGTCACTCTAAGAACTAATTGAACAAAGTCTTGGCGAGCAACAAAGTCTTGGCGAGCACCGCCTACTTCCTATGTACACCACTTCTGGAGTGACAAAAGAGGAAAGATCCTATTTTTTTTTTAATTGGCTAGAGAGAGGAGGATGGGGGCAAGTGATGAATAGTAGGTGGGTGTTATGGAGAGGTTAGAAAAAGACACGCTGAATTAATTTAAGGTATATCAAAGAAATATGTTATTATGAGTTCTTTAACACTCCAAAGTATTTCAAATCTATATATTTATGAAATGGTTTATACAAGGCTGATGTTTATCCATATTATTGGGTGTTGGTATTATGGGGCAGGGTGGAAATTAGATACATAGGGCCTTATTCTATTATTGGCCGTAGGAGATGTGGGGCCGCAAGGACCGGCCGCAGCCTATTTGCCTATTCTATTCCCTTTCGGCCGGGGGCTCCGGCAGGCTTGCGGCCGCACGCGCCGCAGGAAAGCCTTTGATCTTAAACGGCCGAAAGAGTTTCGGCCGCAAGAAAAGCCCGGTTGCTATTCTATTGCTCCGGGAACCCTCTCGGCAAGGCTAAAACCGAGCCGCAGCTTACTTGCACCAAAAAGGTCCCGCAAGCACACAATTAGGCACATAAAAAAGCCATCCTACACTCTTATGAGACGATAAAGTGATTGGGGGTGTTAGCATTCATAGCACAACATTCCCCTACACTCAAATCCGCAAATAATTTTTATTTTAATTCATGTCAAATATCCGTGGACAAAGTCCAGAGGGCTTGGAGCACCTAAGACCCGCCCACGCTGCGGCCGGAAAATAAACAGTTAATGTAATCTCGGATTTGTGCTGATGTGCAAGCTTGAGAGGGGGTTGCTATTACTCCTCATGTCCCTCATTATGATCCCTAGCATTTACAGAGCTTTACAGTGCCATCTTGAATTTATTTTTGCATTTAAAGTTTTCAGACCTTGCGTCCGGTTGCATGATATGCGGCCGGCCGTAAGGGGGATATCCTTGCGGCGCCGTCTATTTGAATTGCAAGGTAAAGGTAGCTCTACACAGGGCCGTAAGACGGCCGCAAGGAATTGCAGCTTTGCGGCCGTTTTATGGCCGATAATAGAATGAGGCCCATAGTGATGTTCGTTATAGCCTTTTGCTGGGGTGATTTAGACCTTTGACATTGAAACTTAATATGTTCAGTGACATTTTAGGCCAGGGAAGACTCTTCTGTAAGTTCTAATATATATATGCTTGTAACAACTCTTACACTCCATTTTAAAGGTACAATACTTTGCAGAAAAAAAAATATAACATTTATACAATTCAGACATACAACCAGACATACTACTATGCTATACTACTGCTATACATTCTTTAGCAGTCAGATTAAACAGGGCTTTAGCCAATGTTCAAAAATGATTGGAGGATTATATGTGGAGGTTGCCAGGCTGGAGCTTATCTAACTAATTATTACATTTCTATATTCAAGTGTGCTGAGTTACCACCTGATAATTAAAGTTTAAATGCTTTATTTGCCCCAAAAGTTACCTCTAAAGTTAATGAATCTGCTTTGATTTAATTTATTTTTTCAGAATCCTTCATAAATTATTGCTTTGTAGCTTAACACACTAATTTTTACGTAATGTGCTGTGTTGTGACTTTCTCCTTTATTGTGTCGTGGAATTATATTAACCTCATAAACTCCATATTACTCCAATTATAGATGTACATTGTTTTCCCCTTTACTCTAGGCTTTACTTATAACTGCGACTTGGCAGGGTTACTATAAATTACCTAATTAACTTATCTATAAAACTTCGTAGTGGCAAATAATATCATACTTACTATTTTGTGAGACCATATTTAATTCCTGTGTATATCCACATTTGTAAGTGTGATTATTTTACCTTCTCATCAAATATTTAAAAATTATTTTTAATTTGTGCTGTGCCCAAATTCTTTAAGCAAAAATAATAATAATAATGTAAATAACTGTAATATGTGTTGACTAAATAGTGGACTGTGACTTTTGTAGACAGGCCTTAAATCTATTCTTGTCATAGGGAAATTGTGATTAACCAAACAAAAGGGGATAACCCTTCTTTAGGTAGTTCAGTAAATTTGGTAAATTTCTGGAATTCATATGTAATGTATAGATTTCAACAATAAGATTCACATAAAGGATAATTAAGCCCATAACTACTTTAAGTTGATTGCCATTCTGGGGTTGTAAGCTGTAACTCTTGGGAAGACTCCACTAAGGAATCTATTTTGAAGTTCCATTTGGCCAAAATAGAGGTTCCTTCTGCGACTGAACTAATTTTATACCAGTCTGATCCCTGTAAAATCAGCAAGCCTACTGGGAAAGTCCATTTGTAGATAACATTTTCTTTCCTAAGACATTGAGTTATGGCTCCGAATTCTTTCCTGTTGATCGTGGTTTGTGAAAAATCAGAAAAGATTTTAATGTTGTCATACGGAAACTTCAAATTTGTATTTAAGAAGTTGGCTCTTGTTATTGCCTCTTTAGTTGGGAAAAAGTGAAGCTTGACTATGACATCCCTTGGACTTTTATTTTGTAGATGCAACGGTAAAGAAATACGATGCACTGCATCAAATATATGATCCAGTTGAGGAAAAGAGGGCATGAAGGCGGTAAATAAACCGATGAAATAATCATTTAGATCTTCATTTTTGATATTTTCAGAGATTCTCCTTATGCGCAAACTATTACATCTTGAACTGTCCTCTAATCTGGTGATTTGATTATTTAAGTCTGTGATTTTATTTTCCAATTTGGTTGAATATGATAATAACATTTTATGATCAATTATTAGTTTATCAAACTTTGCTTCCAGTTCTGCTGATCTGATATTTACATCACTTATTGCTTTTGCATTTTCAAGGATCTGAACCTCTATGTCTGAAAAGAATTCAGATTGAAAAACGTTTAAAATGCCCTTCATCTTGGAAGTCGTCAACAATTCATCATCTTGAGTGTCTGATTCTCTGCCTGATGAACATACAGAGGAATTTATTGCCCTTTTTTTTTAGTGAGTTTTTGGGAGACTCCAATTGGGAAACATTTTGGTTCTTTCCATTACTTTTTGGGGAGAAAAAAGTAGTTACGTCAGATATTTGTTTTTACTTGTCTTTGACTTTGCTTTTTGACAGCATATTGTGTTTGGATTTTAGTTAAAAGTTAATTTAAAATTAGTGCTCCTCCAAAAATCTTGATCCTGACCTTCTTTTCTACTCTGGGACCAGTCAGAGCCACCTTTGGTGACAAATGTTGGAAAACTCTATGATAGAACCAAGTGGAAATTGCGTAAACAAGAGTGCAAATAATGGTGTGTTTTGATGAATGGGAACTTCGTCCAAATTGAAACTAGTTGACAATATAGCAATTTTGTTAGTCATTCAATAACTTTTCATTTAATCATACGGATTATCACTTCCTTAATTGCTTATAAAACATCCACCTGTTAATAAACCAGCCCGTTTACTACTGTACAGTAAGAACATCTTAATGTCAGCAAGATTCAGTGTTGCCCCTTTAAGAAGGTGGTCAAATATTCAACAATGCAACTGGGTTTATGCAGAGAGCGCCCTAATAACTGTAAATTAGCGTTAATCCAGGGCCTTGTGATCTTTGTTGTCTGCTATAAAACCTCTTGTGCTCTTTGATATCTATATAGGTAAAAAGGATAGGAATAGAGTACCATACATAGTCTCTGGAATATTGTACACTGTTGTGTAGGATGATGCTCCTCAATTCCCCTTGATGTACAAATTCAGTTTTTAATTGTGCATAGTACAGAGGATATAATTATAAGCTTCGCTATGCGGTGCTGTCACTGCTATGCAATAAGAACTACTTTATACACAGAACCCTTTTATTTTTATTTTTTTCATTTTTGTCCTTAATTATTGTTTACTGTCATCATCTCTTGCTCTCTGTTTTTAAGTTCAGGCAGGCAAATATAATACTGTGCATAATGTCAGCATTGGTGTGCAGTGTTGTAAAAATATAACTTTTTTACTCTTATTATCTGGTCCTGCATTTCTTATTAATTTAAGTGATTTTGTGAGCAGATATCCAGCCTTATGAAATTGCGATTTGGCCAATTGAATAGGGCTCTATATAAGCACAGAGCATATTTTTTGTACAGAACTTCTATCCAAAAGCAAGGTCTTCACTAACTAAAAACTTCTGTATAAACAATATGCTATGTGCTTATATAGAGCCCTATTCAATTGGCCGAATCACAATTTAATAAGGCTGTAAAGATATAGACTCACAGTCAGAAGAGTGAAAGGCAAAAAGGACTGTGGTACTTAGCTTTGCTGCTGAGCTGGTGATAACAAACCAGCAACTCCAGGAATTGTGTCCAACTTCATGGGCTTAAGAGAGGAAGATTAAATTGCCACTGCCGGGAAGGACCTCACAGCTCAGCTGTTGCGACAGCTTGGATCCCCAGCTTCCTCTCAAGCGGTGCCTAGAGATTCTGCTGCACCTGCGTGGGTGGTACAGCACTCAGCCAACAACAAACGGTGAAAAACGGCCTCCGAGGAAACACTCCCTCTGCCTGCTCAGTGATGCCTTCCAAGCTTCTACACTGTACAGAGTCGGGACATTAGGGTTCAGCAAGCTCCGACCGCCGGCACCTCCACCCGCCAGCTGCTGTCTCTAACAGCTAGAGGATCATTTCCGGTCACGGCCCCACTTTTTAAAGCCTTATATGCCATTATTGATATCAGATGTGTGATTTATCATGGCCAAGTGTATATACCAGATTGCTCCTTCCAATGATACATGTTCTCTGGCAATTAATGGAGCATGTAGTTTGCAACTTAGTCAATGCCTTGGCTATACCAGGTGATTATAAGCAGCAGTGCCCGTTATTATGGATGTTGCAGAGGCTGTATCCAGTTTTTATTTTAAAGCTGATGTTAAAGGGACATGGAAGGTTTCTGGATTACACTAGGAATGTAATATAACTATGTATATCTTTTATGTACTTTATTTTTATTAAGAAATGGATAACAGCTATGTTATTTCTTCCTAATTGTTTTCTCCACTCTGCAGCTCATGAAGACAGTGTATTTCTAAGTACGGGATGTGCATTGTCTCATAGTAACAAATCAGTGGCTCAGAGTGGGTTATTTTGTCTATAGAACTAATCTGATAACTTTTGATTGAGCACCTCAAATTTTTTTTGTTGTTTATTCAAATGACCCTTGAGGCTTAATATCCCTAATATCCCTAATGGTGATAGGGGCTCCAGACACGGATTACTTTCTCACTGTGCCTTAAAGGACCACAAATGTCACTGTGTGTGCTCTGCACTATCAGAAGTTGGAAAATCATGTGGAAAATGTGTTTACATTTTTAAAATTGATTAAGAATTGACATACTGTTGTGCTCAAAAGTTTGCATTCTCTAGCAGAAATTGTGAAATTTTGGCATTTAGTTTGAAAATATGACTGATTATGCAAAAAAAAATGTTGTTTATTAAAGGATAGTGATGATGTAAAGCCATTTATTATCACATAGTTTTTTGGCAATTTTTAAATCATAATGATAACAGAAATCACCCAAAAGACCCTCATCAAAAGTTTACATACCCTTGAATGTTTGCCTTTTTACAGACACACAAGGTGACACACACAGGTTAAAATGACAATTAAAGGTTAATTTCCCACACCCGTGGCTTTTTAAATTGCAATTAGTGTGTGTGTATAAATAGTCAAGTTAAGAAGTGGAAAATTCAGGGAGCCCTTGATACCAAGCCAAGATCAAGTAGACAAAGAAAGATTTCGTCCACAACTGCCAGAAGAATTGTTTGGAATACAAAGAAAAACCCACAGGTAACTTCAGGAGAAATACAGGGTGCTCTGGAAAAAGTTGGTGTGGTTGTTTCAAGGAGCACAATACGATGATACTTGAACAAAAATTAGCTGCATGGTCCAGTTGAAGCCTTTACTGCGCCAATATCGCAAAAAGCCCTGTTACAATATGCCCAACAGCACCTTGGCATGCCTCACAGCTTCTGGCACACTAATTTGGAGTGACTAGACCAAATTAGAGCTTTATGTCACAACCATAAGGACTATGTTTGGAGAGGGGTCAACAAGGCCTATAGTGAAAAGCATACCATCCCCACTGTAAAGCATGGTGGTGGCTCACTGAAGTTTTGAGGGTGTGTGAGCTCTAAAGGCACGGGGAATCTTGTGAAAATTGATGACAAGATGAATGCAGCATGAAGGCTGCACATGACAATGACCCTAAGCACATGGCCAAGTTAACCCTCCAGTGATTACAGCAGAAAAAGGTGAAGTTTGTGGAGTGGCCATCACAGTCTACTGACCTTAACATCAGCGAGCAACTCTGGTGAGATCTCAAGCGTCCAATTCATGCAAGACGACCAAAGACTTTGCATGACCTGGAGACATTTTGCCAAGATGAATGGGCAGCTATACCACCTGCAAGAATTAGGGGCCTCATAGACAACTATTACAAAAGACTGCACGCTGACATTGATGCTAAAGGGGGCAATACACAGTATTAAGAACTAATAGTATGCAAACTTTTGAACAGGATCATTTCATTTTTTTCTTGTTGCCATGTTTTGTTTTATGATTGTACCATTCTGTTATAACCAACAGTTGAATACGAATCCCATAAGAAGTAAAATAAATGTGTTTTGCCTGCTCAACTTTTGAGCACAAATGCTGCTTAAATAATAAGACTGGAGTCTGTAACTATTTTACATTAAATTGTGGATTTATACTCCCTTTATAAGCAGGCTATGGTGGTGCAGTGGTAAACAATCTATTATTAATATTTTCATTAGTAAGTCACAGGTTTAATTCCCCTTATTTTTGTTATTAAAAGATGTACTTATACATATGGCCAATTACTTACTCCTGAAAACATTTTATGAAACACATTGACAATACAGTCTAAATTTTGCAGAATTTCATTATTTGAACTATACATATATATATGTTAAAAAATTATGTGAACGACAGTAGTGTGCGTGTATATATATATATATATATATATATATAGTGTGTATATTTTTTTAAATATGTATTTCACATAATTATTTACTTTTTTTTTTTTAAACTAAACAAAAACAAGACTGTTACCTCATACTGACATGAGGCTTTATTACATAAATTAGGGTAGAATTACCTGGTATTTTGGAACTAGATCACTCTATCCTGATATACTACAGGATAGTTATCCCTGGGAAGGGCACAAGTGGCTAAAAGGGACTGCTCTCAGAGTGGCTATCATGTCTATAGAACTAACCTATTAAGGTTAATTTGTTCTCTGATTGAATATTAAAATTAAAACATTTTTTTGTTTCCATATGAACTTATTGGCAGAGATCAATACTGATGGAGCCTCATTCATAGTGGGCCACTTTCCAGTGCAGTTGAAAATTAGAGCTCATCTTTGGGTGTAGAGTAGGTGTAAATAAGTATTCATCAGGTGCTGCACCTGCTTTGTGGATGGAAGATAATCCTTTTTTGGGAGGTAGGGGGTCTAAAGCTGATTCTTCTCTGTGCATTGTCAGTCTCTTTCTCAGCAGCTCATGTGCTGAAGACTTCCTGTGAATCTATACCAGTGGTGGGCAATGGGACCCTTTGACTCATTCCATGTTACCCTGACCCAGTGTGTTTTCTATAGAAGGTGATCATATTATTCTTAAATACCATAAGCAGAATATAACTCATTTGTTTTACAAGACTCTTAATTCATACAGATCACAGGCTCACATGCTGTGTTGTTTTCTCACACACAGCTTTCCTGTGCCTGTATTCTGCTTGTGGGAGGGACAGAGACTGCACTGCTCATTGGTCACGGGATGATTGACAGGACGCTGAGAGCGAGCTTGCTTTCTCAGCGTCCTGAATGCAGCAAACGCCTGTTGAGAGAAGTTCTTCCTCGATAGACCTGCACTGAAGCAAAATGACACAGTGCGATGCAGTGATAGGCTGCATCAAACACAAGTTTTAAATAGGTGGATGAGAGTGACCTGGGGGGAAGAATTACACAAGTAACTAAACAAAGGCAAAATACATTTTAACATTTGGTAATAAATAAAACGTAACAAAGTAACTAACCCTTTAAATATTTACATAATTTTCACTTAATTCAAACTGTACATATTACATAGAACAATACAAATACAGATTTCAGTTCTCAAATTGAAAGAGCCAAACAGAAAAAACTAAAGACTATGGGCCTCATTCTATTATCGGCCGTAAATCGGCCGTAAGGCTGCGATTCCTTGCGAGGGTTCAGTTAACTCGCGATTCTATTATACGGCCCCGCAAGGATCTCCTTTTACGGCCGGCCGCATATCTTGGAACCGGCCGTAATCTGTGAAATATAAAAACTCAAAAATAAATTCAAGCCTGCACTGTACAGCTCTGTAAATGCTAGGGATCATATTGGGGGACATGAGGATTAAAAGGAACCCACTCTCAAGCTTGCACATCTGCCCAAACCCGAGTTCAAATTAACTGTTTATTTGCCGGCTGCGGCGGGGGTGTGTCTGAAGTGCTCCAAGCACTCTGGACTTTTTACATGTATATTTTACGGATATTAAAAATTAAATATTTTACGGATTTGAGTACAGGATAATTATGTGCTATTTTTTCTAACACCTAAAATCCCTTTATAGTCTTCTCAAAGTGCAGGATGGCTTTATTTGAGCTATTTTATGTGCTTAATTGGTGCTAGCGAGACCTTTTTCCTGCAAGTAACTGCGGCTCGTTTTTAGCCTTGCAGAGAGGTTTCCCGGAGCAATTGAATTGCAAATCTCTTGCGGCCGTTTTAGATCAAAGGCTTTCCTCCGGCGCGATCGGCCGCAAGAGATAGCAAGGCACCGGCCGCAAGCCTGCCGGAATCCCCGGCCGTAAGGGAATAGAATAGCCGAATAGCTTGCGGCCGGTCCTTGCGGCCCCGCAACGGCTGCGGCCGATAATAGAATGAGGCCCTATATATATATATATATTTTTTTTTTTTTAAATAAACACAATATATATTTTTTATTATTGTGTATTTTTTTTTAACAGCCATCTGTTTCCAATTTTCTACATAATATTTGGTAACTATCATTAACTTTACAAAACATTTCTTCCTTAATCATTACATGGTCTACTATGTAATCTTTTCTATTTATTTATTTTTTCCAATTTTGGACTATTCATTTTTTCAATGCACATAATATATGTGAAATAGGTACTTATTTTTTTTTGTTTTACATTCTGTAATTCAATAGTGTCCTTAAAGCATCTATTTTTATTTTACACTACCGACTTGCCCATCAAAAATGATGGCAATAAAATGTTATTCCTTGTAATGCTGTTTGCCACACACTGCAAGGCTCTCCCTTCCTCCTTGGACCCCACAATGAGCGGCTTTGCCGAAGGTTGCAGGCCGTGGCATGTGCTGCACGCATGCGCAAGCCCGTAACTTTCCAACTCATTGCGGGCCACCCCTGTGTCTCTTTCCCCCCTCTCCCTCCCCTGTGTATTTTTGCCCCCCACTCCCTCCCCAGGGTCTCTTTCCCCCCACTCCCTCCCCAGTGTCTCCTTCCCTCCTTCTCTCTCTCCTTTGTCTCTTCCCCCTCTCTCCCTACCCTGTGTCTCTTCCCCTTTCTCATTTGCGGGCTTGGCGGCGGCTAAACCTATACTTTTTTTTTCCAAGCCTGCAAGTCTTGAAGCTTAAATCGGGGTTGCTCCAAGCCTTGCAGGCTTGAAAAAAGTTAAGGGTTTAACGCCAACATTTTTTTTAAGGCCGTAACTCGGCAGCCTTTGGGAGGCCGCCAAAAGACGCCAATTAAATTACAAATTAGCTTCCAAAAGTGAGGTTGGTAGGCAATTTTCTATTCAATTGGCGTCTTTTGGCAGCCTCCCAACTGCTTTCGAGTTACCAGCTTTTTTTTTTTTTGAAGCCTGTAACTCGGAATCCGGTCGGGGCCTCTTTTGAGAGAGCCTCACAATGAGCACCTTTGGCGCTCATTGCAGGCCTCGCAATAAGCGCCTTTAACGCTTACTGTGGGCCTTATGAGCCTCGTGATGAGTGACCAACGCCTACGACGTTAATTGCGGGCCTCGCAATGAGCTCCTAAAGCCTACAGTGCTCATTACAACTCAATTTATACATATACTCCAAATTTTATTTGACAAACAAAAATGTTGTACTATTCTGATCTAAAAGCAGTATACAATAGTAAAATATGCATGCATATTCATAAAGATAACAATGTTTACCTTCACAACTCAAATTTTGATTTAAATGTAATGTATTTCATTGGAGATTCTCTCAATTCTGTAATCTGTTACCCACATATGAAAAAAAGTCCCATTTTAAATTATTTATTTAATTTAGTACTTATTTTTGTTTTCTATTTTTTGCTCTTTGTACAATTTATGTATAACAATTTTTGGGTGTACTCTGGTCTTTAAGCTATTTTAATATATTTCAATATTAAATGACCACGGCAGCATGGGAAAAATAGTTTGAAAAAGTTGAGTCTAGCTAAGAGTATAATTAAGCAGAAAAAAGTCATACAGCTTGTTTTTAATTATAAAAAAAAACATTTTGATACTTCCGCAGGACCATGGAGGGGGCCTTGATATATAGATGGTAACTGTGTATGTTAGAGGGTTTTTTACATGTTTAGAGTGCTATGGTTATGTCCTTTGATGCAATGTCCTCCTTCTGGGCCAGTGAGAGGGGAGGGGTGTCGTGTCAATTTCAATGTTATTCAATTACCTTAACAAAATCTCTCTAATCCCTCCTTCCACACCCTCTCAGACAGTGAGGTAACAAACACAAAATAGATTCCTTTACTCATGAACAGAGCCTACAAAAATTCTGTCCCTAGCTTTCACAGCTGCTGATATTTAGCTCTATTAAATTAGAGCTACTTGTAAAACCGTAGCTCGTATTGTAGAAAGTAGGACCTACGGCTTTAAAATCAGCCCTGTAAAGTAGGCCGCTGCCGATCTATGGGTTTCCTGCGAAAAAAGCCTACCTGATGCGCAACATTGAACTTCGGAGCTGCAAATCCTTTGATCGGTCAAGCATATAACCGCTGAGGAGGACTCGCCATGGTGGTAAAGTCCAATACGTAGCACTTTAACTGTAAATCACACTACTGTACTGATATTAAAAGTGAAAGTGATGTTAGGTCTTAGAATTAATTAACTCTTAATTGAAGCCCGTAGGACTTTGAAATCCAACCGCCATTTTATACTGACGTAATGATGATGATCTCTGTTTCCATTAGCTCCATCTAAACTTGTAACTACGGGTTTTCTTAATGGATCATCAACAAAACCGCAAACTCGAAGGCCGACCACTGGTTTACAGGTTTGCGTCTCAAGCCGTAACTCGCAGCCCGCTCTAATTTATTAGAACAGTAACTCAAATTTCAAGCCCGCAGCCATTGCAAGTTTCACATTGCACCTACGGGGCTCTAATTTATTGTGTCTGATTGTTAGTTTGGTACATAGTTGACAACCCAGTGTGTGTGGAGATTTTATTGAACTGCAGTGGTTCTATAATTAATGGGACATGAAGTCACCATAAGCATGCTACAGCACGTGATAGAGAAATCAAATGATAACATCCAAGTCAATTCTTAGTCAATGAAATAAAAAGTTTCCATTTCCAAAGAAACAAACTGTTAAAAAATGTTATCAGTTCAAGCTCAAATGTACATCTATTGAACCTGTCATAAATTACTACATAAATGAAAGCAGTTCCTGATTTTTATAATGCTGAGCCTGAGTTCATATTTTTAAATACTACATCTGAGTAAGGGCATTTTAGAGACATCAACTGTCTTGGTGAAGGGATCAAAAGAACCTGAAAGGTCTGCTGGGTAGGTTTGGCCATAACAGCCTTATCAAGCCCGACTGAAGAAAGTAGAAATTCACAATAAGGATCTTTTGTGGCCCTGAGAAACCTGGCTTGCACATCTGATAGTTCTTGGTACACATGTAGTTGGAGCTGAGCTTGCAAGATCTTAAGCATTACATTGCTGGCATGTGAAATGAGTGTGACCTTTCACAGGCCAACACACTTTTGGTTAGTCAAATGTTAGACCTGTTTCTGGGTATACCTGCTGATTCCAATAATTGCACCAGTTTTCCCCTATCAGCTCTAATTTTGAGATACAGAACATATGCCATATACCATTCTTCACTCTGTTCACCCATAAAAAATCAGGATGTTTGAATGTAGTGTTTTAATAATTATCTTGTAAGCATGAAGGAAACATAATAAAAACTAAAAGAAAAGTGTACTACATGAAAATCTATTTTTTTCAAAACAAAAGCTCAGATTTATGATACAAACTTTCCAGTCATTCGACACACAAGAAGCTCCTTTTGTACGACTGTGCCATCATGTGTGCATCCCATCTTCCTTTGTATCTGGCTTCTATTGTTTTTATGTCTTTGTGAAATCTTTCACATTGCTCTTTGCTTAAGACACCAAGGTTCTCTGGAAAGCGATCTAAGTGACTGTGCAGATAATAGACATTAACAATCATGTTACAGCCAAGCCTGTTGAAATGAAAGAACATACAGTGGATATAAAAAGTCTACACACTCCTGTTAAAATGTCAGGTTTCTGTGCTGTAAAAAAATGAGACAAAGATAAATCATTTCAGAACTTTCTCCACCTTTAATGTGACCTATAAACTGTACCACTCAATTGAAAAACAAACTGAAATCTTTTAAGTGGAGGGAAGAAAAATACAAAATAAAAATAATGTGGTTGCATAAGTCTGCACACCCTCTTATAACTGGGGATGTAGCTGTGTTCAGAATTAAGCAATCACATTCCAAATCGTGTTAAATAGGAGTCAGCATACACCTGCCATCATTGAAAGTGCCTCTGATCAACCCCAAATAAAGTTTAGCTGCTCTAGTTGGCCTTCTGTGAAATTTTCTTAGTCGCATCCCACAGCAAAAGCCATGGTCCACAGAGAGCTTCCAAAGCATCAGAGGGATCTCATTGGGATCTCAATTTCCAAGGCATTATATACTGTATACCATGGAACACAGTGAAGACAGTCATCATCAAGTGGAGAAAATATGGCACAACAGTGACATTACCAAGAACTGGAGCTCCCTCCAAAATTGATGAAAAGACAAGAAGAAAACTGGTCTGGGAGGCTACCAAGAGGCCTACAGCAATATTAAAGGAGCTACAGGAATATCTGGCAAGTACTGGCTGTGTGGTACATGTGACAACAATCTCCCGTATTCTTCATATGTCTGGGCTATGGGGTAGAGTGGCAAGACGAAAGCCTCTTCTTACGAAGAAAAACATCAGAGCCAGGCTACATTTTGCAAAAACACATCTGAAGTCTCCCAAAAGCATGTGGGTAAAGGTGTTATGGTCTGATGAAACCAAGGAAACTGGGGCCTTAGTTAAGATAGAGGGAATTATTAACAGTTCCAAATACCAGTCAATATTGGCACAAAACCTTCAGCATGACAACGACCCAAAGCATACATGCAAATCAACAAAGGAATGGCTTCACAGGAGAAGATTAAAGTTTTGGAATGGCCCAGCCAGAGCCCAGGCCTGAATCCCATTGAAAATATGTGGGGTGATCTGAAGAGGGCTGTGCACATGAGATGCCCTCGCAATCTGACAGATTTGGAAAGTTTTCCCTCTACCTAAAAGATTTCAGTTTGTTTTTCAATTGAGTTGTACAGTTTATAGGTCAAATTAAAGGTGGAAAAAGTTCTGAAATGATTTATCTTTGTCTCATTTTTTTACAGCCTAGACACCTGACTTTTTAACAGGGGTGTGTAGACTTTTTATATCTACTGTATCCTCTACTAATTATGTGTAGTTGTCTGTCTTCTTGTTGCCAAGAAAATGTGTCATGGCCCGTTTTCCAGTTCCTGGATCTTAGCCCATTGTTTGCCAGATAAGGTTAATGTATCCATTTGAGGGTCTGGATCACTAGACATGGAGACAGCATTATGTGTGCTTGGAAGTGGGCCTATTGTTCACAGGTGCCAGACAGGATGCCAGACTATTAGACCTCATGTCTAGTCAGTGTCCTTTGTCTGACACTCCCTGTCATTGTTATGTTGTATACACCCCATCTGTATCTAACCCCTATAATTATTGTTGACTTCCCAAAAATACATAATTTCACTGCTGAGTTATATAGAAATGGTATGTTCTCTTATTTACTCCTACAAGTAACTTGTCCTGGTCACTACCACATGAAGGTTGCTGAGGCTCCTGGAAGTGTGGATTCCTGATGGAGAGATCCTGACTGAAACAGAAGTCAGATATCAGTGTGCTGGTGCCGAGATTTCCAATAACCCAAACAGTCCTTGTAGGTAGTTAACCTGTAGTCTATCGTCACAACTGGTTGGCAGGGCTGGCATATCAGGCTGTGATAAGCAGCGGAAGGATGGCAAATGGTGACCTATGCAAGACTGAAGTCCAGTTTTTTTGGCGGCTTGGCGGGGATGAAGAAACCTATCAGCGATTTATCCAGACCTACAAGCCCAAGGGAGACCATTACTGGGATCCAGGAGGAAAGGAGCCTGATCACCAGTATGAGGGAGCGGCAATGGCTTGCCACAGAATGATGCGATCGGGGAACAGCTCTTCTGAATCAGCGCATGGCTTCCCTGGGGCTTCAGCAGGGTGAGGACCTGCTGCGGATGGAGCTTGACTTGGAAGATCAGTATGAGGACCTGATGCTTCCAGCTACTTTGTCACAATGGTCCTCCTACTACAGACTGGTGGAAGGGCTCCAAAGTGTGGCCTTGAAACTGCAGAGCGCTAAAAAAATCCTATTGGAACTACGCCAAAAGGACATGGAAATAGACCTATGGACAGAATAAGAAAATAAATGTATTTGTAAAAAGAGTATGAGGAAGTGGGCCCAGGTGGGACCTGGTTCAAGTACTTGGAATTACCCCATGCTTCCCCAGCTGAGCTACCAGAGGATACACTGTCAGAGAAAATGTACTGCTGGTTACACCCCTATAAGGTGGAGGAAGGTAACCTGAAGATCTGACCGCTACAGAACAGGTGAGTTCAGAGGTACTGTTGGGAACACACCAGGATAGGGAGGCCAGGAAAACAGTCCAGACCCTTGGTAAATGCAAGACCGGGCAGCAGTGTTAAGCAGCACCAGCCACTGGGAGATGGCCAACCAGAGAGTTCCAGCCACTAACCAATGGTGAGGAGCTGGAGACTGAACAGTTGGCAGAGGAGAGTGCAAGCCTTGAGAGTCTGCCAAACTACCCATGGAATGTTTCCTGTCCTGAACCACAGATCACTGATGTACTGGTGGTCAGGAAACAGGTGGAGATGCCAAGGCTGACAGTCATGGAGAATGTGATGCCAGATCGGGGTATGAGGCTATCAGGAGATGGAGCATCCCCTGAGACCCTGAAGCTCTTCCCCAGTATGAGTCTCTGCTCCCTAGATGGGATAACCCAGAGCCACTACCTGCCTGTGGCCAAGGGGTAGCAGTATGCACCTGGATGAGATCCTAGTCCCCGAGACCTTGGGTGTCTCCCCAAGAATGATGCCTGCAATTTTGAGTTATTGAAGGAAAATGAGCTGGGGTTGGGCTGTGTTGCTACCTTGGATCCTGAGGATTAGTATCCCAGATGTTGTGAAGAAAAAGGGGGGATGATGGCTGACAAGTGGCTGCTAGCTCAGATACCCCCTGGAAGGTCTGTACAAATGGATTGTGAAACAGGAATTGGGGTTAGAGACTGTGGACACTTTCCTCAAGGATGGGCAACCATCCCAAGACCGGGCCAATCTACTACTCCCTCCAGGAGGAGGACATGCAATAGAACTTTTGCAGTGACCACTTGGGTCAAAAAAAAAAATATAAGGTGGAGGAAGGTAACCTGAAGATCTGACCGCTACAGAACAGGTGAGTTCAGAGGTACTGTTGGGAACACACCAGGATAGGGAGGCCAGGAAAACAGTCCAGACCCTGGGTAAATGCAAGACCGGGCAGCAGAAATTGGGGTTAGAGACTGTGGACACTTTCCTCATGGATGGGCAACCATCCCAAGACCGGGCCAATCTACTACTCCCTCCAGGAGGAGGACATGCAATAGAACTTTTGCAGTGACCACTTGGGTCAAAAAAAAATAGTATCTTTTGGATGGGGGCTTAGACTTGTGCTGTGGACTGCAGTTTAAGACTATCCCCAGTTAAAGATCATAGCCCCAGAACTGCTGTCTGGAAAGGGGGAGTAATGTCACTGACCCCTTTTCCAGTTCCTAGATCTCGGCCCATTGAGTCACCATAAAGGACAGACTGCTTGGTTCCAGCCACTGGACTATGTGCAGTGGAAGTCCTGATTCCTGATGGAGAAACCCTGACTGATTCAGAAGCCAGATATCAGAGTGCTGGTGTCGTGATTTCCATTAACCTGTAGTCTGTAGTTACCCTACCCCTAGATCGTCACAAAATTTTTCACAACAAGAACAGATGAAGACCAGGCACATAATTTAATTTCATTCATTGATGTCATAAAATGTGGGTCATTTATAAGTTGTCTGATCTGTGGACCATTGAAAATTTCCGCCTTCAGTTTGTCCTTGGTAAGTCCAGGTAATTTATGTGCTATGTATTCAAGGCACCAATCATCTTTATACAAAGCTTTTACAAATTGTTTAATCAGTCCAAGCTTTATATTTAGTGCCAGTATGATTCTATTTTGTGCTACCAAAGATTCATTGAATAGATTTTGTCCTCCGACCAACATATATTCCCTCAGAGGCCAATCTTTTCTAGCCCAATGTTCATGTTTGGCTCTACTATCCCAAAGGCATAAAAAGCAGGCAATCTTTGTGTAGCCACTATGTTGACCAAGAAGAAAATTAACCATCTTCAAGTCTTCTGAAATCGCCCATTGATGTTCTTGGTAATTTATATTTTCCAAGACTAAAGACATGGCCTTGTAATCTTCTTTCATCCTGGTGGCTTGACCTATTGAAATAGAACCGTATTTTTGTTGCCATTATTTAAAAAACACAGTTCAAACCACGTTTTGAACTGTCGCTGAAAAGACGCCACTCACTTGGGTTATTTTCTAAAATACCAATTTTCTTCATAAGGTTTCCCATGTCATTGCAGAATACTGAGTTGTTGTATTTGGTAAAGAATGGCAGCAAATCATTTTCTCTCCTTCGATAAAATTTAATTTTCTTTCCAGGCAGAAGTACATTATTTTCCTTTAGTCTGGAGGCAAGCAATTCAGAGGACTCCTTGGAAAGATTTAAGTCCCTGATCAAATCACTCAATTAATTCTGGTCAAAACATTCACTATGTGAAGTTGTTTGGAAATCAATGTCTTTGCCCCCACTTTCTTTATCTTGTGCAATATCAAACATGTAAGACTCTGTACAGCTGTGGAAGTTCACAGAAGGGTGGGACGGGTACAAGATCGATGTGCGGAACAGGTCTCCTGGCTGAAGGTAGATCAGGGTAAGACCACTTGTCATGATCATTTAGATAGATGCCTATGATATTAACAATAATAAAGTAATTGAAGTGGTTTTTCAATTCCCTACAAACCATTGGTGCTCCAAATTTCAGGCAGCTTCTCTTTCCATATGTCCACTAGCGCAAATACTCTGTATAACTTTTGCGTACGTTATAAGGAGCCCATGGCTTATCTTGATCTCCAAGCTTGACCAAAATAATATATGCTCTTTTTACAAATTCAGAAATTGTTTTCCTACTTGCCCACAAATATAGCAAAATACGTCGAGATGATTCATGTGCAAAAATGAAATGATAGGTGGGAATGTAAACAAATATGTGTTAAATTTTGAAACCTAAAATTAAACTTTATTGAAAACTGTGATGTAGTTAAAATAATAAAAATATATGTGCAACTACAAAATATGAATCCATTAGACACCTGTACAAAAATAGGCTAATGGATAGAAAATAGCAACAAGAACCAGGCTATTGATGTTGTGGGTCACACTGTGAGTAGTTTAACAGATATCCACAAGCTGACTGTGGCCCTCATTCAATTGCGATTTGGCCAATTGAATAGGGCTCTAAATAAGCACATAGCATATATTTTTTTAACTTTTTAGTTAGTGAAAACCTTGCTTTTGGATAGATGCATACTAACTAAAAACTTCTTAAAAAAAATATGTTATGTGCTTATTTAGAGCCCTATTCAATTGGCCAAATTGCAATTGAATGAGGGGCTATGTAAGCTTATGTAAAATTAACAAAATCTAGGTGTATATATAACTATGGAGGTCCAATTTATGTAGCCATGTTAGTGATTAAAAACAAAAATAAATAACATTTTAAGTTTAAACACATGTACCACAAGATATTAGCATTTTTTTGCTGCCAGTTCACCTATAATCAATATATATATATATATATATATCACATATATAGTTGTGAACATGCGAGTTGTTGCTAACGCTTGCGGGCTCCGGCACCGAGCCTGCGGCCCTCGCAAAAAAGTCTGAGACACGTTACGACCAATTACGACCCGCGGACATGAAAACATTTAAAACACATTAAATACACACAACACATGCATAAAAAGCTTACCTACAGCAAGAGGGAGCATCCAGGACCTCAAAAACTGAAGTTACATCTCAATTTAACTCAAAATAAAAGAGTTTAGACACTAAAAAATTCTCTAAGCGAGAGAAAAAATGGCCGCCGAAACAAACGAAAACGAGGCTACAGCAGTCTAAAGACGCAAAACACCACCAAACACCTACAGAATTGCCGAAAATCACATACAAGATTCGAAAACAAGGACGCAACCCGCGCGACCCCAAACACATTACACATCTGAAAATCACTTAAGCGAGAGAAAAAATGTCCGCTGAACAAAACGAAAACCAGGCTACAGGACTCTAAACACGCAAAACACCACCAAACACCTACGGATATTCCGCCACAGGCGCATACCACACATTAGCCGCCATTTTAAAACAATAACTTATGCAATGCGGAAGTACACAGCTACGCTAACGGATTTGCCTCGCGCACGCACACTATTACACTGCACACATTCATCACGCTTACACAGCAGCTCCACACCACTAATGCTGCAGCAACATCAAAACAGATTGCAGCTCTTCAACACAATGCTTCCTGCATATATTACTTGAAAATAGGTAAAGTATATTAATTTATTAATGTATTATTTATTTGATTATTATACACCAAACAGCATTAGCTCACTTACAATTTCATTGCCGTCATTTTTTGACAGGCAATTCGATAATATATATATATATATATATATATATATATATATATATATATATATATATATATTTCTCTTGCAGACAGTAATAAGGGAAGTACTATATTTTTCTCCTTCCATGTTCCCTTTCAGGAACCTCACAAGATTAACACATAGTGTCCATAGTAACTGAACAAACTAAAAATCACTTATCTGAAAACCTGAGGATCGTTTCTCAGCTGTTGCTGCTTCCTCGGAGGACATTTGTGTAATGCAAGCCTGACTTTTGCAAGCAAGGCACCAAGAGGTCACACTACCCTGAAACCAACGGGTCAGTATTTTAAGGGAGGCCACATTTGAATATCAGGAGCTATATACTGTGGTCACTGAAGAAAGAACTGACAACCCACAACAGTATCTTCCATTAAAGCCACGAGGATCAGCATCACCATGGACATAAAAGTGTTCTTGGTGGGTTTCGGTTCATGAGGCCACGGAGAGTTGGACACAACTGATTGATGCAACAACATCAACTTCCTCCAGCCATGTAGTTATAAGAAAGGCACATAGAATCTACTGAAATGTGTGGATACATAATTGATCCACTATATGTATATAGCAGTATAATGCTTCTTTATCTTTTTCTTAGTTCTCCTTAAAAAAAATTCTGCACATACAGTTGTGCTCAAAAGTTTGCATACCCTGGCAGAAATTGTGAAATGTTGGCATTTATTTTGAAGGAAAGTGATTATATGAAGCCATGTATTATCACATAGTTGTTTGGCTACTTTTTGAATCATTATGATAACAGAAATCACCCAAATGGCCCTGATCAAAAGTTTACATACTCTTGAATGTTTGGCCTTGTTACAGACACACAAGGTGACGCGCACAGGTTAATGAGTTTGTTAGCTCTCATATGGATGCACTGAGCAGGCTAGACACCGAGCCATGGGGAGCAGAAAAGAACTGTCAAAAGACCTACGTAACAAGGTAATGGAAATAAATAAAGATGGAAAAGCATATAAAAAGATATCCAAAGCCTTGAAATTGCCAGTCAGTACTGTTCAATCACTTATTAAAAAGATGAAAAATTCGGGGATCACTTGATAGCATAGATTTCAGCCACAACTGCCTGAAGAATTGTTCAGAATACAAAGAAAAACCCACAGGTAACCTCAGGAGAAATACAGGCTGCTCTGAAAAAAGATGGTGTGGTTATTTCAATGGGGCACAATACAACGATGCTTGAACAAAAATGAGCTGCATGGTCGAGTTCCTGGAAGGCTGCGCATGGGACGGTCTTGGACTTAGCACAAGGCAAAGTTGACCCTCCAGTGGTTGCAGCAGAAAAAGGTGAAGGTTGTGGAGTGGCCATCACAGTCTACTGACCTTAACATCAGCGAGCAACTCTGGTGAGATCTCAAGCGTCCAATTCATGCAAGACGACCAAAGACTTTGCATGACCTGGAGGCATTTTGCCAAGATGAATGGGCAGCTATACCACCTGCAAGAATTAGGGGCCTCATAGACAACTATTACAAAAGACTGCATGCTGTCATTGATGCTAAAGGGGGCAATACACAGTATCAAGAACTAAGGGTATGCAAGCTTTTGAACAGGTTCTTTTCATTTTTTCTTTGTTGCCGTGTTTTGTTTTATGATTGTGCCATTCTGTTATAACTTACAGTTGAATATGAATCCCATAAGAAATAAAAGAAATGTTTTTTGTCTGCTCACTCATGTTTTCTTTTAAAATGGTACATATATTACCAATTCGCCAAAGGTATGCAAACTTTTGAGCACAACTGTACCACTGATTCATTGAAACTGAACTTTTATTCATTCCATTACTAATAAATATATCATTTGTGGATTTTTATAATTTTTGTAGAATTAACATTGCCATGATTTACAACACATAAATTAGGATTGTATTTATTTGTACTGCATAACTGTTTGTGTATTTCCTAAACAAAGCAGTTGAGTTCCTAAATAATATATGCTTAGGCCTCAATTCAATTGAGCTATTGTTGTTAACGGGAGCCCGTAATGTAGCCCATAAACTAATTTGCTATTCAATTGGTGTCTTTTTGCGAGCCACAAATGATCTACAAGTTACAGGCTCAAAATCCCTGCGGTTGTCACAACTGTAACTTACACCACATCTAAGCCTTTGATCTTTCAAGCCCGCAAGAGTTACAATCTCAAATCACTTCAATTGCTACAACTCCTCAAGCCCACAACTATTTTCACACCCGTAAATGTCAAATGTAGAAGAAAATCCTACGGGTACCAGATAGAACTTGCAAAGTTACGGCCTTTCTTAATTGATCTGGATCATGCTCTGAAATGCTACATACGACTGCGTGGTTTACGGTTTCAGCTTTCGGCCTTGTTGAATTGAATCGCTCTGTAATTGTAAAAATAATGCAATATTGATAAATCAGTAAATATGATATTCTAGTCCATGCAAGTTCCATTATATGTATTAACACATTGACTGCCGGGATCGATATAACACAGAAATTATTAAGTATTTTATATAGCAGATTTGCACGCTTGAGAATGTTGTGCTATTAATTGTAATACCTAAAATCACTTTCCCTTTAATTATGAGTACAGTAGTGTGTTAATATTTGCATTTACAGTGCTACGGATAGGACTTTAATCCCCTTGTGGGTCCTCTCTAGGACCCGTTGGCTTTTTGGCTCCATTTGCTGCTTATGGGTTTACACGCCAGTGGATATGTAACAATTTATTAGCGATTTTCGAACTTAACAGGTATGGGCTTGACAGATCAAAGGATTTGCGGACGTGAAGTTCAAATTTCGAAGTCCTGTAGGGTTTTTCCGCCTGAATTCAGCAGATTGTTAGCGGGTTGCTTTACTAGGCCAATTTAATAGCGGTAAGTCTTGTGGGCTACGTTACGGGCAACATTTTTACACGTTGAGGGAAATTAATAGGGCTGTTTGTCCAGGAAACTTAGATATGCCTTGAAGTTGTTGGTGTTGAAAATTCATTTTTTTACCTCTAGGTGGTACACCAGTTCCCAAGGCAAATTACCATTGTAGCCAAGTTCTCTCAAGATGTGTGTGTGATTGTAACTTATTTTCTTATGACTGAACATTTATCAGCTAGTTACCTCAGTATGTGGATATAATTATCTGTACTGCTATATGTCTTCTTTTACACAGAATTGCCATGGTGCAGTTACTAGAATTTAAGAAAACACTGAAATCAATGGAAACATTTGGATATGTACATTTTTTTAAATCTAAGCATGAAACATTTTGTCCAGGTTAAGCAATATATGCTAATAGGTATCCTAAAGTAAAAATGCAAAAGAGAGGGTATCACCTATAGCGCAATATCACTTACATAGAAAATCAAAGCAAAATGCACTCCCAAACAGAACCTGCACATTTGTGTTGTGCATGCTTCCGCATAATAAGATCAGGATTTACCTAGGAAACAATGTTAGCTTACAGTGATCAACTCCCCTTTCTGTGACCAAGAGGCAGTGAACCTATGTCCTGCTTCAAACCAGATTCAATGTGCAACAAAGCAGATTTACACTCTTTTTTCATCTGGCCATGGTATAAATGCAACAAATTTGTCTTTTCATTGGAGCATGATCAGGATAGAGTCCATGCTTAATGAAAATATGTGTTTTAAATGTTTATAAAATACTTACATAATTCAGCACATTTCCAAATCCTTATGTGCTGTTTCTTCAGGCAATCAAGTATCACACATTTTTTTATAATCCGAATATAAAGAATCAACAGTGGGTTGATTATTCATTGTAAAAGAGCTAGATACCACCTATTAATCCTCCTCTTGGTTCAAGCTTAGATCCCGAATAAAGGACAAAAGTAAAACCAGAAAAAAAATAGAATAGAATATATAAATATTCAAGTAAATCAATGCTTCTCTCAAAATTTAATAAATACATTCCTAAAACAGGATGGAGCCCATATTCCTAAAACTTGAAATTCTGCTCTATAAAGGATATTTAATCCTCAACCAAGGGTGCTACAGTGTCGCACTGCTTGTGCTGCTCTCTGAACCTTGGGGCCTCATTCAAATGCGATTTGGCCAATTGAATAGCACATAGCATATTATTTCTACAGAAGTTTTTAGTTAGTAAATACTTTGCTTTTGGATAGAAATTCACTAACTAAAAACTTCTGTAAGAAAAATATGCTATGTGCTTACATAGAGCCCTATTCAATTGGCCTAATCGCATTTGAATGAGGCACTTTGTATAGTACATCATGTTTGTGAGTTATTTCTTACTAGCGACTTGCCTATCAAAAAATTACGGTCAATAACATTTTAAAGCTGGAAATGCTGTTTGTGACACAATGTGATTCTCTAACACTCTGAATCTTTTTCTTATCTACAAAGAAGTACAAAAATGTATATTAAATATTTTTTATTTTTTTAACAATGTACTGTTAAACCATATCAACTTTTTAATTGTCATGTATCGAATTATAATATAACAATCCATAATATTTCTCAGAATACGTATTATAAACCATTACATAAAGGTTTCTAATATGCAACTTATATTGTAAACAGTGGGTAATATTTTTAACAATACTAACATGAAATCATTGAACTTTCTCTAAATGAGTGTCTTCAACCATGACAGAATGCTCATTAACACACAACTTGTATTTAAACTCCTGGTAAAGCACATAGGTATTGAATCCAGAGGAAGGCAAACAGTAAAGAACCCCATTGCAACTTAGCCAATTGTCTCAAAAGGGGGAAAAATCATTCCTTCCTGACCCCATTAAATGGTGATCAGATTACTCCCTAGATGAATCCTTTCTATTTAATTATATATTGAATTTTGTTAACAAATGTTTCCGCTGCAAATTACATAAACCTTTAGTAACATTCAATAAATGAACTTTTCAAACCTTTTAACATACAATGATAACAATGCAAACATTAACATAAGATAATAACATTTAATCTGAACTTATTTTAAACTATAGTGATCTTGAATATTGAATCCAAAGAAGGCAAATGGCAAAAAAGTACATTTCAACTTTGTAAATTTCTTGAAAGTGTTGTCAAAAAATAATTCCTTCCTGACTCCATTAACTGGCAATCAGATTCGTCCCTGGATCTATATATCATGAAACATTTTACATTTTCAACAAATGATGATGCTGCTACTAACATTAAACCTTAATTACATAGGGCCTCATTCAATTGCGATTTGGCCAATTGAATAGGGCTCTAAATAAGCACATAGCATATATTTTTTAAATAAGTTTTTAGTTAGTGAAAATCTTGCTTTTGGATAGATATTTACTAACTAAAAACTTCTTTTAAAAAAATGTGTTATGTGTTTATTTAGACCCCTATTCAATTGGCCAAGTTGCAATTGAATGAGGGCCCTAGAATGCATCAACTTATCAGTCATTTTGAAGCAGAATTTTAAGATTACAAACCTGAAAGAAACATATTAAATTGTAAACAGTAAAGGTAATAAAATGCAAGCTGTTTTGTGGGGCCAATCATGGCGAAAGTAACTTCCAAGACATTCCATTTTGTTTTTTTGTCCATGAAAGTGGTTCCCTTTCAAAGAGCCCAGCAGACTTTTATTTGTGTCTATGGGATGTAACCACAGTTTTTTTCCTTTCTTCCTTTTTTGTTGGTTATTACTGTATTTCTCTCAAATTGTAGATATAGTTTTGTAAGTGAAATAGTGTTCCTCTAAGAAGAGGACAAGTGACCTTAAATTTCTTACTTAAAATGAAACCACTATTCTCTCATAGTACACAATGTTTTTTGTAAAAATATGTCCATCGTGTATTAGATCACCCTGACTTGGGTTGTCTTCAATTGAAACTTTCATCTCATCTGGATTTGTGCATCTTGAAAAAGCAACACAGAGTTGTCCATGTGCAAAAAGAGGTTCTTGTAAAAAAATAGCCACAGACTTAAAAGTTTGTTGATGGTCATGGCAATTGCCATGATAACTGGAATTTGTCTCCTTTGAAGGACAAAAGACAAACCACTCTCACTTGGAGCTAAATCAATTTTTGTTATAAAAACTTGTTCACCTTTATGGGTCCCAGTCATAATTTCTGCATGTATAAAATGATCTTTTAAATCGTGCACAATTAATATGGTCCCATTACAAAGTTCTTTTTTGGATTCATATTTCTCAATAGCATGACAATTGCCCCTTTTTTCAATTGCAAAACATGTGGTGGCATTCCAGATGGGGTTAAAGAATTTTTTTATGTTTTTACTAGTGACTCGCCAGTTAAAAATGACGGCAATAAAATTTGAAGCCTGGCAATCCTGAACCTGGCAATGCGAGCCTTTCCCTCCCTCTACAGGCCTCGCGGTGACCGCCTTTAGTGCTCATCACGAGCCCCGAAAGGAGCGGTTTTGCCACTCATTGCAGGCGTTGACCAACCCGCAACTTTCGGCCTTCGGTGCTCATTGCAAGCCTCTCCCCACTCTCTCACCCTTGTGTCTCTTTCCCCCCTTAATCTCCCCATGTCTGTTTCTCTCTCTCTTTGCCCCCTCTCCCCCCTGTTTTTCCCTTTTATCTCACTCCCCTGTGTTTCCCCCCCTCTCTCAACCCTGTGTCTCTTTACCCCCACTCCCTCCCCTGTCTCTCTTTTCACCCTCTCCCCACTCTCCCTCCTATGTGTCTTTTTCTTGCTTTGAAAATTTATAACTTTTCCCAATCCCGAAATGGGTTTCCAAATTACGGGCTTGGAAAAAAATTACAGCTTTACGGCCCCCATTTTTTTTCTCGCCTAGCCATTCTGAGACCTGCAAAAAGCAGCAATTAAATAGAAAACTACCTTGCAACCTCACTTACCGGCTCCCTTCCTCCCCCCGTGTGCTGTGTGTGAGGTTGCAGCCACCGTCAAACCCATAACTTTCGGGCAATTCGCAATTACCACAACTATTATATGTAATTTCTATCGTTTTAAATGTGAGTTGGTGTGATTTTGAGTCCAGAGGGCAGGAATGCACTCTATCTGTTGTCATGCCAATGTTTCTACCACTACTAACAGAGGATGCAGAATTAAACCATATATTCCCCAACCCTCCGATTCTTGCATTTAGCCACCATCCCTGAGACAAGCATTGGTCAGCAGAAGATTGGCCAATGATCAGCACAACAAAGAAAATGGTACCAAACCTGCAAATGTTGTCAACACATCTGTAGAGAGGACACATGCATGCATAATAACAAAACCTATAACATTTGAGGGTCATATTTATGTACATCCTCCAATGTGGTTTATATAATAATATGTACCGCTTGGGAATGGGGTTGTTATCTTGTCTTTCCAACAATGAGGACAGTTATTGTATCCCAGCTGCACACCACTTTACCCAGAATAATCATAATGCTCACAGGAGATTTAAAACAAATCCAAGAGAGGAAACTTTTGAAATGAAGATGAATGTACCTGTTGATTCTTTTTTGCAATCAAATCAAGGAATTATATGAGTAGATAAATGTTGTAATCTATGGGACCTACAGTTTAAAATGATTTCTGGTAAGAAAAAACTTTATATTGTTTCATCCAGTTTAGGTAAATATAATAAATAAATAATTTGTGCTCTTTGGGGACATCACACCTACGAATTTTATGAGCTGGTGTATTGTACCAAGAAGGTAAAAGTACTGCTGTACCGAAGATTTTTATATTTTCTCAATGTCAATTAGTTTTAGCCACTGGTAGCAGTCTCTGCTATCATGTATGATAAGAAGAGATACGTACACACCAAAAAAGACTGCATTCTTATTTCCTTCCAAAAGTTAAGAAGTGCTCACATAATTATGTTCTTTAATATATATATATATATATATATATATATATATATATATATATTGTGATCAGGATGACCGCATATAGCGGTGGTTTCTTGAATGAAGGGCTGATACCGGCTTGAAAGTGCAGCAAATAGGTTTATTTGAAGAAAGAAATAACAGCGGTAGCAGTAGCTCTGCTTAAAAAAAAAAACAATTACTTCTCCGCGAGGTGGGAGAATGCCACCTTGTGGCCAGGTTGTGGACAGTCCTTTAACTTGGGTAGTCTGCCACCTGGTGGTCAGCTTGAAAACAGTCCTTTAACTTGGGTAGTGCCACCTTGTGGCCAGGAAATAAACAGTCTCATTACAGGTGAGGGTCCCAGCGAGATTAGGTCGCCCTCTTCAGCAACCTCTGGGACACCGCTCCACTCTGGGTCACAGCTCCGCTCTCTGGGACACAGCTCCTCTCTCGCTCTGTGGGACACAGCTCCTCTCTCGCTCTGTGGGACACAGCTCCTCTCTCGCTCTGTGGGACACAGCTCCTCTCTCGCTCTGTGGGACACAGCTCTCCTCTTTCGGACACAACGCTCCTCTCTCGGACACAGCGCTCCTCTCTCGGACACAGCGCTCCTCTCTCGGATACAGCGCTCCTCTCTCGGACACAGCGCTCCTCTCTCGGACACAGCGCTCCTCTCTGGGACACAGCGCTCCTCTCTGGGACACAGCGCTCCTCTCTGGGACACGGTTGTGGGTGAAGCATAGGGCCCACCCGTCTCTCCCGTATGCTTCACCCCAGGGACCCTTGCATACACAAACTCACTTGTATTAACTTCTCTTTATCTTCACTTCTTCCCTGGGGCATAATACTTCAGCAACAACCGTGCCTAGGCCTTTAGCAAACTCTGCCTGGGATTCCTCACTAATCCCCTTCACTTACGTGGCTTCCTTGTGACTACACCTCCTGAGTCTGAAGTCAATCTTCCAGCTCACACGACTTGCTGTAGTCCCCGTTCTCCCAGTAACAGTCACTTGGCGATCCTTTACAGGGTAGTTCACAACTTCACTGTATTTCCACACCAGATCACCTTCCACTCTGTGCTTGCTTCTCTCAGCAGCACAGCTGCCCAGGGCCTAGTCAGCCCCACCCCCCCTTTCCATGTCTGCTTTCCAGTCTTTTAAAGGGGAGTTGCTCCAATTAGGAGTTCTTCAGAAGTTTTAACTCCTTCACTTCTGACAAGAACTCACACTCCACTTGCTTGTCATCACTTCCAAGGAGCAAACGATCACACCCCCCCCCCCTCAGCTCAACAACATGGTGTTGGGCGACATGCCGAGAGGACGGACATCCGGTAGGGTCGCTCACCACTCAAGAACTCCTCGCTCTGTGCCGTCCGCATTGAGGTAGCAGGCTGCGATCGTGGCCGCCTGTAAATCCATCTTCACATTTCCTTACTGGTCTGTTGGCCTCCTTCATGTGTGTCGCCTTTATCAGAAAGGAGTGAATCCCTCAACTTTGTAGCGCTGTCCTCGAACAGCCTTGCTTTAAGAATTGGGAGCTTTTCAACTGGTTTGTTCTGAATTATCTCATCAGTTGTTTCAGCAGACCCAATGACAGATACCACATCTGCCCTTAGGTTAACTTTCCTCTCAATCACAGGCTTGGCTTTATGCAGGGAGTGCTTCAGAAAACGCTCTTTCCAAACTGCTAGTTCTTTATTTTGCTTATGTTCATCCAACTTAACAAATGAGCCATCATCGGGGCACCAACAGGGCTTTTCCAGCTTGGAAAGCTTTGCTTTATGTTGTTTTGGTACCGGATATTTAGAGGTCTCCTCAACAGTCTGAGAATCCAGTAGGGGCACAGGGATTTCCTGCTGGATTTCACAAGTAGGATCTACATCTTCACTTACAGGCCTCGGAATGGACTCTGGCTTATCCCCCTGGTCCTCCGAATCCACTGTGTGCCAAGCCCTGGGTGGCTCATCAGAACTCTTGGCAGGCTCACTTCCTCCAACTTTAGTTTCTTCTAATACCTCGCCCGTACAAGCCTGTGATGCTTGGGTGGAATTATTTGCATTCCCTTTAGATTTTTCTGCTGGAGCAGAGTCTCTTGTTTTGACTTCTTTTTTATCACTCATGACCAACTTGTGTTCCAAACTGCATGGCTGATACTTTGTTGATTTAATAAGCTGCAAGTCATTCCCTTCGCAAGGTGGCCTTGGCCGACGCTTGAAGAAATCATGAATGCTTTCTGCAGGCAGTTCCTTTGCTGCCTCCTCCATCAGATATGTAAATTCTTCTTCTTTACCATCAGCAGGGATGATTTCAGGGAGTTTTTCGTCAAGTGGTGGCACATTTTCCGTTGTGCCAATAATTTCAAAGCCCACAGTATTCGTTTCCATAATGTCTACTACATGATGTACAGTTTCTGCTTCTACAGACAGCTTTGTACTTTCTGCCACTGCTTGAAGGATGTGATCGACAGGCTTCTGTTGTTCTTCCACCCTCTTTGCCTTGTCGCTTTCCTCTGGCACAGGTGTAGCTTCATCTGTTGTTGCAGGTGACTCTTCTAATTGGGGAACCGCCGACAACATTTCAGTGGTCTCTTCAGCACACAAGATTTCGATTGCCTCCTCCAGAGCTGGTAATGCTCCTGAAGTTAACTCTACCTCATGGGTTAGAACATTCTCAGTTTCAAGTTTATTTTTGTTTGTAGACAACTGAAGTTCCTTTGCTTGCTTAGCCGCATCCAACTCAACCAGCGGAACTACGGTTGGTTCATCAGAGTCGTCATCAAATCCTTCTGCCATGTGCAGCTTGTCCAGCTTCCTTAAGTGGCGTGTGCTCCAGTTTTGATACAGGAACAGTCTTTTCTAAGGTGTTCACATCGGACACTGGCCTAGCAACACTTTCCAGCTGGTCTCCATTAGACGCCTCTTTGTCACTTTCCCCACTGTCTAAGGTCAACCGTTGTATTCGTCGGGGCTTCTGTCGAAATTTTAAGATGTTCTCCTCTTTATCACTGTGCGGCCGCTCCCACACCACTGAATAGTTCAGCTTAGGCTCTGGGGGACATTTCCTCCGCTCCCAAATAGACATCAATTTCTCATTCCTGTAGGACACTCGGTAGTCCTCGAACGTAGGCTTCCTCCGCCATTCCGGGATATACTCTGGCCTCATTTTATCATGGGCTTGTCTTTGGAGCCTTAAAAACCGCTGTTTCTCCTCCTCTAAGGCCATTCTATCTGCACCAGCAGGCTCTTTTGTTCTCTCAGCGACCTCTTTGGGGCTCTCAGCGACCTCTTTGGGGCTCTCAGCGACCTCTTTGGCTGGATCGGCCGTCTCTGCGGGCTCTCTCTCCGTCTCTGCGGGCTCTCTCTCCGACTCTCCGACTCTGCGGGCTCTCTCTCCGACTCTGCGGGCACTCCCTCCGACTCTGCGGGCACTCCCTCCGACTCTGCGGGCACTCCCTCTTTCTTCTTGTTTACTACTAGGTCAGGTTTGGTTGGCCTTCCCTTAACAGGGAAACTGTATCTTAGACTTGGCCCGACAAGTATGTCTCTGGGGTAGCGATACGCTTGTCTGGAAAAAAAATTCCAGCGGTGCGCTCTCTGTACTTTCTTTACTCCTATACGGTCAAGGATTTCCTCTTTCAGGGTGCCATAATTGGTTGCCATTTCTTCAGGCAAAACCCCATACGCTTCCTGTGCTTCTCCACACAGATAGGGACCCAGGACTGTGGCCCAGTGCTGTTTAGGCCAAACTTCCCTGGTAGCAATCCTCTCAAAATTCAGGAGGTAGGTTTCTACATCATCCTGAGCTGTCATTTTCTTTAGAAAGCAATTACGGTTCCTTACCCTGCTTGATTTTGAATCCACATTGTTCTCTGTAGATCTCAGTCGCTGCAGCTGCACTTTCTGTGCTTCTAGAGACTCTCTCATTTGGACCCTGTCGACTTCCATTTGTCTCTGCCATTTCTCTGTGACCTCTCTAAATCTTGCAGTAACCTCTCCAAAACCTTTATCTTCCTCTTTTGCGGCTTGGATGCTATGCTCTGCAATCATTTCTCTCTTTTCTGACTGGCTCTGACCAAGCTTAGCAGCCAGCACTCTGTTCAACTCGGCTTGCTGTTTGTTCAACCCCCGCTGGGCTTCTATAAAAGCTTTAAAGGCCTCCTCCATATTTATGCTGTACGGTGGGCTATCTTCTTCAACACAGACATTTTTCAATCCCACTTCTGACACCAGTGTGATCAGGATGACCGCATATTGCGGTGGTTTCTTGAATGAAGGGCTGATACCGGCTTGAAAGTGCAGCAAATAGGTTTATTTGAAGAAAGAAATAACAGCGGTAGCCGTAGCTCTGCTTAAAAAAAAAAAACAATTACTTCTCCGCGAGGTGGGAGAATGCCAACTTGTGGCCAGGTTGTAGACAGTCCTTTAACTTGGGTAGTCTGCCACCTGGTGGTCAGCTTGAAAACAGTCCTTTAACTTGGGTAGTGCCACCTTGTGGCCAGGAAATAAACAGTCTCTTTAAGGTGAGGGTCCCAGCGAGATTAGGTCGCCCTCTTCAGCACCCTCTGGGACACCGCTCCACTCTGGGTCACAGCTCCGCTCTCTGGGACACAGCTCCTCTCTCGCTCTGTGGGACACAGCTCCTCTCTCGCTCTGTGGGACACAGCTCCTCTCTCGCTCTGTGGGACACAGCTCCTCTCTAGGCTCTGTGGGACACAGCTCCTCTCTCGCTCTGTGGGACACAGCTCTCCTCTCTCGCTCTGTGGGACACAGCTCTCCTCTCTCGGACACAGCGCTCCTCTCTCGGACACAGCGCTCCTCTCTCAGACACAGCGCTCCTCTCTCGGACACAGCTCTCCTCTCTCGGACACAGCGCTCCTCTCTCGGACACAGCGCTCCTCTCTGGGACACAGTGCTCCTCTCTGGGACACGGTTGCGGGTGAAGCATAGGGCCCACCCGTCTCTCCCGTATGCTTCACCCCAGGGACCCTTGCATACACAAACTCACTTGTATTAACTTCTCTTTATCTTCACTTCTTCCCTGGGGCATAATACTTCAGCAACAACCGTGCCTAGGCCTTTAAGGCAAACTCTGCCTGGGATTCCTCACTAATCCCGTTCACTTACGTGGCTTCCTTGTGACTTCACCCCCTGAGTCTGAAGTCAATCTTCCAGCTCACACGACTTGCTGTAGTCCCCGTTCTCCCAGTAACAGTCACTTGGCGATCCTTTACAGGGTAGTTCACAACTTCACTGTATTTCCACACCAGATCACCTTCCACTCTGTGCTTGCTTCTCTCAGCAGCACAGCTGCCCAGGGCCTAGTCAGCCCCACCCCCCCTTTCCATGTCTGCTTTCCAGTCTTTTAAAGGGGAGTTGCTCCAATTAGGAGTTCTTCAGAAGTTTTAACTCCTTCACTTCTGACAAGAACTCACACTCCACTTGCTTGTCATCACTTCCAAGGAGCAAACGATCACACCCCCCCCCCTCAGCTCAACAACATGGTGTTGGGCGACATGCCGAGAGGACGGACATCCGGTAGGGTCGCTCACCACTCAAGAACTCCTCGCTCTGTGCCGTCTGCATTGAGGTAGCAGGCTGCGATCGTGGCCGCCTGTAAATCCATCTTCACATTTCCTTACTGGTCGGTTGGCCTCCTTCATGTGTGTCGCCTTTATCAGGAAGGAGTGAATCTCTCAACTTTGTAGCGCTGTCCTCGAACAGCCTTGCTTTAAGAATTGGGAGCTTTTCAACTGGTTTTCTCTGAATTATCTCATCAGTTGTTTCAGCAGACCCAATGACAGATACCACATCTGCCCTTAGGTTAACTTTCCTCTCAATCACAGGCTTGGCTTTATGCAGGGAGTGCTTCAGAAAACGCTCTTTCCAAACTTCTAGTTCTTTATTTTGCTTATGTTCATCCAACTTAACAAATGAGCCATCATCGGGGCACCAACAGGGCTTTTCCAGCTTGGAAAGCTTTGCTTTATGTTGTTTTGGTACCGGATATTTAGAGGTCTCCTCAACAGTCTGAGAATCCAGTAGGGGCACAGGGATTTCCTGCTGGATTTCACAAGTAGGATCTACATCTTCACTTACAGGCCTCGGAATGGACTCTGGCTTATCCCCCTGGTCCTCCGAATCCACTGTGTGCCAAGCCCTGGGTGGCTCATCAGAACTCTTGGCAGGCTCACTTCCTCCAACTTTAGTTTCTTCTAATACCTCGCCCGTACAAGCCTGTGATGCTTGGGTGGAATTATTTGCATTCCCTTTAGATTTTTCTGCTGGAGCAGAGTCTCTTGTTTTGACTTCTTTTTTATCACTCATGACCAACTTGCGTTCCAAACTGCATGGCTGATACTTTGTTGATTTAATAAGCTGCAAGTCATTCCCTTCGCAAAGTGGCCTTGGCCGACGCTTGAAGAAATCATGAATGCTTTCTGCAGGCAGTTCCTTTGCTGCCTCCTCCATCAGATATGTAAATTCTTCTTCTTTACCATCAGCAGGGATGATTTCAGGGAGTTTTTCATCAAGTGGTGGCACATTTTCCGTTGTGCCAATAATTTCAAAGCCCACAGTATTCGTTTCCATAATGTCTACTACATGATGTACAGTTTCTTCTTCTACAGACAGCTTTGTACTTTCTGCCACTGCTTGAAGGATGTGATCGACAGGCTTCTGTTGTTCATCCACCCTCTTTGCCTTGTCGCTTTCCTCTGGCACAGGTGTAGCTTCATCTGTTGTTGCAGGTGACTCTTCTAATTGGGGAACCGCCGACAACATTTCAGTGGTCTCTTCAGCACACAAGATTTCGATTGCCTCCTCCAGAGCTGGTAATGCTCCTGAAGTTAACTCTACCTCATGGGTTAGAACATTCTCAGTTTCAAGTTTATTTTTGTTTGTAGACAACTGAAGTTCCTTTGCTTGCTTAGCCGCATCCAACTCAACCAGCGGAACTACGGTTGGTTCATCAGAGTCGTCATCAAATCCTTCTGCCTGTGCAGCTTGTCCAGCTTCCTTAAGTGGCGTGTGCTCCAGTTTTGATACAGGAACAGTCTTTTCTAAGGTGTTCACATCGGACACTGGCCTAGCAATACTTTCTAGCTGGTCTCCATTAGACGCCTCTTTGTCACTTTCCCCACTGTCTAAGGTCAACCGTTGTATTCGTCGGGGCTTCTGTCGAAATTTTGAGATGTTCTCCTCTTTATCACTGTGCGGCCGCTCCCACACCACTGAATAGTTCAGCTTAGGCTCTGGGGGACATTTCCTCCGCTCCCAAATAGACATCAATTTCTCATTCCTGTAGGACACTTGGTAGTCCTCGAACGTAGGCTTCCTCCGCCATTCCGGGATATACTCTGGCCTCATTTTATCATGGGCTTGTCTTTGGAGCCTTAAAAAACGCTGTTTCTCCTCCTCTAAGGCCATTCTATCTGCACCAGCAGGCTCTTTTGTTCTCTCAGCGACCTCTTTGGGGCTCTCACCGACCTCTTTGGGGCTCTCAGCGACCTCTTTGGGGCTCTCAGCGACCTCTTTGGCTGGATCGGCCGTCTCTGCGGGCTCTCTCTCCGTCTCTGCGGGCTCTCTCTCCGTCTCTGCGGGCTCTCTCTCCGACTCTGCGGGCTCTCTCTCCGACTCTGCGGGCTCTCTCTCCGACTCTGCGGGCTCTCTCTCCGACTCTGCGGGCACTCCCTCCGACTCTGCGGGCACACCCTCCGACTCTGCGGGCACACCCTCCGACTCTGCGGGCACTCCCTCCGACTCTGCGGGCACTCCCTCCGACTCTGCGGGCACTCTCTCTTTCTTTTTGTTTACTACTAGGTCAGGTTTGGTTGGCCTTCCCTTAACAGGGAAACTGTATCTTAGACTTGGCCCGACAAGTATGTCTCTGGGGTAGCGATACGCTTGTCTGGAAAAAAAATTCCAGGGGTGCGCTCTCTGTACTTTCTTTACTCCTATACGGTCAAGGATTTCCTCTTTCAGGGTGCCATAATTGGTTGCCATTTCTTCAGGCAAAACCCCATACGCTTCCTGTGCTTCTCCACACAG
The DNA here is from genome assembly GCA_027410445.1 of Discoglossus pictus. Classification (NCBI taxonomy): domain Eukaryota; kingdom Metazoa; phylum Chordata; class Amphibia; order Anura; family Alytidae; genus Discoglossus; species Discoglossus pictus. Next base: position 163,368,743 of record CM050168.1, read on the forward strand.
ATAGGGACCCAGGACTGTGGCCCAGTGCTGTTTAGGCCAACCTTCCCTGGTAGCAATCCTCTCAAAATTCAGGAGGTAGGTTTCTACATCATCCTGAGCTGTCATTTTCTTTAGAAAGCAATTACGGTTCCTTACCCTGCTTGATTTTGAATCCACATTGTTCTCTGTAGATCTCAGTCGCTGCAGCTGCACTTTCTGTGCTTCTAGAGACTCTCTCATTTGGACCCTGTCGACTTCCATTTGTCTCTGCCATTTCTCTGTGACCTCTCTAAATCTTGCAGTAACCTCTCCAAAACCTTTATCTTCCTCTTTTGCGGCTTGGATGCTATGCTCTGCAATCATTTCTCTCTTTTCTGACTGGCTCTGACCAAACTTAGCAGCCAGCACTCTGTTCAACTCGGCTTGCTGTTTGTTCAACCCCCGCTGGGCTTCTATAAAAGCTTTAAAGGCCTCCTCCATATTTATGCTGTACGGTGGGCTGTCTTCTTCAACACAGACATTTTTCAATCCCACTTCTGACACCAGTGTGATCAGGATGACCGCATATAGCGGTGGTTTCTTGAATGAAGGGCTGATACCGGCTTGAAAGTGCAGCAAATAGGTTTATTTGAAGAAAGAAATAACAGCGGTAGCCGTAGCTCTGCTTAAAAAAAAAAAAACAATTACTTCTCCGCGAGGTGGGAGAATGCCACCTTGTGGCCAGGTTGTAGACAGTCCTTTAACTTGGGTAGTCTGCCACCTGGTGGTCAGCTTGAAAACAGTCCTTTAACTTGGGTAGTGCCACCTTGTGGCCAGGAAATAAACAGTCTCTTTACAGGTGAGGGTCCCAGCGAGATTAGGTCACCCTCTTCAGCAACCTCTGGGACACCGCTCCACTCTGGGTCACAGCTCCGCTCTCTGGGACACAGCTCCTCTCTCGCTCTGTGGGACACAGCTCCTCTCTCGCTCTGTGGGACACAGCTCCTCTCTCGCTCTGTGGGACACAGCTCCTCTCTCGCTCTGTGGGACACAGCTCCTCTCTCGCTCTGTGGGACACAGCTCTCCTCTCTCGCTCTGTGGGACACAGCTCTCCTCTCTCGGACACAGCGCTCCTCTCTCGGACACAGCGCTCCTCTCTGGGACACAGCGCTCCTCTCTGGGACACAGCGCTCCTCTCTGGGACACGGTTGCGGGTGAAGCATAGGGCCCACCCGTCTCTCCCGTATGCTTCACCCCAGGGACCCTTGCATACACAAACTCACTTGTATTAACTTCTCTTTATCTTCACTTCTTCCCTGGGGCATAATACTTCAGCAACAACCGTGCCTAGGCCTTTAAGGCAAACTCTGCCTGGGATTCCTCACTAATCCCCTTCACTTACGTGGCTTCCTTGTGACTTCACCTCCTGAGTCTGAAGTCAATCTTCCAGCTCACACGACTTGCTGTAGTCCCCGTTCTCCCAGTAACAGTCACTTGGCGATCCTTTACAGGGTAGTTCACAACTTCACTGTATTTCCACACCAGATCACCTTCCACTCTGTGCTTGCTTCTCTCTGCAGCACAGCTGCCCAGGTCCTAGTCAGCCCCACCCCCCCTTTCCATGTCTGCTTTCCAGTCTTTTAAAGGGGAGTTGCTCCAATTAGGAGTTCTTCAGAAGTTTTAACTCCTTCACTTCTGACAAGAACTCACACTCCACTTGCTTGTCATCACTTCCAAGGAGCAAACGATCACAATATATATATATTTATTTTAATGTGACTTCAGTGCACAGGTGTTGTATGCAGGTGGGAACCACCAATAGGAGTATTAGCTTGGCAGCAGGATAACCAGACATCAGGACAGGTGTCACAAGTAAGCATGGAGGAGCTCAGCAACAGGGATGTTGTGTAAAAATGTTACTGGATCCAGGATAGTAAAACAAAAAGCAAGCAGCAGCAGATCAGGTGTTGACATGGCGCAAGCAGGAATTTCACTGGAATAAGGGAAATAAAGTAACAAGCCAGGATCCAGGATAGGCAGGCAGGTACCATATAACTTAACAGGATCATGGAACTGTAGAGAAGATCTGGATACACTGGATTTAAAACATAGTCTGGAAAAGAGCAGACAATTCCAAGTACTGCAGAATTCAGGGACAGAATTGAAGTTCTCAGGAACAGTCCAGCATACTTGGAGTTAGCCAGGAATATACCAGGATGCAGTTACAGATAGGCGTTCAGAGGTCCATCAAGATTATTCAGGATTAGAAAGTCCAGGAACAAACCTCAAGAGCCAAAGGCTTTACAGCATAATTGGGAAAATACTTTAACAGCGTTGAGGTCTCAGGGTTCGCAGGATTCTGCTAAATAATCACACAACAGGTCTGGTGCCAATTAGGCTAAATGAGCTGCATCTGATAATGCGGTATGGTGCTATTAAATCTCAGGAATTGGAGAGTGGCTGCTCCTAGATGCCTGCTGAGGCAGTGGAACACCAGGGAAGGAGAATAACATGGGCTAAGCTCCAGAGGAACCCCAAGGGGTTATGAACATTGGGAAGCAGACTCCCAAACAACTGTAGGAAATGTTAAGAAATATCAAAACAATGACTAAATTCTGTGAAACATCCTGAAAATGAAATCGTAAAATTGTATTCCAGGAATGTGGATCTGTCTAATGTGAGAAGACTGGTTTAAAGACTGAAACCTATGTCATAATACATTGTAACCAAAGAATAGTAATAGGAAGAAGTAATGTTATTGATACCTGTTTGAATCCATATGTTTTCTTCAAGAGGACAGGTGCTAATATCATAAACATAGCTAGTAGTATATTCAGAAGCTTTTCTAATATCAAAACACAGTTTTAATTAATTTGTTCACTACATATGTTGTGAATCACTAGTTCTGATTGATGTCACACCCCAGCTATGTAAATGTAATTTTTTATTTAAAAGGAAAAGTAAATCAAAAGTAAATCAAAGGAAGAAAATGTCCAATATATGTTTATTATATAAGGCCACTGAGGTTGCTGGTTGTACTCTGTCAGTCTGTACTAGTTGAGCTTTGCAGTACAGTACAGCTAGTTAGAGTTAATCATTCCACTGCTAAATATTTTCAGGACCTCATTCCATTACGATTTGGCCAATTGAATAGGGCTCTATATAAGCACAGAGCATATTTTATTACAGAAGTTTTTAGTTAGTGAAGACCTTGCTTTTGCATAGAAGTTCACTAACTAAAAAACTTCTGTAAAAAAATATGCTCTGTGCTTATATTGAGCCCTATTCAATTGGCAAAATCGCAATTGAATGAGGCCCTCAGTGTATAACACTTCTCCATCAATTCTCCCATGCAAAACTGGCACAGGATACATCACACAGAGGGCCCAATTCAATTGTAATTCGGCTAAATGAATAGGGCGCTACATAAGCACATAGCATATTTTTTTACAGAAGTATTTACTTAGTGAAGACCTTGGTTTTGGATAAAAGTTCACTAACTAAAAACTTCTGTAAAACAAATATTCTATGTGCTTATATAGTGCCCTATTCAATTGGCCAAATCACAATTGAATGAGGCCCAGAGTGTCTGCATTAGAAGGCAAAACTGATGAGAGACGCAGAAAGTTCGGAGTGCTGTGTACTGTAGTTTGTCTCTCCTAGGGACTATGTTGATATAGCATCATTCACTTGAATGAATGGTCAATTGATAAAGTTTATGGTCTATGTGTAATCTAATTATCTACATAGGCAGCTTCCTATGGGAAGTCACTTTACAATAGTGGTTTAAGATTAGTACTTTGATTCACAAATGAAATACCAAGCTACACAGAAAAATGAGAAAATGTCAGATTAGATATATATATATATATATATCTATATATATATATCCATACTAAGAGGCTACAAGCAACATACATTCACAAATAATAATGATCTGATTCCCTTGGATATTTTCACTTTTCATTACATTTTTAAGTTGTTTTTCTCTTGAATAAAGTATAAAAAGTAAGCAACACACAGCATTAAAAAAAATAATTAACATTCCTTTGCAGCGGGGAAACAAGGAGAAATTATATGTGAATGGGAAAAGTCCTTTTATTTTTTACAATGAATGAGTCCTTGGGAGAGTTTGGGGAAGAACTCTCACCTCCATCACTGCTAATCTGAAAAAAGAAGTTTCACTTAAACACAAGTTCAAAGAATAAATGGCAAGATGCTTGTCACTCACTGGGTGCAAAACCAGCCTCAATATGAAGGGTGTTGGTCAAGACACTAGGGAAGATTTCAACCTAAAAAGATGCCGACACCTTTACGGTAAAAACAAGGAAGAGACCTCCATAAGAAAACCGGAGAGACCCAGTCAATGGCCAAAGGGGAGCATGCTAATTTATAAAGGAAATGTCTGACAAAGATCTGTGACCCAGAGAAAGGGGAGTTCAAACAGATTGCAGTTAATGTAATTTTAAAGGAAGAATCTCCTGACTTTAATGAGTAAATTAGAATCCTTCCTAAAGTGGCAAAACAAATCACCGTCCCTAAGAGGCCATAAGAAGCAGATCACAGGGCCCATTAAAACTGTAGTATCCCAATAGCGCTCTATCTGTGGCGGCCATAATACAGAGCGCTCTGGCCAAGGAGATCCAAAAGAGGAAACAATCACAATGAGAAGTAGAGATGGACTCCATCCCAATAGCACTGAAAAAGCCTGACATTGTAAACAAGTAAATTGCTGCTAATTGGAGGGGTTAGATAATGAGGGCAATTCCTGAGTGGAAGAAGCATGCATTATGGGTAACAAGATGCCTTATTGGGAAAAGACACAGGTGTCTATCATGGAGCAGAGGGAGAGTCCTCCCATGTATAAGCTGAAAGAGCAAGTTGTGCGGGTGCTGCAGCACAGTGGCAAACAGGAGGAGCAAGATCTCCTAACTATTTGTTTCAGAGCCAGATCACCAATCCCTCCTATCAGCTACAAGAAAAAGAAGATTCCCTGAAGCTGAGGGAAGCAACTCTGATCTGGAGACACAGTTGCTTCATAAGAATGCTGATTCAGAAGACACTGGCACTGACCTACAGAACCTGTGTACACATGGTGCTGCCTTGTGCAGAGTGATGTGTGCAGAAAGCTCATGCAAAACATGGAGCAGGAGCTTGTACACTAGAGTTTAAAGGAGGAAGAAAGTATGGGTGAGTAGAGAGAGTTATTCAGGGAGGAATTAATAAACATGACAGAGGAAATTCTTCAGCTGACCATGCAGCAAGAGATTCAGCATGAGCAGGGCAAACTACATATACAGCAAGTTAAAGGCATATCCAAATTTCCTGGTTTATGAGTGCTGATAGAAGAGAATCAGTAGTGTATGAAAAAATATTTTGCATGAAAAAAATCCCAGAATAAACATTTAAACACTTACCTTGAAGTTAGCAAAATGTCTTGTAATTTCTGATAGTTTAAAATTAGAGTTATCACCTCCTTGACCTTGAAATCCAGGCTAAATTATCATAAAATTCATAATTTGTTTTGGCCATTCAGGAGGAGGCTCGGCCAGTTGATACATTTGTATCAAGCTTTGGGATTCCTGCCTGTGCTGTAAAGTCTCTCTACCAAAAATGTCAAATGTATCTGGCTGCTTCTCCTCTGTATACTTGGTTATGTAAGCTGTGGGTGTGCAAAGCTGGATTTTTGTTTCCTGCCTATAACTGTGTAAGTACATGAAACTTTTCTATATGACGCATATTCTGATTATCACTGCATATTTCTTACCAAACATTTGAAACCCAGGAAACATACATACCTCTAAGGAGTAGAAGCTGTGGCTGAAGGAAGAGAATAAATCTTAAAAGCTGAAGCCTTGGAGATAAAACAAGAAAAAACCCAGAACAAATATGCAGAGAAGCGGTTAAAAGAGGGAGAAAAGTGGGTGAAAACTGAGAATGCTAAAATCACAATGTTTTTTCAAAACTCAAAAGACTGTTGAGTTTTAGCCTGATGCTGCTGAACAGCTGAATACATTCCAAACCAAAATTCTGAAAGGTCCTTCTTAGCAGAGATAAAGAGTTGCAGACCTCACAGGATTGGAAGTACAGTGGTACAAATAGGGCCTGCTGTGAATAATGTGACAGATGAGGTGCAGGTCCTAGAAGAGCTAGAAGCAGACAGGGAGAGGTAATGTTTGTGGAGCCTGTGAATTAATAATGTACCAGACCAGAAGCAGGTTGGCCTTATGAAGCTGATACAGTTCTGTGATAATTGCCAGTCTGCCAATTGGAGCACCTGGAACAGAAAGAGCAAACCATGGGCTCAGAACAGTTTTCAGGACTATGAAGTAGACAGCGATGAAAAGTGGGAAGAGAAACAGCATGGGAAGTCATCTTCCCATATTGAAGGTGAAGATGATGATGAACCTAAAGAGGAAGAGGTGGATAACCTGCAGAAAGAGTTGAGGAAAGTAGCTTGGCAAACCCAGTGTCACAGAGTTTGACCATGAGTTACAGAGATTGGCAGCAAAACTGAGCCGTTATATGATCCAGACACTAACCCCCATCTGGTTGTGTTGAAGGAGGGCTCTGAGTGATGAGGAAGTGGTGGTGACGCAGAAAGAAGTTGAACTTCATAAGATGGAGAGTGTCCTCAGCATTGTGAGGTTGGAGCCGGCAGAGCTGAAAGTAGAGAGTGAGAGCAGAGGTGCAGAAACTTCACAGTGCCCCAATAAATCAGGAGGCCATGATCACTAGTATAGCATAGGTATCGCAGAAGAAAGCCTTTGACCAGAATTCTCTAGCCAAAAGCTTCATAGAGAGTCTCAAAAAGGTGAGGAAGCAGAAGACTAATTCTTCAATTGAGAATGGACATTCGATAAAGTTACAGAACATATTACAGATGGTCCATAAGAAGAGCTATAAGATTATGGCTCTGTCTGAACACTGCTGGCAACAAGACACCTTTCCAAGTCTATCAGCTGAAACTGGAATTTCGGCATAAAGACGCTAAATCTACAAAATGCCTTAATGCAGATGGCACCGAACTATATATACATATATAGGTATAAGTAGTAGAGTCAGAAAATGTATGCACATAAGGCTATCCTCAGGTTAAATTAACCAAACTGCACACACCAGATGTTCATTTTGCTTCTTAGCTGAAATTAAATTTATTTATCAATGTTAAACTAAATATACACGTTCATTAGGCAGCAGTTGCCACTAATCAGTTATGGGGGAAAAATAAGGTTAGTTAAGCAACACATTTCACTTTTTTTTAAAATAGATTTTATTGCAGGAATACAAAGTGCAAACAATTGTACAATATTGAGCGTAATAAAACAATACCCCAACATCAATCGTGAGATCTTATCCTTGTATCCTGCCTCCTCCTTTTTTTCATATTTACCTCCGTGCTATTGTCGGTAAACCAATGCATAGATTTATAATGGGCCCTTCTTGGCTATGTAAACATGTATCCCTAAACTTATCCGTAGCCTATACTATTCTTTGGTTATTTAGTTGTTATCTCCCATTACCTTCCGTTATTAACCCATGATTTAGGGGACTATAAAGATATTATAAAAAGCCCTAACTTTATCCATTGACTAGCTCCTTTACCTCTAGAGGGATACAGTACTATTTTCTTTGTTTCCTTGTCTTTCAGTTCGTTCCTCCCATTCAATCCCCCCCCCCCCCCCGTTATCTTTTCTTTCATATTAAGGAAGAGTCGCTTACTAACTTTTACATATGTTATCTTAACCAACCAAACGAAAACATTCTACCTGACACATCTATATTAAGCCTTCCTCTCGGAAAACATTTCTCTATCTCGATCCTGCTGTTGTTCCATCCCATCATACCTGTCTGTCTTCTTCCAATCCGGTGCAGCTCCTCTCCCGGTATCTCCTCTCCGGCCCCCAGTCCTCCCTGTACCCTGTTGAGAAGGTGAGGATGCCCTTCCCTCCCCCTTCATTGGAGTAGAGGGATTCTGATATCAGTGTATTCTATCCAGGGACCCCAAACTTCTAAATACTTAGGAATTGAATCCGCCAATGAATGGGAGATCCTTTCATTAACCGCTAAGTAGTGAATCTTAGCTCGAACTGCCCCTATCTCTAGTGTCTTTTTCTTCCAGCTCCTGGCAATATGTGATTTCGTCGCTAAAAAGATAAATTGTAAGAGTCTGTTGTAGGGGGCAGAAAGGGAGGCCACCGGCATCCCCAGTAGACTAGCTTACGGGGTTACTTCAATATGGTATCCAAATATATTATCCACTAAGCCACCCACTGCCGTCCACAGCTGCTGAACCTTTGGGCATCTCCACCAAGTATGATAAAAATAGCCCAGCTCTTAGCATCCCCTAAAGCACTTCGGACTTTCCGTCTTACTCCATTTAGCTAGTCGATCCGGGGTAATGTACGCGCGATGAAGGACTTTAATTGATGTCTCTAATACACTATAATTTAGTGACCCCCTCATGAGATTGGCCTAGGAAGTCTCCCACGTCTCAATCTCCCAGTTCCTGGCTATATCCTTTTCCCATTCCCTCATATATTTTTCTTTGGCTAACGTTTTTGGGGTATTGAAGACCCCGTATAATTCCCCTATCACTCCTCTTGTAAGGGGGGCTTTTTCATATATTCTAGAAAACCTATTATGGGAGGGGACCCCTGGACTCCTAAGTAGTTTATCTACAAAGTACCTCAATCTGCAAAAGTTATAATGCTCATAAAGGGGGATGTCATATTCATCTCTCATAATTTAGAATGTTAATACCCGACCATCTCTCATCTAGTTACCCAATCTATCAAGTTTGTTATTTTTCCACCATTGCCGAGAGACCTGTGAGATACCTGCCGGAGCTAGTGGATGCATCAGTATAGGCGTTAAGTGGGACATCCGGGGTAGGAGGTCTGTATGATTAAAGGCCCAGATAATATTAGCCGCGGAGTTCCTTATTATAGGATTGGCAGATTTCTTAATCTCTGTGGGAAGTGGGTGAATCCAGACCGCCGTGTTCCATGTATAGGGCATCATGTCCTGGCTTTCAACAAACATCCATGCCGGATGGGCTTCGGGTAAGTGGGCCTGGGGGACAAAAGCTAATTGAGCTGCTCGATAATAAACTTTTAAATTGGGACATGCTAGCCCCCCTCTGGATTTATGTTTGTACATGTTATTTCTCGCAATCCTGGAGGGACCCCCACCCCAGATAAAACAGAAGACCCTGCTTTGGAAGTTTGAGAGTTCTTTCATATGCATCTGGATCGGTAGAGATCTAAATAAATAAAGCAGTCTAGGTAAAACGTTCATTTTGACCGAACTAATCCTACCGAGCCAGGAGATGTTATATTTTCCCCATTTTATCATCTCCTCCTGGAGTAAACGGAACATTGGCCGGTAATTAGCTTTATATAAATCTTGTACTTTAGCTGTCAGCCATATTCCTAGGTATTTAATCCCCTTCCCGGCCCACTTAAATTTAAAACTCTGTGTGAGGGATTCTTTCTCCGGGAGCGGTATATCTAAGGCCAAAGCTTCAGTTTTTTCTACATTGATTTTCAATCCTGAAACCCCCCTGAATTGTTCAAGTTTTTGCATCAGGGGTGGTACCGACGTCAATGGCTCCGAAATGGAGCATAGTAAGTCGTCTGCAAATAGCGATACCTTGAAGTGATGTGACCCCACTTGGATACCCTTTATCTCCAGGGAAGCTCTAATCAATTGGGCCAGGGGCTCAATTGCCAACGCAAACAGGAGCGGTGAAAATGGGCAACCCTGTCTCGTCCCCCTCTGGATGCAGACCGCTGGCCTCCCCCCACCCGGGAGTCTTAAATTTGCCTTAGGATCTCTGTAATAAGTCCGAATTAGATTTAAAAACTTCCCTGAAAACCTGAATTTGGTCAGCGTAGCCATGAGAAAAGGCCATTCCAGGGAGTCAAAGGCCTTCTCCACATCCAGAGAAAGCAGGCAGGCCGGGGTGCTATTTAATTTAGCATGATGGACTAAATTTAGAATTTTTCTGATATTGTCCCCTGCTTGTCGCCCTGGGATAAATCCCACTTGGTCCTTGTGAATCAAGGAGGGGAGAAACCCAGCTATCCTATCCGCCATGATCTTGGCCAGAAATTGTATGTTGCTGTTAAGGAGTGAAATCGGTCTGTAGTTTTGAGATTGACTCCGGGTGGGGGGATCTTCTGGCTGTGGTAGAGGGGAAATGTTCAGTTATCCGTCGGTACCCCTCGCCCTTTTTGGTTCTGACCATCATGATCTTTGCCCTTTTTATTGTAAATTGGGGCAGGTCTGAGCCTATTTTAGGTAAGAGTTCTCCAGTAGACCTGGTCTGTGCAGGTGGGGGAGGAGTCCCAGTTTAAGGTGAGTCCCAGCCCACTGGGTAGCAATGTTGCTGCAAGGGTCTCTTAAGTGCGCTTTGAGAATTAGGAGGGGTATTGGCCCATTTATAGGGGTGTTGGCCCTACATTTACCACATCTTTACTTTAATGAGCAGGGTGTTTGCCAACAGATTTTGTGCTAACATCCTCCAGAGACCAGGCCCAATCTGTATCCGGCTAAATATTGTCTAGAGATCTTCAAATATACATCTGGTACGTTATCACCAATGTGACGTCGTGATATGTGATTAACTCAGTCCCTAGTGCTACTGTTTCTCTCTAGTATAAGGATGAACCGGATGGGAGGACAGAAGGCAAAATGTCAACACATTTCACTTTTATTACAATGCATATTACTTCGCACATACATTACAACAAAAAATAATTACTTTAATCAAATAATATTAGTTAATAACATGACACCACAAACTTTAAAAAAATGTGGTCTCAGTTGGCTATAACCATATATTATACCACAATATAGACGGAACTCATTACCATAACAAGGAGAAGAAAAAATATAAATAATATATATATATATATATATATATATATATATATATATATATATATATACATATAAACAAACACATATATATATATATATATATTTAAACCATATTATAATAAAATAAAAAGAGTCCTCCTATCTAAAAAGGCTCTAACAAAGTGTAAGGATGCTCCACATCTTGCTAAAAAACGTAAAGAGGCTATTCCTTTCATTATATTATGGTTTAAATACTCAAAAGTTTGTATTACCTTGTGAAATTTTGGCATTTATTTTGAAAATATGACTGATCATGCAAAAAATAAAAAGTATTTTATTGAAGGATAGTGATCATATGAAGCCATTTATTATCACATAGTTGTTTGGTTCCTTTTTAAATGATAATGATAAAAGAAATCACTGAGTTTGATAAAAGATGATAAAAGAAATCACTGAAGTCAATGAGTTTGTTATCTCTCATGTGGATGCACTGAGCAGGCTAGATACTGAGCCATGGGGAGCAGAAAAGAACTACGTAACAAGGTAATGGAACTTCATAAAGATGGAAAAGAATATTAAAAGATATCCAAAGTCTTGAAATTGCCAGTCAGTACTGTTCGATCACTCATTAAGAAGTGGAAAATGTGGGGATCTCTTGATACTAAGCCAGGGTCAGGTAGACCAAGAAAGATTTCACCCACAATTGCCATAAGAATTGCTCAGAATAGAAAGAAAAACCCACAGGTAACCTCAGGAGAAATACAGGCTGCTCTGGAAAAAGACGGTGTACTTGAACAAAAATGAACTGCATGGTCGAGTTGCCATAAAGAAGCCTTTACTGCGCCAATGCCACAAAAAAAGCCTGGTTACAATATGCCCAACAACACCATGACATGCTTCACAGCTTCTAGAATGCTGTAATTTGGAGTGACAAGACCAAAATAAATCTTTATGGTCACAACCATAAGCGCTATGTTTGGAGAGGGGTCAAATAGCATGGTGGTGGATCACTGATGTGTTGCGCAGGGGGTTGGGGGGGTGAGCTCTAAAGCTACGGGGAATCTTGTGAAAATTTATGACAAGATGAATGCAGCATGTTATCAGAAAATACTGGCAGATAATTGGAATTCTTCTGTACGAAGGCTGTGCATGGGACACTCTTGGACTTTCCAGCATGACAATAAGCCCCAGGCCAAGTTAACTGTCCAGTGGTTACAGCAGGAAAAGGTGAAGGTTGTGGAGTTGCCATCACAGTCTCCTGACTTTAATATCATAGAGCCACGCTGGGGAGATCTCAAACGTGCGGTTCATGCAAGACGAACAAAGACTTTGCATGACCTGGAGGCATTTTGCCAAGACTAATGGGCAGCTATACCACCTGCAAGAATTAGGGGTCTCATAGACAACTATTACAAAAGACTGCACTCTGTCATTGATGTTAAAGGGGGCAATACACAGTATTAAGAACTAAGGGTATGCAAACTTTTGAACAGGTTCTTTTAATTTTTTTCTTTGTTGCCGTGTTTTGTTTTATGATTGTACCATTCTGCTATAACCTACAGTTGAATATAAATCCCATATGAAATAAAATAAATGCGTTTTACCTGCTCACTCATGTTTTCTTTAAAAATAGCACATATATTACCAATTCGCCAAGGGTATGCAAACTTTTGAGCACAACTATATATATATATATAAATATATATATATATATATATATATATATATATATATATACATATATATATATATATTTATATATATAAAATAATATATATATATATATATATATATATATATATATATACAGTATATATATATATATATATATATATATATATATATATATATAGTATCACAGGAAAGTGTATACCTCTCACATTTTTGTAAATATTTTATTATATCTTTTCATGTGACACTGAAGAAATTACACTCTACTACAAAGTAAAGTAGTAGTAAGTGTACAGCCTGTATAAATTTGCTGTCCCCTCAAAATAACTCAACACACAGCCATTTATGTGTAAACTGTTGGCAACAAAAGTGAGTACACCCCTAAGTGGAAATGTCCAAATTGGGCCCAATTAGCCATTTTCCCTCCCCGGTGTCATTTGACTCGTTAGTGTTACAAGGTCTCAGGTGTGAATGGGGAGCAGGTGTGTTAAATTTGGTGTTATCACTCTCACACTCTCTTATACTGGTCACTGGAAGTTCAACATGGCACCTCATGGCAAAGAACTCTTTGAGGTTCTGTAAAAAGAATTGTTGCTCTACATAAAGATGGCCCAGGCTATAAGAAGATTGCCAAGACACTGAAACTGAGCTGCAGCATGGTGGGCAAAACCATGCAGCAGTTCCAGAGGACAGGTTCCACTCATAACAGGCCTCACCATGGTTGACCAAAGAAATTGAGTGCACATGCTCAGCGTCATATCCAGAGGTTGTCTTTGGGAAATAGACGTATGAGTACTGCCAGCATTGCTGCAGAGGTTAGAGGGGTGTGGGTCCAGCCTGTCAGTGCTCAGACCATACGCTACACAATGCAACAAATTGGTCTGCATGGCTGTCATCCCAGAAGGAAGCCTCGTCAAAGATGATGCACAAGAAAGCCTGCAAACAGTTTGCTGAAGAAATGCAGACTAAGGACATGGATTACTGGAATCATGTCCTGTGGTCCAATGAGATCAAGATAAACTAATTTGCTTCAGATGGTGTGAAGCGTGGGTGGCGGCAACCAGGTGAGGCGTACACAGACAAGTGTGTCTTGCCTACAGTCTGCATGGTGGTGGGAGTAATCTGGGCCTGTATGAGTGCGCCGGCACTGGGGAGCTACAGTTCATTGAGGGAACCATGAATGCCAACATGTACTGTGACATACTGAAGCAGAGCATGATCCCCTCCCTTCAGAGACTGGGCCGCAGGGCAGTATTCCAACATGATAATGACCCCAAACACATATCCAAGACGACCATTGCATTGCTAAAGAAGCTGAAGGTAAAGGTGATGGACTGGCCAAGCATGTCTCCAGACCTAAACCCTATTGAACATCTGTGGGGCATCCTCAAATGGAATGTGGGGGAGTGCAAGGTCTCTAACATCCACCAGCTCCGTGGTGTCATCATGGAGGAGTGGAAGAGGAGTCCAGTGGCAACCTGTGAAGCTCTGGTGAACTCCATGCCCATGAGGGTTAAGGCAGTGTTGGAAAATAATGGTGGCCACACAAAATATTGACACTTTGGGCCCAATTTGGACATTTCCACTTAGGGGAGTACTTACTTTTGTTGCCAACGGTTTAGACATTAATGGCTGTGTGTTGAGTTATTTTGAGGGGACAGCACATTTACACTGTTATACAGGCTGTACACTTACTACTTTACATTGTAGCAGAGTGTAATTTCTCCAGTGTTGTCACATAAAAAGATATATTAAAATATTTACGAAAATGTGAGGGGTGTACTCACTTTCGTGAAAATACTGTATATATATATATATATATATATACTGTATATATATATATATATATATATATATATATATATATATATATATATATTATATATATATATATATATATATGTACTTTATTCTTTTTTGTTGTTTATAATTGAAGTGTGAAGCACTTAATCTGTTTAAACTAGAAAGAGAAAAGAGTTATTTCTTTGTTTTTGAACATATAATGTTTTCGTTTCTTTATTCATACATACATTGACACAATGTTTATTAACACTGCTATTTGTTACATTTAAATGTTCTTGGTAGCCAACAATAATTTGCATACATAATTTGATTTTGTAACAAAGAGCAAATACACTATTGTTATATGTATAGAGTTCTGTCTGTGTTTATATAGACCTTATAGGACCTTCAGAGGTGTTGGTTGATATGTGTACGCATGTATTTTGATATGTCAGTTGCTTCGGAAATGTAAAAGCTGTTTTATACTTACTTTTGACTTCAAATAAAACAAAAATGCATTGATAAAGACTTGATGTATAATTTCTTATATTACAGATGTCATGATAACGAAATTGAAAAAAACACAACATTTATTGCCTAAGCTGCAGTAATGTATAGTTAAGGTTGCAACACAGGTTGGGGCATCTTAAGACTGGAAACATTTAGGAAATTGGGACCTAAAAGTAGAACACAATCTTAATGTCACTCCCTCCCCTGCAAAGATTTTTTTCTGATGACACGGGATTTAATATGGTAGCACTAGCAATAACTGGTATGTGAGAGGTGCACAAGTCTGAATGGGTCTAGAGTAGCATAAATCTATAATATGCCCTTCTCTTACTACCACGGAGCTAAGGCCATCTTTGTCCCTTTGACCTTAATATTCATGGTTTTATACCATTCACTTTTATTTTAAACAGTTTTAGTGGGGGGGGGGGGAATTTGGGCGGTGAGTTTGGGCTTTTAATCTGCGATATATAGGGCACTTCTTTAAGCAGAAACTGCTTTCTATATTTTCTACTATTAAAAATAGATACGAGGGCTTTCCAGGCAGGCTGTTACTGTTGATAATATATTTATGTTTGAATCTTTGAGAAAGCTGAAGACGTAGTGAAATGGTCCATCAGGCGTGGAAGCAGACCCCAGCGATTGGGTTTTGCAAGTACAAAGTATCCTTTATATAGATGTTCCTAATATAGTAATGTGGTTCCCAAACAGGCAACCATCTATTTTGTCTTTTGTGGACACATTGAAGTGTTGATACAGCCTGTAGCGGTAATATAGGACTATACAGATGTATTGATTTAATTGAGTTATTATCTGAACTGGTGTTAGCTTGTCATTTGTTTTTCAATATTGCTACATTATAGAGGCAATCCCATTATTATTCCAACATATATGAGGATTACCCTTGCCCTCATTGTCAATTTGTGATCTACCTAAAATTAATGGTGTATCTACTGTACAAATGTGTATACCTTAATATTCACCATAGAAAATGTACTTTATTATGGGATTGGTAACTTAAAGCAAAGGTATTTATTTTGGATTCATGCTCATTTTGACTTATCTTGCTATGGTCAGATATGATTCTGCATTTTATAGATTATATTTAGTTAGATAATAGGATTTTTTTAACTTGAATGCTCTTGTAGTTTTTAATTATGGCGTGTTTATTACTTAAATTAATTGCAAATAAAATTTCCTATTATTCTTAGTTTTTTTGTTATCAATATATTTATGTAAATTATTTTAAACTTGTTTTTTTTATCAATGGCATTATCAGTACAAAACACCCTCTATACATTAGTATGAGGTTTTAAAATCCCTTTAAGGATACTGATTTTGGTTATACTTCCCCTTAATTACACAGCATGATATTGTTCACATTGAAATTTGGTACAATGGTATAGCTGGATTCCTGTTAGGAAATTAATAGTTAATCTGTCTGTGTATTCGATTACTTGGATTTGATTGTCGGGCCCCAACTGAGAAACCCCTTCTGTCTAATCTGTAACTGAAATATACATTTTTATATAGATATATGTGTATTGTTTAGGTAATCATGTACATGTCAAATTACTCACATATATGTCTTGATCCTTTATTTTCTTTAAAAAATTACACAGTAAATATGGACTTTAGTGTATCAAGCGTTATTCTTCAAAAAAGCACATGTAAGTTTAGAGTAAATTTACACTTTTGTTGTAGTTTGTGGGCACCACCCTGTATATTTGTTTTTATATTTGCTTTAAGGTACATTCAGAATGAAATTGTGTCCTCTAGTGGTTATAGAAATTGTCAAATAAGTTACTTAGTATAATTCTGCCTAGATAAGAGATATAGGGCCATATTAAATTCCTGCCTTGTAAGTCCAACGTGTAGCACGTAAGGGACGCGTGCTTGAAATATGGCAGTATTACGTCGCTATTAAATTAGAAGTGCTGCGAGCTATGAGCAAGAGACGATATTTTGTATACCAGTCCTCGGCCGTCAGAGTTGCATGCACATGTAAATTTTTAGTAAATTTACACTTTTGTTGTAGTTTGTGGGCACTACCCTGTATATTTGTTTTCATATTTACTTTAAGGTACATTCAGAATGAAATTGTGTCCTCTAGTGGTTATAGAAATTGTCAAATAAGTTACTTAGTATAATTCTGCCTACATAAGAGATATAGGGCCATATTAAATTCCAGCCTTGTAAGTCCAACATGTAGCATGTAAGGGATGTGTGCTTGAAATATGGCCGTTTTTAAAATTAGAAGAAAAATGTTTAAATTAGAAGTGCTGCGAGCTACAAGCAAGAGACACTATTTTGTATACCAGTTCTCGGGGGTCGGAGTTGAGTGCTCGAACGAAAACAATTAAGCAAGCATGTAGTTGTGGGTTAAGATGGAGCCAATGATAAAAGAGATTGTTAGAGTTACATCATTAAAAAAGGGGAGGGTAGATTTCAAAGTCCTATGTGCTTCAATTACAGTTTGCGATCTGACCCACATTCTAGATATAATGCAATATTAATAAAGCCGTAAATATTATATTCTATTATATGCGAGTTACAGTATACATCTTAACACATTGCTTGCAAGGATCGATATAACACTAAATATAATCATGAAATAAAGTATTTTCGGGACAGATTTGCAGGCTTGAGAATATTGTGCTATTAATTCAAAGACGTAACATCAGTTTCCCTTTTAATAAATGTACAGTAGCGTGTTTTTATTCGATTAACAAGTGCTACGTATTGTACTTTACCCCCCTTGCGGGTGCTCTTGAGCACATGTTGGCCTTTTGGCTCCACATGTTACGTGCTTGCTCACGAGTGACCACATTGCAATTTAATAGCTGAATTGAACAAGTAGCGGTTACCAGGCTAGTCGGATCAAAGGATTTATGTGCGCAAAGTTCAACGTTGCTCAGCACGTAGCCTATTCTTGACCGTCCTGCGTGTTAACAAGCAACGTTACAGGGCTAATTTAATACCCGTAACACGTAAATTCAGAGTTACGGGCTACGTTTTAAAATGTAGCCCCAATTTAATGAGGCTGTAAGACAGTAAGACCTACTCTGTGCAGTCCTCATAGTTCGAGGGAATTCTAAACCGATTTTACTAAATATTTTTTTCATGCAATAAATCATGTTTGTAATATTTAAAACATGCTTTTTGAAATGAATGAAAATAAATGTATTCCATGTCTCTTTAATGTGCAGCATTTCGTTTAATGGAAAAAAAATGGTTTTATTTTAAAAAGCAACGAAGCCCATTTTTTGTTGTTGCTTTCAAAAGATCATACTTGAAAATATGTCCATTTTAAATATTATATCTGACATTTGAAATAAAAACAAAAATAAGGTAGTACCTTATAAACAATATTTTTGTTTTCAGATGTGATGCACATGTGTTCGGGTCTGTACAGCATTAACCAGTAAGCAACTGTTAAAGCCATATGAGTTCAACAGAGACATGCATTTCATGTAAGTTTAAGCAATTTTCGAATTACTCTTCATTCATTTAAATAAAAAACTACAAATCTCATATGCAGAAGTAAATATGTATTATGTTGCTTTTAGTTATATGTAGTATAATAATGCATTTTAAATTTTTTCTAAAATCTATTTTTAGTTAAATGTTAGATTGTTCAAAATGTACAATCAGCAAAAGTTTATATTTGTATTCACTTATTGGCAAGGCAAGAAAAATCTCCAAGAGTCGGGTGGAAATAGGCAGTACTACAAGGAGGGATACCATTGACCCAGCTAATAACTTTTATACATTTTAGCTAGGCAGAACAAGTAGAATTCTGCTATACGGATGCCTAATTTGCCATGGACATAGTTGGTCTCCTGCCAAGTTGGTGGTAACATTGTTTTTTCTCTGTATGAGTGTGAGTGTTAACACCCTCAATGTGCACTTATACATCATTTGAGGTTGAAGCTGAAGACACGTTGGTCCAAAGATTAAACTCAATCTCCATCCACCCTAACTGAAGACACTTTGGTCCAAAGATTAAACCCAATCTCCATCCACCCTAACTGAAGACACTTTGGTCCAAAGATTAAACTCAATCTCCATCCACCCTAAGGTACTGCAGCACAGAAGATAGGCGTGCATATAAGTGAAGAAGGAATCCCAAAATTGGCAGAGGAATAGATTGTATACCATGAGTACTATGAAACCAGACAGTGAGCATAATAATAATAGAGAATAAGTACTTTAAACCCTGTTTGTCAATGGTTTCACAATAGATATCAAACTCAGGACTGCTTTTTCTACCATACAATGCTACCCTCAAAACAGCCTGTTGACTTTTTCAACTTTGATAATAGGCCCGATACTTAAGCTGTAACAAATATATTAAATGCCATCTGTTTTGACTCAGAGAATCCACAGACATCATGGATAGATTTTGCAAAGGGCAGTATGAAGATAGCCAGATACAGATAAGTGCTGTTTACACTAAATTCCACAAACCTCCACCCTTGTGTTGATTCACATGTAATTGTGTAAGACCCATATACCATGAAAGGTGCTGCAGGTTTCCCAAATCATTAGCACTGGAACCCTCTTCACGAACCACTCACTAAGGCCCTCATTCAATTTTGATTTGGCCAGTTGAATAGGACTCTAAATAAGCACATAGCATATTTTTTTAAAATAAGTTTTTAGTTAGTGAAAATCTTGCTTTTGGAAAGATGCTTACTAACTAAAAACATCTTTAAAAAAGATATGTTATGTGCTTATTTAGAGCCCTATTCAATTGGCCAAATCGCAATTGAATGAGGGCCTAAGAATGTTGTTCTTGTCAATTCTGCTAAAACCCTTTCATTCCCTTCATGAGTAGAAAAAATATTTTTGGAATACTATTTTCAACCTTTTTGGATCTCCTCTGATCCTTGTAATATGTATATTAATTGTTACCGTATTTTTCGCCCTATAAGACGCACCTGCAGATAAGACGCACCTAGTTTTTAGAGGAGGAAAACAAGAAAAAAAAATTCTGAATCAAACACAAATACACTTCACACACAGATACATACATATACATACATACATATACATACATACATACACACATATACATACACACATACATATACATACATACATACATACATACATACACATACATACACACATATACATACACACATACATATACATACACATACATATACATACACATACATATACATACACATACATATACATACACATATACATACATACATACACATATACATAGATACATACATACACATTTTGCAGCATTTGGGAGCCTCCAGGAGCTCTTGACCCTCCCTGACCCTCCTGATCCTCACCTTTCTTCTCATCTCGGCCCATCTTGATCTCACCCCAGTGCTTCCTACCAGCATTCCTCCTGCAGCCTTCCCTTGCGTCGCGTGTGTGACGTCACTAGGATGCACCGGCCGACGCGATGCAAGCTGCTGGTGCTGTAGGAAGCGCCAATCAGGAGTGGGAAGAGATCAAGAGGACAGAGAGGCAGTTTTAAAAGGTATATTCGCCGTATAAGACGCACCAACTCCCCTCCCCCCCCCCCCCCAGTTTTGGGGAAGAAAACGTGCGTCTTATACGGCGAAAAATACGGTAATTGATCCAGAAGAAGACAAACATAAAAAAACATAGAAACATTGGCAATTGTTTTATAGGGGGAAAAAAATTTCTTCCTGACCACAGATACTGGCATTCGGATTACTCCTTGCATCAATATTCCTCCTTGTCTAGTTACCGAGAGTAATGCTGAATGCCCTTTTTATTCCAACATGTATCAAATCCCTTTTAAAGTTATCTATGGAATCTGCTGTCACAACCTCCTTTAGTAGAAAATTCCACATTTTCACAATACTTAAAGTGAAGAACCCGCTCGAGCCGTTGCTCACGCTTGCGGGCTCGCATAGCGAGCCAACGGCCCTCGCAAAGCGAGGGCCGCAGTTGCTGGCATGGAGCGGCGAAGGCGCTCCTTGCCAGCAACTGCGGCCCTCGCAAAGCAACTGCAACCCTCGCAAACTTTACATCGCAACGCAAACAACATACGAGACACGTTAACACACATTATGGACTCGCAAAAATCGTCCACAACACGCGGACAAAATGAAAAACACAATAAATACACACAGCACATACATAAAAAGCTTACCTACAGCAAGAGGGAGCATCCAGGACCTCAAAAAATGAAGTTACACCTTCATTTAACTCAAAATAAAAGAGTTTAGACACTAAAAAATTCTCTAAGCGAGAGAAAAAATGGCCGCCGAACAAAACGAAAACGAGGCTACAGCACTCTTAACACGAAAAACACCACAAGAAACACACAAAACACCACAAAACACCTATGGATATTCCGCTACAGACGTATACCACACATTACCCCCCATTTTAGAACAATGCGGAAGTACACAACTACGCTAACTGTTTTGTCTCGCGCACGCACACTACTACACTGCACACATTCAGCACGCTTACACAGCAGCTCCACACCACTAATGCTGCAGCAACATCAAAACAGATTGCAGCTCTTCAACACAATGATTCCTGCATATATTACTTCAAAATAGGTAAAGTATATTAATTTATTAATCTATTAGTTATTTTATTATTATACACCAAATAGCATTAGCTCACTTACAATTTCATTGCCGTCATTTTTTGACGGGCAATTCGCTAGTAAAATAAATATGTTTGTGTATAGAATGACTTAAAGTAATGTGTGTTTCTCATATAAGCAGCTTGTGTTAGATTAGAGAGAGGTAAAAACAGGGAGATTTAGTGTCATCTGCATATAGATGATATTGAAATCCAAATGATTTTATTAGGATACCAAGGGAAGAAACAGAGATGGAGAAAAGAAGGGGGCCGAGGACTGATTCCTGGGGTACGCCAACAGTTAGAGGGCGAGGCGAAGAAGAGGTGCTAGAGAAGGAGACACTAAATGTTTGATCTTCAAGGTAGGATGAGAACCAGGAGAGAACTGTGTCACGGATGCCAAAAGAACAGATACTTTGGATAAGAAGAGGGTGGTCAACAGTGACAAAGGCAGCAGAGAGAACAAGAAGAATTAGGATAGAGAAGTGACCCTTTGACTTGGCTGTGAGCAAGTCGTTAGTGACTTTAGTGAGAGCTGTTTCAGTTGAGTGTTCAGGTCAGAAGGCAGATTGGAAGGGGTCAAGGAGGGAATTTGTTTAAGGCAGTTGTAAACGAGTCGCTCAAGTAATTTTGAAGCCAGGGGAAATTGAGAGATAGGGCGATAGTTAGATGGAGAAGTTGAGTGCGATGTGGGTTTCTTAAGAATGGGTGTAATTGTGGCATGTTTAAAAAACTTGCCAGTGTTAAGAGAAAGGTTGAAAATATGTGTCAGGGCTGGGATAAGTGTGGTAGGGAGTGGAGGAGTAAGTTGTGAAGGGATGGGGTCATGTGGAGAACTTCTTTGCGGGAGGATGAAAATAGACTAGAGACCTCATACTCAGTTACAGCATCAAAGGAGTTCATGATGGATGTGGGAATTGGGAAGGGTAAATGCTAGGAGTTGTTGGTTTGTTGGGAGGTGGGTGTGTTAGGGCCATGCTTGCTGGAGAGTTTGATTCAGATGTTTTCGTATTTTTAAAGTAGGTGGCAAAGTCATCAGCTGTGAGACAGAAAGGGCAGAGAAGAGTGTTGAATGTGGTGAACAAACGTTTGGGTTTGGAGGATAGATTTGATATTAAGGATGGGAAGAAGTGTTGTTTGGCAAGATTAAGGGCAGAGAAGTTAGAGGTAAATGGAATAACAGGGATAGGTGGCTCAAGATATATAAAAAGAAATCTAAGTGTAGACTAGGGGTGCTACTATTGGATATATATAATAATAGTAATAGGAAGGGAAAGATAAAGTATCCTTTGAAACTGGAGTGCACACCCTCTGCCCTGATAACAATATAGAGCAGCAAGAAACAAATTAAAACTTAGCTTTTATTAATGTATAAAATGAGTATTAAAATACTGATACACTGACGAGATACTGATAGTAGTAAAGTTCTGGATCTAAATTATGAGTGGGACTTCAGGGGTTGATGAAAAGTTTAGAAACGTGCGTCGGGTTGCACGTGTTACGACGCGACGTTGCGCTATGACGTCACACGTAGACGCATAGACCGCGCGTAGCATACCTAGGAGCTTAGGAGTAGAGACACAAACAAATGGACATCCTACTGCATTATTATCCCTACTCTTACTACTATTAATGAATACTCATTCTTACAATTTACTATAAAGTAGAGAGGGATTCCTCCCAGCTCCTTAGTTTATGTAGTCCAACTGTATCAATTTAAATAATAATAGGATCTTCCTCTATCAATTTTACTATTTATTAGTATACCCCACTCAGCACTAGCACTTTAAATTTACAAATTAATAAGTTAATTCATAGACTATTCATTTATTTCTACAATATAGGCACAAGACACTTTAATACGATTACTATCCTATGCACTATACCTAGGTGCATCACCCCAAGTGCAATCACTTTCTGTATATTATAGCACAGTCACTTTATTTTTTGTATGTGGTATATATACCTATGCAAATACATAGGTCTATCATTAGGACCTATGCCTCTGCTCAGTAGTTATATTTCCCTTTATCTGTTTTTCTGCACTTTACACTTTAATAGACAGCAATATCATATGCACTAAACCTAGGTTAAATATTATTAGTGCAATTACTTTGTATTAACAGCACAGTCACTTTATTGTTGTATGTGACTTATACATCTTTGCAAATACATAGGTCCAATTTTAGGACCTGTGTCTCTGCCTATTGGTTATATTTCCCATTATCAGTTCCTCAGCTCTTGTTGTCACTCATCACTATTGTGTAAAAGGGGATATATTATACAGTATCATATTTTTGTAATTCCAACTATTCCTATGAGGAAGTCCCACTCATAATTTAGATCCAGAACTTTACTACTATCAGTATCTCGTCAGTGTATCAGTATTTTAATACTCATTTTATACATTAATAAAAGCTAAGTTTTAATTTGTTTCTTGCTGCTCTATATTGTTATCAGGGCAGAGGGTGTGCACTCCAGTTTCAAAGGATACTTTATCTTTCCCTTCCTATTACCAGAGAAGTTAGAGCACAAAATAAATTTGTAATTGAGGAAGTCAGCAGAGGTGCGAGATTTCCTCCTCCCCCATTGTCCTTGGGCAGCACAGGAACACCTGTGGATGTAGCGTGTTAGTGTAGTATGCCATGATTAAGGATGAGAGTTAGGGCATTTGGCGGTGGTTGTGGGGGCCAGGGTGTCATGTGTGGAAGATAGCGTCAAGTTGTATTGCATGATGGCAGCATTAGGGCAGTTGAGGGAATTGCGGGGACAGATAAGGGGTTGTAGCACAGAGGAAAGGTGTTGAGGGTCGATGGCTCACAGGTTTCTGTGTGTTTTGGGGGGAGGGAGTGTAGAAGGGCGGTGCATAGGAGGTATAGTGAGGTTGCAGGTAAGGAGGTGGTGGTCAAATAGAGGGAGTGAGGTAATGACAAAATCGAAGGTTGTGCAGAGGTTGCACAAGGGATTGTCCTTCACAGTGATTTGGTGATTCTATACATTGCAAGAGACTAAGTGAAGAGGTGAGTGAAATAAGTTTTAAGGCTCTTCGGGAGGTGGGTTTGTGGCGATGTTGAAATCTCCAAGAATGAGCCAGAGTACATTGGAGGAGAGAAAGTCAGGGAGCCAGGTGGCAAAATGATCCAGAAATTGGGAGGGTGGTCCAGGTGGGCGATAGATGACCACTACTCTCCGAGAGATGGGTGAGAAGAGGCGGACAGTGTGAACTTCAAATTAAGAGAATTGAAGGGAGGGGACTGGTGGTATGCAGTGAAAAGTGCAGCAAGAGAAAAGTAGTATGCCCACAGCTCCACCTTGATTGTTCCCAGGTCTAGGAGTGTGACTGAAGTGTAGGGGCTTATAGAAGCATTTCTGCTTTTGCTCCTTAGAAGAGGGAGGAGATATTTTCTGGAGGAAGGAGAAAAGCTTGTGGGAGCAAAGAAGAGGAGAGTAGGGATGGGGAGATTGTTGTATTATTGGAGACATTGTATGAAGAAACTGAGGAGACGTGTCTGAGAAAGAGGTAGGAGGTTATAAGGAGGAAGAAAGTGTACTTAAGAACCCGCTCCCCTTAGCTGAACTGCTGGTCTCATTTATCCACTTTATTTCAGGGTAGCTAAAATCTCCAATTACTAGAACTTGACCATGTTTTGTTGCATTTCAAATCTATAGCATTAATTGCAATTCCTCACCTTTGATGATACTTGGGGGTTTATAGCAAATATGATTTGTCCCTCCACCATTTCAACCCACAAAGTTTCAACATTATTACTAGATGCACCATACATATCATATCTGATTAACATACAGACAAATCCGTCCTCCTCTTTGGCCATAGTCCCTCTCTTTCGTGAATAGGTTATAACCCTCCAAATAACCAAGTAGAGTCATGAAAATCCTCCCAACATGTTTCGGTAATACCTATTAAATCCTATTTCTCATTTACTGTTAGTACTTCTAGTTCGCCTATTTTGCTGGACAACCTTCTTGCATTAGGAGGCATACACTTTAGGTTGCTTTGATTCTGCAGTTTTGAAGTACACAGTATTTGAGTTACTTAGCAAGACCTCCCTATTGACTGTAATAAACCTCCCTTGTCTCCTCTTCCATGAGTAGTTAATTCATCCATTACCCCCTCTACACTTTCTAACCCATTACTTCCAACTGGTCCCTCCCCTCCACATGCTAGCTTAAAAATTCCTCCAGCCTCCACCAGTGAGACGTCAGCCCAGTGCTCTAAAACCCTCAAACCTTCTTTCCTACACAACTTTTTTTTATCCACACATTAACCTCCATAAGCTACTTCTATCTCCCTAAGCTAGCATGTGGCACCAGTAATGTCTCGGAAAATACTCCATTGGAGTTACCTGCCCTAAAAGCTTGTTTCCTAGTTATATAAAAGCATTCTTTAGGACACTCCATCTTGCACTTACTTTGTCATTGGCACCAATATGTTCCAAGATTGCTGGTTTACTACCTGTTCCTCCCAATAGTTTATCTACCTGATCCACAACATGGCGAACCTGAGCACCTGGGAGACAGCAAACTGTTTAACTGCTTGGATCTGGGTGACAAATGACCCTTTCTGCCTTCCTAATAATAGAGTCCCATACCACCTAAACCTGTCTGTTGCTCTGTCTAATCTGCCGTCCCTCTACTCCAGTAAAATTGTTCTCCCGGCTGTTAGCTCTATCTGGCATTGCCATTCCTGAATGGACATCCCCAACAGTTTCACTCAATCTTGCAAATATATTATACTTGCCAACTCAGAACTGACCTGCCTCCTCCTTCTGTTCCCTCTGCTTTCCTTGTAATTGTAATCCAACATCCTCCCTGGGCATCCTCACTAGTCCCATCTCCACCCTCCATGCTAGGCCCAGCATATCTGTGCTCAGTGAGCACCAACTCCCTTTCCAGAGTAGCAATATCACTAATTGCTGCTGTTTTCCTCTTCAGTTTTTAAGTTTGAGTTTCAAGAGAGGCAACATGCTCACACAAGTCACACAGGTATGACCCTTAACTTATTTTCGGTCTGTAGCTTAGCCCCTTTTCTTTGAACTCTGCCCTTTTTTAAACTCCCACACTTACACTATAATTCTGAACTTACATTAGGACTGTTTGCAAGCTCGCAAGTTTGCTCCTTTCCCTTGTTTAAATTTAACTTACTCGCCTGCAGAATGATTGCTATTTGCTTTGCTGTAAAGTAAACACTATTTCCATTCCTGCAAGTAAATCACAGACTGTGATGTGATGTATCAGTCATAAACAGATCATATTTGAATGGCTGAAATGTTCAGATAAAGAAGCTTTGCATTCTGTATGATTTGTATGTTGCCAGTTGAAACTGGAAATGCACTCTAGTTTCTTTGCTGAAAAAACTGTATGGATATGCAGAACCAATGACCTAACAATATGGCACAATATGCTCACTGAGCACAGATATGCTGGGCCTAGCATGGAGGGGGGAGATTGGGCAAGTGAGGATGCCCAGGGAGGAAGTTGGATTACAGTTACAGGTCAGAAGGTGCCTACCATATTACTGGGGAAGAGCAGAGGGCAAGTACGAGTAGCATCAGATTTAGTAGTTGAGCCAAAGTCGAGAGAAGACCCTGCTTTGGATGTGACTGGAGGGGAAAGGAGAATCCGCTGTTGCAAAGAACAATTCACCATAGCAACCTGGAATGTTAGAGCTATGAACCAAGGAAAAACTGGACGTGGTCAAATATGAAATTATAAGATTAAACATATCCTTAGACCTGATGGACTGGAATGGGACATTTCATATCAGACAACCAACAAATCTTCTATTGTGGTCAAGAATACAGCAGAAGAAATGGAGTAGCCCTCCTAATCAATGAAAGCGTGACCAAGGCCGTGCTCAGTTACAAACCAATAAATGACAAAATGATTTCAATTTGAATTCAAAGCAAGCCATTTAACATCATAGTGATACATGTCTATGCTCCAATCATGGATGCTGAAGAGGCTGATACTTTATTTGCATGATATTCAACACCTCCTACATATAACACCAAGAGAAGATGTTACTCTTATCATAGGAGATTGGAATGCTAAAGTAGGTAACCAAAAAATACTTGTAATAACTGGCAACGTTTGCCTTGGAGTCCAAAATGAAGCAGCTCAGAGATTAGTAGAATACTGCCAAGATAATTCTCTGGTCATAATAAACACCCTCTTCTAGCAGCCTTAGAGATGACTCACTAGATGGCCAATATAGACATCAGATCATCAGATCAGACTATATGCTTTGTAGCCAAGGAGGAGCTCTATACATTCAGTAAAAGAAAGACCCAGAACTGACTGCTACTCAGATCATGAGTTTCCTATTGCAAATTTTAGAATTAAACTGAGGAAAAGAGGAAAAATCATTGGACCATGCAGATAAGGAATACATAATATCCCCAGTGACTATGCAGTGAAGGTAAATAATAGATTTAAGGGACTAGACATAGTATGCCTGAAGAACTTTGGACAGAAGTTTATTACATTGTCCAGAAAATAGCAATAAAAATATCACCAAAAGAAAAAAAAAACAAGAAGGCAAACTTGCTGTCAGATGAGGCTTTGAAAGTAGCCCAGGGTAGAAGGAAAGTAAAAGGTATTGGAGATAGGAAATTATTTGTCCAACTGAATGCAGAAATAGAGGATAGCAAGAAGAGATAATGAGACATTCTTTAAATGAGCAATGTAAAGAGATACAAGATAACAAAATGGGAAAGCCAAGAGATCTCATAAAGAAAACTGGTAATCTCAAAATAACTTTTCATGCCAAAGTAGGCATGATAAAATAAAAAAATGGTAGGGATTTCAAAGAAGCAGGCCCGATAAAAAAGATGTAGCAGGAATACACAGACAATCTTTACTGGGAATATTTTAACAGCATTGATAACCCCAATAATTTATCCAACAAGCCAGAGACAGACATCTTGGAGAGTGAAGTGTGATGGGCCCTAGAAGGCTTTGCTGATAACAAGGCTGCAGGAGTTGATGGAATCCCAGCTGAATCCTAAAAGATGATGCTTAAAAGTGTTGCTTGCCTTCTGCCAACAAATTTGAAAAACTCAACAGTGGCCGGTAGATTGGAAAAGGTCAGTCTATATTTACCAATCTTAAAAATGGCATTGCCAAAGAGTTCTCCAATCATCAAACAATTACACTCATTTCATACTCGTTAAGATCCTGCAAGCTCTGCTCCAACCATATATGGACTGAGAAATACCAGATGTGTAAATTGGGGAAAAAAATAAAGGGCCACTCTACAATAGGGATTCATTTGATGGTTAGAACTGATTAGTAATATGAATAAAGAAAATAAACTCTGTGTAGTGTGTAAATAGTTTTGTTTGAACTTTAATGCTTCAGGGTCTAGCAGAGTTGCTTCTTCCCCAGGAATGTTAGATGATCTGACCAGGAAGCTAGTGGCTACTTCACAGAAGTGGTGGATGAAGACAGTTTACTTGGCATTCCTTTCCCACTTGACCACTTTAGCTAAATTGGTAGGTCCCAGTAAAAGCACGTGTTCCCTCAGTTTCTGGCCAACTATAAAGCTGTAAATATCCAAAATAGAAGCAGAGTATACTAAAATTAATATTTCCCTAGGCCGAATAGAACGTGAAAGAAATGTTCCTCATGTAATAGGGAAGATAATAGGGAAGATACACACCCAGACTTAAAAACATTCCTTGCTGTGCTTCCCTCAGTTTTAGTCTCACTTTGATGCTGCTTATGCTTCTCATGTACAGTAGTTGGGAACAACATTATAACATATAAATGGTTTTAAAGACTGGACAGCAATATTTAGTAGATTATTAGTTAAAGAGACAAAGTATATACTTCCCATATAATACCACATGGCAAGAGATGTAAAGAAACAATAATATATAATAAATCATAAGATGATGTAAAAGAAAAAATAACATAAGTAGTTATGCAGCTTTCACAAACACTGACATCATTTCTTTGATATAGTGAAAGAAGGTATTGGCATTATGTTTACAATTCATTACATTTTATTTTAGATGTCAACTGCTACTGATTTCCAGAAACAAATTTATAATACTGCCAAAAATTCAACTAGTTCAAAGACAGCATATAGGTCAGGCATCAGTTGCAGCCATATGCCACAAGATTATTCTGGAGATATATAACAACTAGGAAATTGCCCTTCAAAAATAAGGGCAATAAAATGTGAAGCCTGGCAATGCTGTTTGCCACACAATGCAATGTTCTGCCCCCTGTGAGCACCTTTGGCGCTCATCGCAAGCCCCGCACTAAGCGCCCTCTGGAGCTCATCACGTGGCTCACAAGGAGCATCTTTGGCACTCATTGCGAGCCTCTCCTCCCATCTACTTTATGATCCTCTGTGCTCATCGCACGCCCAGCAATGAGTGGCTTCATCGCTCATTACAGGCCTCGGCAACCTGCAAGTTTAGTGCTTGGGAATGCCATGTGTCTCTTTCCAGCATCTCCCCCCTGTCCCTTACCTGTGTCTTTCTCCACCGTGTCTCTGCTGAATCTTTGCGTGGCGCGCACTGATTGCCTTTGGTCCCACGTGCCTGGCGTTGTTCGTCTGTGTTACTGTCTTTTGCGTTGTGTATTTTCTGCTTGCCTGGCCTTGTTGAGCCTTGTTTTTATCCTGTTTCAAAATATTTACGTATTTTTCAGCCGCCATTTTTTCCCCACTTCAGCGAGTATTGATCTTTAAAAAAGACGAATTATGTCTCAAATTAACTTGCAACCTCACTCACTGGCTCCCTGGCTCCCTGGCTCTCCCCCTTTGCTGTGTATGAGTGTGTAAAGTTATTTGAGGCATATTTTTTTGTATTTTTGCCATCTTTTCCAGTTCAGTGGTTCGACTGTTAAAGTTGTATTTTTGCGAGCCCCGCAGTCCATCATATGGGCTGTAATTTTGTGTCCGTCGCAAGTCCTGTGTGTCTCGGGATGAGCGCCAGCTAAGTCCTGCGTGTCCACTCTTGCAATGAGCATCTTCGGCACTCATTGCTTCCTAAGTCCCCAGTGACTTAACTGCTCACCTCGATTCATGAGGCTCGCGGTCGACAGCTCGCCTCACTTTGCGAGGCTTTCAGTTGCGGCCCTTTGGGCTCATTCTAGCAACTTGCACGAGTCGCAAAGCGTGATGACAAATCACAGTTTGACAACTTTTATATGTGATAAAACTGTGGGAAGAACATATATAGGAAAGAATGTGTTACTTGGTTACCCCACCTCAAGAAGCTAAAAAATTCATAGCATGGATAAAGACATTATTGCCAGAGGCTCTCCTGGTGGTGAGGCTTGATCCGAAATTAAGAGGTTAAATTAATTCTAGAACTGGTATAGAGCAATGTCATTGGGGATCAGATTAAATACATTTTGAAGATTTTCCAGATTTAGGATCTATGGGGATTGAAGGCTCCTTCGCTGAGGAAGAAGTTGACACACACATTGATTCCTCAGATTCAGAGGATGAATAACCAGTAATCAGAAGTGGAAATACATTCTTTATATAAGAACACGTAGATGACTTAATAACTTAATTCAGACTAGCCTGATGTTTGGAAGAGATATTGGAGAAGTAATGTGTACAAGAAAAAGCCTTCCACGGGCAGAAATGAACAAAAAAGGTTGCCATTCATGATACATCTAAACACCTTTAGACCAGGAAAAGATTATTAAATGGATAGCAGCCAGAGACATTGCTTTGTCAACAGCTGAATGTAATTTGATTAAAAGTTTAGCATGCTGATGCTGCTTCCAAATATGTGCAGTGCCTTTTCAAGGAAATTATCTTTTCACGTCTGAGCTGGATGTGTTCATGGAAACATTTTCTGTAGAAAAGTCAAAGACTCCACAAGACAAGCATACAGTATGTTCAAATCAAAACTTTTTTTCCTTTTGAAGATGGTCTTTTCAGTTTTGTTTAACAACTTGAGACAGAGAGCTCATTTAGGAAGTTTCACTCAAACACAATGAGATCCGCTTTCGACTATTCACAATGAGTCAAGGAAACCCAGAAGAGGCTTAATACATTACTGCGGGACCCAGAAATATTTAATTTGCAGAAGAATGGCCATAGTTCACAACCGACTAGTTGATTCTGAAGCTTATTTGTTTAGGTTACTCCTTAGAGGTGTGGAGGTTTCCTCCTCAAAAGTTCATGAATTTTACAAGTCACATGAATGCCACCATCAGATTTATAGGGACCAGTACAAATGTAATAGCTAAGGCCTTCCATACACGGTGCACAACCATTTTCGCAATCTCTTATAACCAGGCTTTACTGCAAATATAGTAGGAAAATATCTTAATTCCCTTCCCTTATTACATGAGTATATGCCATAGACTGTGGTATATATTCTTTATGCATGATACTGAAAAAGTGGAAAATGAAATACAGCATCTACAGATGAAAATGCAACATGATCTCATAAAGAATTAAAAAAAAACTGAACTGGAAAACACTTCAGATAACACAGGAATCATAAACCTTTTGAACTATCAGCTAACACAATCAGGAGCTCTGTTCTCTCTAAGGGACCATCATTCTATCCAAACCTGGATAAAATTCAACTATACTCTGACCTGGAAGAATTCTTCAGGAGACTGAGACTTACAGAATATTTCTACAACAAAGATGATACCACACCATCAATGGATTATAACAACAGGAAAAAGAATACACAGTTCACTCCATCACCTGGACGCAACCCTAAACTAGACAGTTACATAGAAAGGTTTTGCCTAAGAAGTACATCCTTAATAACATCCCAACAGAAAAGAGACTTATACAATCTCTCTCCATTAGAAAGAGCTACAATAAAAAGCTTAAAATCAAACCCTCACATCACCATTAAACCAGCAGACAAAGGTGGTGCAGTTGTGATCATAAACACAGAGGACTACATACAAGAAGGAAACAGACAACTGACAGACAATACCTACTATAAAAAATTGAACCAGGACCCTACAGAGGAATATACCATCCAACTAAGAAAACTCTTTCAAACATTCCCTAAGAATGTGCAACAAGATTTGGAGCAGCTCATACCCACCAATCCTACAACTGGAACTTTCTACATGCTGCCAAAGATCCACAAACCAGGCAACCCAGGGAGACCTGTTGTTAAAGGTATGGACACACTGACTGAACAATTATCTGGCTTGGTTGAAAACATCCTTAAGCCACTAGTTAAAAACACTGACAGCTATATACAGGACACCAGTGACTTTCTTAACAAACTCGGTCAGATTTAGGTCCTACCTGTCAACACACTACTTGTAACCATGGATGTTGAATCTCTTTACAGCAACATCCCACATAAAGATGGCACTGAGGCATGCAGGAAGTTTCTTTCTACACACAATCAGAATCACAAATATAACCCTGATACCATTGTCAAACTACTAGAATACATTATGACCCACAACTACTTCACCTTCAACCAACATGTTTACCTACAAATAATGGGGGCCGCGATTGGGGAGGAGCTAACATTCAAGGAGAGAGGATGTGGGATCTATAAGCTCTGCTGAAAAAACATATAAAATCACATATAAAGTGTCTTATCTATCACCAAATCAACATATATAACCAGGATTGCACACAGGAGGACTCAGCTGGCTTTAAAAATCAAGTTTGGCAACTTTTTTCCTGAGATTTGCTGCTGAACCAGAACAAAGGAGACTCTGAAACACTTATAAACAACATGCATACTTAAGGTTGGTAAAGACTCATATTGCCTGTCTGTTTCAAACCTAAACAGTTCTTTGCCTTACACTACTGGAGATCTAGTCTGTGTAATAATTTAAAGATATAGTACACAATAAGCTGTACTACTTTTTAAGAGAAGACCTAGCAGCTTATCTCTCAAAGATATAATATATGAAAGAGGATGTGTGCTGCATGAGCTCTGCTGAAAAAACATATAAGATCATATATAAAGTGACTTATCTATCACCAAATTGATATATTTTACCAGGATTGTGCACAGGAGGACCCAGCTGGTTTTAAAAATCAAGTTTGGAAACTTTTTCTTCTGAGATTTGCTGCTGAACCAGAACAAAGGAGAATCTGATAAACACCATCCATACTTAGGGTTGGTAAACACCAAAATTGCTTGTCTGGATCAAACCTATACAGTTCTAATCTAGATGCCTTACACTATTGGAGTTCTTTTCTGTGTAACGATTTGTAGATATAGAATAAAATCTGGATTGTACTCACAATAAACTGTATAATTGTGAATTATGTAAATCAAAAAAAGACCCAGCAGCTTATATCTCATATAATAATATGGATATAACCTATGCCTTTTATGTGGGAGACTGTGAAAAATGAATGCAGACTATTTCTGCTTTATAAGGTCACAGATTATAACCCTCTGAACAGACCTTCCAATCCAGGGGCCCCATACACCTCCCACACCTCCAATTCTAGAGTGAAGCCTAAAGGGCTTGGAGTCAAAGTCTGTCCGCACTCATATTGACAAAGTATAACAAAGGCAAAAAACAAAAGCTAACATGCTTGCACAGATACCCTTACTGATGCCCCCAGAGGCAGCTTGGGAAATCGAGAAAGCTCATAGAGCCTTGGGAGGTCCCCCGAACTCTGATCAACCAAAGGACGTTTTGGTCCGCTTTCTCCGCCAGAAAGAAAGACCTTCTTCTACAGGAAGCCAGAAAGTCCCCCGCCATTGTGGGTCCAGATGTCTCCACTCTGCAGATTTATACGGATCTAGCACCATCTACGCTCTGGAAACGTAAACTCATGAAGCCCGCAATTGCAATCCTCATTCACAACAAAATTAAATTCAGCCTCTCCTTTCAAGTGGGCTCATCCGCTTATACAGCTTTCTCACTGGAAGAATGCATGGCTTTCCTGGCTCAACTCAATCTAGCCCCAGATCCTGGACTTTTGGAACCCCCAAACACTCTGGACCCCAGCTCGGTGGAACCTGCAAAAATGCCGTCTTCTCAACTCGACTACGCAACGGGTGACAGCCTCGAAACCTAAGCGACCCCGGAGGCCTCCACGAATAGAGGTCACACCAAACGTCTCTACGCTTCTTTCTAAAACCTCGCTCGACATGCCTAGTAATCCGGTTGTGCGTTCCTCACCCACGAAAATTTTATTTTGGATAGCTTTCCCTGATATTTATCAATGACTATTTAAGACTGGCAATCCGGAGTCATTACTCTAGGCTTGCACTTCCCGGTAGGATATGCTGAACTCCTACATACTTTCCAAGGAAAGGAAACTTTGGAACTTTAGATTACTTGGTTCTCTTACCCACACCAAGTCGACTTTCCCCTGGACCAGGTTTGGTATGCCCCCTATGTTTATTGTCCCTGGGAGTCAGATCTTAAACTGTATCCACTATATGCCTGAGAAAGGGCTTTAACCCCCTTCCCATTCTCCTGTACAAGGCAACATCAAGCCCAGTTGGAGCTTTCCATATAATTTAGGCCCCCGCCCTAGTGTCCACTCACCCCTAACCCCCCCCCCCCCCCCGGCATTGGGCTGGCCTAAACCGGGGTCCCTCAGGCCCCTCAATTTAAATCCAATCTTAGATTCAAAAACCCTCCTACCCGGCAGTTTGTAACTAGGTCCATTGATTTAACCTTAATACACGCTTGGACCTATACTTTGCCCCACCTCACTAGTACGGATTCCAAGGTTGGGGAGATCCCCCCCTTGCCCTAGGCACTGTGTGCGCCTTAAGTTATTTAGTGAGGATTTACCTCCACTATACTGTTGTTGTTTTTTATATTGTTTGATAAGGTGTTGATTTTTTGGATATTTTCTCAATGTTTTAAACTGTTCTTTTTGTCTCTATTCTCTCCTGCATCCTGGGCTGTCTGGCTCCGGTCCTTTGCTCCTCCTCCGCCTCTGGTCCTCGGCCCTCATGAGCTTAGCGGCGGTCTCAACATCTTCCTGAGCATTCAATACTCCCACAGGTACAATGATTGACACTTCGTTCACCTTTCTCACTCACAATGTTAAAGGGTTTATTTCCCCATTTAAAAGACATAAGCGTTTATCTCATATAAATCACTTCGACCCTCAGTAATATTTATGCAGGAAACTCATTTTGCTAAAGGTAAAACCCCCTCTTACTTACACAAATCATACCCCTACTTCATAACCTCAACTTGTCCCACTAAGAAGGCAGGCATGGCTATACTGCTCCATAAAGACGTCCCTTTCACTGTGGAGAGTAAAAAAATGGACCCAGAGGGCAACTTCATTTTAATAACAGGATCCCTTCTGAATACTAGGATCTCTCTTATAGCTCTGTACTCCCCCACTACCGCCCCCCATAATACTCTCATTAAACTCCTTGCTCATCTCAAATCAATAGATACAGGCAAAATCATTCTAGGGGGGGATATCAGCTCTAGACCCAAGCATGGATAGGTCCTCTAAGTCCCAAGGAGATAAATTCTCCAAAAAACGTAAGCACATCCAGAGACTGCTCGAGGAGCTCCATCTGCTGGATACTTGGAGACTGAAACATCAGGGAGAAAGGGAGTACACGTTTTACTCCCCAGTGCATGGTTTATACTCCAGAATAGATACATTGCTAATGGATTCATCTTTGTCGGATGGCTTATTTGCCTCCGAAATATGCCCCTGTCCCTGGTCCGACCACTCTGTGGTCTACATGTCCCTTGATTTTGGCACTGTATACAAACCCCCATATACATGGAAGCTTAATGATATGCTCCTCTCCAATCAAACCTTTCAGGACCATAAATATAATCATAAATAATGGGTTAATACACATGCAAATGTCTAATTAGTGATATTGTGGAGTATCAACATTCCCCTGAGGGCCTGCTAACAATATGACAGGTGATACTAGAGTGGGTTGACCGTTCTTCCTCTAGTGGACTGTGATTTGTCTGACCTCTCTGCTATGACCTGCCCACCTACAGTGGCCCTACATGGTATAGCTCACAGCTTCATTCAGGTACAAAAGCTCCTTCACCACCACCACTTAGCAATGCAGAAGGGGAACAGGGTAACATACATCACACTAATGTAAATTGATGAATAGCAAAACATAATGGGAGGTCACCAAATGGGAATGGGTATACATCTTGGCACATGGCCACCAGCAATGGCGTGGGACTTTCCAGGATGGGGGAGATGGAGGTGAGTTGGCTGTCACTCCATGTGTGTTTTTACGGCCTTCCTGATGGGTTAGAGTAGATTAGGGTGGTGTATGTTCCCCTGGTCCCCTTGTGGATTGCTAAGTGGCGGTGGTGAAAGGGCTTGTGTACCTGTATGAAGCTGTAAGCTATACCATGTAGGGCAACTGTAGGTGGGCAGGTCATAGCAGAGAGGTCATATAAATCACAGTCCACTAGAGAAGGAACTGGCAACTCACTCCAGCATCTTTGGCATGTAAACCTTGTGGATATGCACAAACAGAGACATTAGTAGGTGTGCTGCAGTCCATAGGGTCACAGAGAGTCGGACACAACTGAGGGACTGCACAACCATATGTGAAATGTTCCCCTGGTACATGATAAATGCCATGTGGTGGTGTAATTTGGACACTATTTGTTGTCCCAATGTAGATGTGATGAGTGAAATTATCTTTGTATTTTTAGGGTCCACATTAGGGGCTCTGTGAGTGTGAAAGGGTTAATATGTCAGCCATTTGCATGAATTTGTGTTGCAATTTAATGAGGTAGTTTGTCTTTAATAGCTTTCAGCATGTTGCAGTATGGCTTTTCATATTGGCATATATTTGACCATTACAACCTATGAAGGAAAAAACAATTTTTTGGGTTGCAATATTTGATAGTTGGGGTGAATGTGCATGTCATTGTAATGCCTTTCATTGCTTTCCCCATATTTTAAAGTGCATTGGTTTCTTTATATTGTCATTTGCAGTGATACAAACTAGTCTGTAAACCCTGTGCGGGTCCTATTTGGAACCTGTAAGCTTTGGGCTGCCATTTGGTTTTTGCGAGCTTAATTTCGGCTGTGGTGTTGAGTGATTTTTGCAAGTGAATAGTGATTTGCGTTTTTCCCAATTGGAAATCTTGCGGCCTTGAAAGATTAAAGGCTTTGGGAGACTGTAATTTATTCATTTAACCATCAACATTTTTTCAAAGTCGTACCTCGTAATCCATTTGGAGCCCACAAAAAGACACTAATTGAATAGCAAATTAACCTCACTTACTGGCTACCAGTTTGGCCGAAAGCTGAATTGAATAAGGCTCCTACTATTTCTAGATGAATACGAATGGCGATCATTGAGGCATATCAAGTGTTGCCCAAGGATCCAGGTGATCAAATCAAGGTGCATTCTACTAAGTTAGAAACAGCATCCTGGGCTCAGAGCCAACGTATTGATACAGTAATTATGATGTGTGGTTAAGACTCCAGTTTTGAGAGCAGAGTATTCAAAGCTGTTTTTCACTAATTACCTTTACAAGTGAGAGATTGACCATAAAGAAGGCAGAGTGCCATAGAATCCATGCCTTTGAATTGTTGTGTTGGATTCTAGTCTGTAAAAAAGTCCAATAAATCAGGAGCACCAATAAATTGCTACAATTTTAGAAATCGTAGCCCATAAAGGAGCCCGCAAAAGTTACTGCTATTAAATTGGCCTCTTTTAGCTACCCATAAATGATCTGCGGGTTACAGGCGGAAAAGCCCTATGGGCCATCAAAATCTGAACTCCGACCTAGCTAAGCCTTTGATCTGTCAAACACGTAAATGTTACTATTGCAAATATATAAAACTAGTGACTTGCCCGTCAATAGAATTTTTAATGCTGGGAAAACTGTTTGCCACACAATATTGGTCTCTGACATTCTTAACCTTTGTTTTATTAAGTAACAATAAATAGAAAATTTTGAATAAAACGTTTTTATTTTTTTAACTTTCAACTTGTATTTAACCAACAGGTATATATATTTTTTTAGAAATATGAACTTTTTTATTTGTCATACATATAATAACAATATAACAATTTTTTATTTTTCATGAATAAATATTGTAAACCATAACAAACTTTTTAACATGCAACTTGTATTTTAAACAATAATAACATTTTGAATTGATATTTATCTATAAATAACAAACAACTATGTACATTTTCCAAAACAAAGTATTTTATACACTAACATGCTTTGTAACCTTTTTTTTTAAACTCATGTTAAATTAAATTAGCATTGAATCCAGAGGAAGGCAAACAATAAACCCCCCCATTGAAACTTGGCCAATTGTATCAAAGAGGGAAAAAAAAAAATTCCTTCCTGACCCCATTAACTGGCGATTGGATTGCTCCCTGAATCAATACTACATCTTAAAATTATACAGTTGAATGTATTAACAAATGCTTAAAATTGTGGTAACATAAATGTTTGACTATATTCAATATCGCTTGAAGTAACTTTCCACAACTTTGAAAAGACAATGTTATACAATATAGCTTTAAATAACTTTCCATAACTTTTAAAAGACAATGTTAACATGTTAAATACTACTTGAAAACGTTTAAATGTAAGCTTCCAATTAGCGTAAATGGCACCTAATTGTTTTGTGGGGCCAATCATCTGAAAAGGTAACTTGTAAGACCTTCCAATCTGTGTAACCACTGTTTTGTGTTGTTTTCGATACTTTTTTGTTTCTTCTTGTTGAAATGGCACATCGAGTTTCCTATTGGAAATAGTGGTCCTCTATTTAAAGAGTCCCAAAGACCTCTAATTTTGTCCAGGAAGTAAAACCACTGTTCTCTATGTTTTTTTGCCATTGTATTAAGTTTCTTCTTAAAATATTGCTACTTTAAAATCAGTTGGAGTAACATCAAATTTTGTTGTCAAAATGAAAGCACTGTACTGTATATTTACAGCACATCCATCTTCTAATAAATCACCCTGGCTTGTGTTTTCTTCAACATGTACTTTAATTTCCTGTGGATTATTGCATCTTGAAAATGCAACATATAGTTGTCCATGTGCAAACACAGGTTCCTTCAAAAAAATACCAACAGACTTAAAAGTTTGTCCTTGGGATTTATTGATGGTCATGGCAAATGCCATGACAATGGGAAATTGTCTCCTTTGAAGGAGAAAAGGCAAACCACTCTCACTTGGAGCCAAATCAATTCTTGGTATAAGAACTGGTTCGCCTTTATGGGTACCACTCATAATTTCTGCATGTATAAAATGATCCTTTATTTCATTCACAATTAATCTGGTCCCATTACAAAGTCCTTTTTTGGATTCATATTTCTCAATAGCATGATAATTGCCCCTTTTTTAAGTTACAAAACATGTGGTGGCATTCCAGAGGGAGTTAAATAATTATTTCCATACTAAAGTTTGCTTCACTCTCTATGTCGTCAGCCAGAATAGAATCTGCACTGTAATAGTTTTTTTGGGGAGCATTGATTAATTTTAAGATTTTGTTGTTTAAATTTAAGGCATCGTAATTTTTTGATGTCAATATGACTTTGCTTGCAATGTCAGAGTAATCCTCATTATTGATGGTATTGAGGAAGATTGTTGAAATTAATGGTTCTTTTGAAATCATTTCTGGTGGAATTTGCACTGCATCACCAGGTAAATTAGTTATTTTTGGCTGTTTTCCTTCTCCAATGTTAATGAGCCAATCATTGAATTGATTTCGCCCTTCAGATCTCATATTTTTTTCTAATCTCAGGTGTGTAAATATTTTCCAAAGCTTACTTCTTTTAATACACATTTCGACTATGTCAGTACGATTGCCATGTGGTACCACAGGTAATGTTTGCCTGAAATCTCCTCCTAACAACATCACCTTTCCACCAAATGGCAAATCATTAGTCATAACTTCTTTTAATAATCGATCAATACATTGGAGGGCATGACATGACATCATAGTTGCCTCATCTATTATAATTAATTTACTCTTGTGCAATTTTTTTGGCTTGTAATGAATTAATTCGAATATACGACACTGATGTTTCCAGAATGGGAACTGGCAGTTTAAATCCACTATGCACAGTTCTACCACCTTCTAACAAAAGTGCGCCAATTCCAGTGGTTGCAAATGGCAGTGCTATTTGACCCTGTGCTCGAATGCAACTCATCAACAAATTATATAGGTAAGGTTTTCCTGATCCACCTGGACCATCCAGATAGAAATAAAGCTTTTTGAGCATTTCATCTTCTATTGCATTTGTGATGGCATTAAATGCTTCCAATTGCAATACATTTAAAGTTCCAATTTTTTCTTGTGTTTTTTGGTATTCAATGTCAGTGTCATACTCATCAAAGTTAATTTCATCTATAAATCCTGGATCAGGCAGATTAAAGTTGGCACAATTTAATCCATGACAAAAAAAGATTTCCTGTATTTCGATTAATGCTTTAAATTGTGCAATGGTCTCATTATAACGTTGCAAGAAATCTTCACACATATGTAATTTAAATTTTTCCCACAAAGTTAAGGCATCTGCTACATTGCAAAATACACAAATAAAAGCAAATTGTTCTCTCATTTGCTTTGGCATTTGACATAGTGCTGCTTCCTCGAGACATCTCTCCCATTCTGTATCATCTGCCAGAAAGTTTTGAAAGTTTTGTCTTGCAGCTAACTGGAAAGTGTCATAAACTATGTCATTGACTGTGCGTAAATGTTCATAACTTTGTGCTCTGGGAACATGTAAAAGGAGTAATCTTAAACTGAAACGTTCAATGTCTCGTGGACTGACGGTATATATTCTTGGGATAATTTTATAATTATGTTTCTTTCGTTGTCTCCATTCACCATTTACGAACACATAGTGATTTGGAATCTCAATGTATAAAAATTGTCTGGCCTAAGTGTCCTTACAATTTAATTGAAACCAAGCAGTAAGCGTTGTTGCTCTATGTTCACTTTGTGCTAAAGCATTTGTTTCATTGCCGGCCGTGAAGCAAACAAATTGACTTTGTGGCAGATGGACAGCTAATCGATACACAGCATGTGACCGATCATGCATCTGAAATTTCAGAAGACGCCACATTGCTTCAGGAGCACTTACATAGCGAGCATCTAAATAAGAAGAAAGTTCGTCATGTAAAATGGGGTT
This sequence comes from Discoglossus pictus, assembly GCA_027410445.1. NCBI lineage: Eukaryota > Metazoa > Chordata > Amphibia > Anura > Alytidae > Discoglossus > Discoglossus pictus. The sequence continues at coordinate 163,410,223 of CM050168.1, forward strand.
GTCTTTTTCACAACAGTTGCTGCATCATATCCTTTATATATATACTTATACACATATTTTATGGATTTGATGGAAGTGCAAGCTTCCACATTGATATGTGCATTGTACTTCATCAGCAAATGTGGATTGTATGGAACCACATATCTATTATCGACCTTTTGGCCACGGATAATAGCTGTTTGTCCTTCTCTTCTTTTATACAAAGGGTATGCATCACAATTAAAAAAAGTCTGCATTTGAAATTGTTTTGGAAACTCTTTTATGCATTTCTTATTTTCCATACATGGTGAGTTTGGATTGCTCTCTCCACATGGGCCATGTATCATTCTATGAGTTACAATCTCATGAAGTCTTGAATGCTTTTCTGGATGTGGCAATTCAGCACTAATCACTAAATCCACTCTATCTGCTGTATTTAATTTATCTTTTTCTTGCAAGATTAAAAGTAAATGTGCATGTGGCAGGCCTCTTTTTTGAAATTCAATAGTATAAACAAAAGCCACACATTTTCCAGATAAGTCTGCTTTAGTGATATTGTTATGGATCAGGATCTACAAGAAAATGCATTTTATGTTTGCCCTACTCATACATTTTCTCTTTTCAGTATTACGTAATCTTATTAACAATGTTGATTATTGGAGACTCTAAGATGGAGGATTTGCCACTTCCGCATACAAGATGTCGGCAGCACTACTTCCGGTCTGTTAAGGATGACGATGACAACACCACACCTTGGACACAAGAAGGAGAACGCCATCTTCCCTTTGTCCTAAACTTTTGACCAATGAGAGAAAGACTCATCCCACTGTGGGATGACACCTAGAGACTCCTTAATGCATTAACCTAATGTCTTGCTGAGATTCTGTAAAAGCGGACACCTCAGAACCAATGAATTACCAAATAAACCTGATGTTTTGCTTAGTTGCAACATTTATCTGATTGTTAAATGTTATATATAGCAGCGGATTCAATAAACAGTGGGTGAGAGAAAGCTTTATACCAGAACTCTGTGTTGGTGTATTATTTCTCTAAGGTGTGCACACTATACAGGGAGTGCAGAATTATTAGGCAAATGAGTATTTTGACCACATCATCCTCTTTATGCATGTTGTCTTACTCCAAGCTGTATAGGCTCGAAAGCCTACTACCAATTAAGCATATTAGGTGATGTGCATCTCTGTAATGAGAAGGGGTGTGGTCTAATGACATCAACACCCTATATCAGGTGTGCATAATTATTAGGCAACTTCCTTTCCTTTGGCAAAATGGGTCAAAAGAAGGACTTGACAGGCTCAGAAAAGTCAAAAATAGTGAGATATCTTGCAGAGGGATGCAGCACTTTTATTAATTATTATTATTTTAAATTGCAAAGCTTCTGAAGCGTGATCATCGAACAATCAAGCGTTTCATTCAAAATAGTCAACAGGGTCGCAAGAAGCGTGTGGAAAAACCAAGGCGCAAAATAACTGCCCATGAACTGAGAAAAGTCAAGCGTGCAGCTGCCACGATGCCACTTGCCACCAGTTTGGCCATATTTCAGAGCTGCAACATCAATGGAGTGCCCAAAAGCACAAGGTGTGCAATACTCAGAGACATGGCCAAGGTAAGAAAGGCTGAAAGACGACCACCACTGAACAAGACACACAAGCTGAAACGTCAAGACTAGGCCAAGAAATATCTCAAGACTGATTTTTCTAAGGTTTTATGGACTGATGAAATGAGAGTGAGTCTTGATGGGCCAGATGGATGGGTCCGTGGCTGGATTGGTAAAGGGCAGAGAGCTCCAGTCCGACTCAGACGTGAGCAAGGTGGAGGTGGAGTACTTGTTTGGGCTGGTATCATCAAAGATGAGCTTGTGGGGCCTTTTCGGGTTGAGGATGGAGTCAAGCTCAACTCCCAGTCCTACTGCCAGTTCCTGGAAGACACCTTCTTCAAGCAGTGGTACAGGAAGAAGTCTGCATCCTTCAAGGAAAACATGATTTTCATGCAGGACAATGCTCCATCACACGCGTCCAAGAACTCCACAGCGTGGCTGGCAAGAAAGGGTATAAAAGAAGAAAATCTAATGACATGGCCTCCTTGTTCACCTGATCTGAACCCCATTGAGAACCTGTGGTCCATCATCAAATGTGAGATTTACAAGGAGGGAAAACAGTACACCTCTCTGAACAGTGTCTGGGAGGCTGTGGTTGCTGCTGCACGCAATGTTTATTGTGAACAGATCAAAACACTGACAGAATCCATGGATGGCAGGCTTTTGAGTGTCCTTGCAAAGAAAGGTGGCTATATTGGTCACTGATTTGTTTTTGTTTTGTTTTTGAATGTCAGAAATGTATATTTGTGAATGTTGAGATGTTATATTGGTTTCACTGGTAAAAATAAATAATTGAAATGGGTATATATTTGTTTTTGTTAAGTTGCCTAATAATTATGCACAGTAATAGTCACCTGCACACACAGATATCCCCCTAAAATAGCTAAAACTAAAAACAAACTAAAAACTACTTCCAAAAATATTCAGCTTTGATATTAATGAGTTTTTTGGGTTCATTGAGAACATGGTTGTTGTTCAATAAAAAAATTAATCCTCAAAAATACAACTTGCCTAATAATTCTGCACTCCCTGTATGTATATTGGTAATTTGGCCAGGGACAGATATCTCCGAGAACTATTTTGGTTTTCTCCAAAACAATATCATAAATTAAGGAATTAAGTTTGATTTTGAATACTCTTTAAACCAAATCTGGTCGATCAGAAGTAGTTTGTCCAAGCATAACATTTTCTTTGATCTCTGGTCATTGTGGATTACATGTAAATGTAATAAATAAATCTGGTTTGCCAAATTTAGTGACAATAGCCATGGCATCATTGTATCTTTCTCGCATATTGCGAGGAGATCCTTGGAAAGAGGATAGCAAAATCATTGCTCGTCCAGCAGGAATGTCTCTGTTTGCAGCCAATTCAGCGACATAATCCATCAATCCACAATATTGTTCAACTCGAAGCTTGTTTTCTTGGATTTTGACAAAATTTAGATTATTTGCTTCGACTTGTAGATAAGAATCAATAATCCATTGTTGTCTGAGTTTACCCCCAAATAAAATAGGATTATAATGATCCCGGACAGCAGTTTGTGCCACTTTATATTCCAGCATTGAGATATTTTTTCTAATGCAAAGTTTACTATTTGGATAACTTTGCAACTGCAATTTTGGTTGCCAACCTGGCTCCCCATTTGGAAAGAAAATGGGATATGTCATAGGATCCAAATTACTGCTTAAAATATTGATGTTTATAAAAGGTTGTTCTTGATTGCGTGGATATATTCTAATATTCTGCTCAAATGGTGGTTCCCCATCATCATTTTTAAATAACATGGCAACCTCATTTGCTGTTGGTAAATTATAGCGTCTTTAATCAGTATGGCGATCCCTTTTGAGAACCATATTAACTCTTGGCATTGGCAATTGATGTCTTTGCGCATGTGCCAGTTGTTCTTTTTCAACCTCCGCTAATTTTTTGTATACTTGACTATAAGGGTTGTTCGCCATAATGTTATCAAGCTGTTCAAAGACTATGGGTAAGCATTGTCTATTTTCAGGAAGCAGCATTCGTTGTTCGACAGCTTCCATTGTATCGAGAACATATAACGGTGCAAATTTTTTTTTGCTCTCCTGTTTCTGGGTGTAAATGTGAAGTCCGGTGGTATATTTGTCCTTGGACTTTAAAACAATAAGGACCATGTCCTGGTACATTTTCAGCAAATGTGGCACCCATTGAAGCAAATGAAATTGCACTGTTATAAGAGCGAATATTTTTCTTAAAATTGGTGTAATTGGGAAATGTAGGATCACTCATGATACTTTTTAAATATTCTGGGAATGTCTTTCTGGAAGTCTTACTTTTCCTTTCTGACAGCAACTAATAAACTCTACATCAGAAAATGATAAGCCCCACAAAACTGATAAACCACATTCATTAATCCACAATAATGAGTGTCTACTGTTGCTGTAAAGAAAGGACTTTCATAACCTTCATCAATATAAATTTCATTTAAACTTTGTACATCTACATTGGTGTCATCTCTATCAACATTGGTATCAGCAGGCAAAATAGGTTAATTTGAGACAGTTTTACAGACATTTTTTTGTTTACTTTTTCTTTTCTTTGAAACTCCAGCAGACTCATTTTGTGGTTTTTTAGCCATTTTTCTTTTATTTAGAAGTCTCTGTCGATCTTCTTCTCTTAAACGTTGTGAAGTCTCAGGGGTCTGTGCATCTCTCCATCTCTGCTTCCTTTCCCTTGCCATTCTTCTTTTATATTCTTTCTTATCTTCTGCATTGTCTGCCACTGTAATCTTTAATTGGAAATAGACTATTAAGAATGACCTTCATTTTATTACACATATTTTTTACCCTGTCATATATTTCTAAAAATGATGTCTGTCTGCTTCTCTCTGGCTGTCTGCGTCTCTCTGGCTGTCTGCGTCTCTATGGCTGTCTGTGTCTCTATGGCTGTCTGCGTCTCTATGGCTGTCTGTCTCTATGTTTGTGGGTGTGTGTCTGTGTCTCTGGCTGTCTGTCTCTCTGCGTGTCTGTTGGTGTGTGTCTGGATATCTGTGGGTTTGTGTCTCTCTGGGTTTCTCCCTGTATGTCTGGGTGTGTATCTTTCTGGGTGTGTGTTTGTATGTCTGTGGGTCTGTGTATCTCTTTGGGTGTGTGTTTGTATGTCTGTGTATCTCTCTGGGTGTGTGTTTGTATGTCTGTGGGTTCTGTGTATCTCTCTGGTTGTGTGTCTGTATGTCTGTGGGTCTGTGTATCTCTTTGGGTGTGTGTTTGTATATTTGTAGGTCTGTGTATCTCTCTGGGTGTGTGTTTGTATGTCTGTGGGTCTGTGTATTTCTCTGGGTGTGTGTTTGTATATTTGTAGGTCTGTGTATCTCTCTGGGTGTGTGTTTGTATGTCTGTGGGTCTGTATCTCTCTGGGTGTGTGTTTGTGTGTCTGTGGGTCTGTGTATCTCTCTGGGTGTGTGTTTGTATGTCTGTGGGTCTGTGTATCTCTCTGGGTGTGTGTTTGTATGTCTGTGGGTCTGTGTATCTCTCTGGGTGTGTGTTTGTATGTCTGTGGGTCTGTGCATCTCTCTGTGTGTGTTTGTATGTCTGTGTATCTCTCTGGGTGTCTGTGTGGGCTTCTGTATTTCTGTGTTTGTGTGTCTTGGTGTGTGTATAGGATTATATTTCTCTGGTTGTTTGCAGGTGGGTGTCTGTGTGTCTGCGTGTCTGTATAGGATTCTATTTCTCGGGTTGTTTGCAGGTGGGTGTCTGTGTCTCTGCGTGTGTGTGTCTCTGCGTGTGCGTGCAGGTGGGTGTATGTGTCTCTGCGTGTGTGTGTCTCTGCGTGCAGGTGGGTGTCTATGTCTCTGCGTGTCTGTGTCTCTGTGTGCAGGTGGGTGTCTGTGTCTCTGCGTGCAGGTGGGTGTCTGTGTCTCTGCGTGTCTGTGTCTCTTCGTGTGTGTGTCTCTGCGTGTCTGTGTCTCGACGTGTGTGTGTCTCTGCATGCAGGTGGGTGTCTGTGTCTCTGCGTGTGTCTCTGTGTGCAGGTGGGTGTCTGTGTCTCTGCGTGTGTGTGTCTCTGTGTGTGTGTGTCTCTGGGTGTCTGTGTCTCTGGGTGTCATCTGTGTCTCTGGGTGTCATCTGTGTCTCTGGGTGTCATCTGTGTCTCTGGGTGTCTGTGTCTCTGGGTGTCTCTCTGTAGGTGTGTCTATATCATGAATAGAAAAACAGAAATAGTTATCGTGTTCCTAAAGAAGAGCTACACAAAAGAGCAATTGACCTAATATAATACATGAAATAAAATATTTTACTGCTTCTAAGGTGCTATCCCTGTCAATGAGCAGTAACATAATGATGGATGAATGAATACAGGAATAGACAAAAAATCTTAATTATAGTTTTTTTTTCCCCTTTTGATATACCTGTAAATCAGCTGTTCTCTAATTGAAAATGCTCCTGTTTTGAAGCAGGTGTAGACGTGAGAAATCTGTAAAAAGATATACAAATCATAATTAATTTTTTTATTGAATGAATGTATGAAATACATTAATCAACGCAAATCAATAGTTCATATTATATTGTGTTAACAAATGTCATCACAAAATCATTTACCTGTCAATTTAATATTCTGTAAGGTTAATTGTTGCAGAGGAGACTTGAGGCAGGTGGCGATGTCACAAATCTGTGAAAAGAAGTAAAAATCATGTTATTTTTTTTTCATAAATGCATGAATCATTGATATTACTTAAAGTACTTGTCCTTTTCATACATGCATGCAATAAAGTAAATATACATATTTTAAAATGATATACCTGTGAAGGTGATGTGATTGCAGATAAAATGCTGCAAACAGCCCTCTGTGTAGTCACGTGGGCAGATAATCAAACTGTGAGAAAAGAAATAGAAAAAAGGGCTTGTTAATGTTTGCATTTTTTTATAATAATTAGTAATTAATAAAAATAATGTCCATTAAAATTAATTAGTTAATAAAGAAACATATGTCAAATGATTAATGAGTAATACCGTGCTAAAGTACAGATATTGCAAAATGCAGTAATGTATTTTTTTTCTTTGCTTTTTTTTTTTTTTTATTAATTACTAATAAATTAATTAATATACTTTACCTATCAATAAGAAATATCCAGCAATCAATATCCTGAAGAGCTAACAATCTCTTTGGATTTTCCGGCAGCCGAAAACGTCCAGTCTGAGGAGAAAGTGTGAGCTTTGTGGCAATTGTGCCCTATATATAGGCTTTGTGCACGAGGCAGAGACGTTATTTTAGGCGGGAAATCCGCCATTTCAGATACGTTATTGTGTAGATTGTCTTAAAATGGCGGTTATATTGTATGTGTGTTACACGCATCGGAATGATTTTGCGATACTCTGTTGTACTACCTGGTGTAAGTCCTACGTGTTGGGCTCTGTTTTGCGTGTTTAGGGTCCTGTAGCCTCGTTTTCGTTTTTTTCGGCGGCCATTTTTCCTCTTGCTTTTGGGATTTTCCTGTGTCTAAACTCGTGAATTTGGACTTAAATGGATTTGTAACTTCCGTTGCGCCCAGTTCGGCCGTTAAGGTCGAAATGTTTTTTTCCTAAGTCGTGCGTGTGAGAGTTTATGACGTTAAGGTCGGTTCCGAGGTCGTAATGTTTTTTTTTCTAAGTAAGTCGTGCGTGTGGGTGTTTGTAATCGCGTGTGAGGCATAATGTTTTTTTTTTTTTAAGTAAGTCGTGCGTGTGGGTGTTTGTAACCGCGTGTGAGGCGCCTTTGAGCCTGCACCTCCGCAAATGCGGACCCTCGCTTCGCGTTTGCGGACAAACACATACGACGTTGCAGGCTTCACCTTCCGCAAATGCGGCCCCTCGCATTCGTGGACCAAACTGCATCCCTCGTGAAGCACTGGCGTTCAAACATGGAAATGACAAATGGAGCCAAAAATCCTATGGGCACTACAGAGGACCCGCAAGGGAGTTAAAGTCCTATCCGTTTTATGTCGGAGTAGCTTTATAACAACACTAAGTCAGGAGTCATTGCCATGTCCTTACCTTCTATGACTTAGAAGTCTATAAGTGTGTTTGTGTGCACTACATAAATCCTAAGTTATTATTATTATTGTTCTTTGTTTTTTGTAAAGGACCAACATATTCATAGAGTTACAGAGAGTCCGGCATGGCTGAATGACTAAACAACAGCATTTGCCACATTTTATGATGTTATTTTATTTTTACTGCATTTTCCATTTCTGTCTGCTCACATGTTATGACTGCTATGTTGGCCTTTCTATCTCCCCCTATACCTCAGATATTGTTACTGTGTGAGGTGTGCTAGCAGCAAGCTTGGAACTTCCATATTGCGACTTCTAAATCACACCGCATGATTAACACCTTCTCATTACATATGGTAATGGCTCCTTCAATATAAGGTATAACAAACAATACTATATCAATAGGAAGAAGCTGGCCAGGCTGTGTGCATTTGAAAATTCAACAAAAAAGTATTGCACATGTTCTGAGGGTTAGGAAAAGGTAAATATAGAAGACCCTTAGAGTTGAGGAAAATGAAATTAAAAATAATAACAATAATAACTTTATATAACTGGGGTGATAGAGCTTTCATTATGCTTGATGCAACTTACCCTTTAGATTGTAAATTTGTTGTGATTTCAGTCTTGTGTCGGTGCTCTGGGAAAGATTGATTAGATTTTAAGCTCAAGGACAGGGACCTCCATTCTTTGCAATGTGTTAATATTGTTTTGATTTGTACTTAACCTCTGTACAGTGCTACGCAATTTGTTGCTACATTACAAATAAAGGATAATAATAATAGAATTATACTTTTGAAATATAATGACCTCTTTTACCATGACAGTCCCTTTAAAACATTGAAGTTGAAATTAAAAAAATGTTGGTGGATGTGTGAAACCAGAATTTAAGACACACACCCTTTTCTTGGAATGCTCCTAAAACCCTCAAGCTTTGTTCTCAGAAGTTTTGTAAAATGTAATATAGAAGATATACGTAAGTTTGATTGCATACACCCACTGTGTCATTTATATAACCCTGGAGCATGCTTGTGAGATAAGAATTTACAGTATATGTTTTATGCACAGGGTTCAATCATAAAAAGTTAATTTGTTGCCTTTTTCTGTTTTAAAACATCTTGGGTAACTTTTTTCATTCTGAGTAACAGTTTTGCTTGTTTCTTTTTGTGCATTAAGATAACCTGTTTTTCATTTTGCCCTCTAAAAAAGCGAGGTCAACTCAGTCATACAAGTGAGTTAATTATGTGTGGTCAAGCAGAAAGGACCTGAAAACACAAGCAGAGAGATCCATAAATCCTGGAAGTTGGCAGCCCTCATAGGACCTAGTTACCTACCATTGGCTTAAGGAGTCACTGAAAGTATAATGTTTTCAACTTAGATAGGTAAAAAACTTAAAAAACTTAATATCAACATTTGCAGGTATACAAGAGAGAATCATAAAAGCATTTGTAAAGAAATATATTTAGATGCCTGTGTTATGGGGATTCCATGTTAGATTGATAGTTTGCCTGTACTTTGAGGAGGATGGTTATCCTATGGGAGCTTACTCCTCCGTTGAGTTCTATTGTCAAGTTTGCTGTTGAAATAGGCAGTTCTCAACAGAACTGAATAAGGATTGTATCTGAATATATGGATCCTGTAAAAATGTTTGCACAATATCAAGTAAGGGTCTTCTAAAGTTTTAAAAAAGTGAGTAAGAAAGTGGAAAATGGAGGAGCTAATTGGGGAGTTAAGTTTAATAAAGGAGTTCCGAGATCCTTCATAATGACTTGTATTCCCTACCTATCAGGCTGCACCACTAAATGACAAAAATGGACACACACAAAATCCCTCCAGTAATTACAGGAAGTCTTCAACTCCCACGTACCCATGGCAAATGGAGTGGGTTGGATGGGTTGTCAAGGACCCCTCCATATCAGCAGTTAATGAGATGTCATATCATGAAAAACTGGTATTACATTTTAGCTTTTCTGAATATCCTATAATGTTCAGGTGTTTAAATCTGGTCAATAGACATAAGGCAACTCAGTGTCTGAACTTGTTTTGTATTAAGAGGCCATGGAATAAGCTTAAAAATATATTGTCTGCCAGAAAGTCCAATTAAGAATATCCCCACATCATGAACATAGGTGGCTACTGGCTCTACTTCACATATTCCTTTTATCACAAAATATATGAGAAAAAAAATCTGTTTTTTTGTTCTAAAAACTATGGCGCTTATTCGAACCCCCTAGACCATTGATTACAGCATGTTTAGGGGCAAAGTAGAACTTCCTTACTATACTAATCACCCTTCCCTGAAACATTGCCAAGGCCTGCAATACCCAGTGCACAACCATTTTCACAATCTCTCAGCCAGGCTTTATGTTATATGCACATATAGTAGTGAAATATCTTAATCCCCTTCCCTTATAAATCATAGACTTTGGAATCTGATCCTGCACTGCTAATATAAATATATATATATACACTTAAGGTTTAGATGAGGGAACTGCAACAAGTGACTGCGGCAAGCCAGAGATGAAAATAATGGCAGATTTTTCCACTGCCAAAATAGTGTGAGTTACTCTGTTAGACTTTTACACCAAAACCCTATTGTAATCAGACTTTACTGATCACTAGCAAAATAGGGCAGTGGCATAACTGCAAGCATATTATGTGTACTAAAGACCACTTTCAAATGGTTTTAAAACCATTGCTGAGTGGCAAAGCAGCAGTTAAAGAGACAGTATAGCAACAAAAAGAAAAATAGAAATAGATGAATGTTCATCATTGTTTGACACTTAACAGTCCAATATAAACATATGTGTTATTAAAAATAAACATGTAACGTAGGGAAAAAAGCTCCTACAGCCGATTTTACATTATAACACAAATTATACCATTTAATTAGAATGGAGGCCCATATCATTGAATTGCTTTTTTGCCATGGAATTCCTTGAAATCCATGGAAAGGAATTGACTTTTTTTTATTCAGTATACTACTTTGTGGATAAGGTGGAATACCAGAATACATTGGATAAGAAATTATCTACGAAACTGAGGGTCTGAAGATACCAGTTGAAGGTCCATTAAGGTCTTCAAAAAGTGAAGAGTGATCGAGCCCTGTGTACTGTTAATGGAAAGGTGGAGAAGGAGGAGAAGTGATGAGAAAGGGGTAGTACGTGATTGTAATAGAAGATCAAAGGGATTTGTTCTAGGAGCATTATCTCAATTATTTTGGGGGGGGGGGGGGGAGATGAGGATGATATCAGCATAAGGGACAGAAAACTACTTGCATGGATGAGAATTGTTGTTGTTTAGTCATTCAGCTGTTTTCAACTCTCTGTGACCCTATGGACCACAGCACGCCCGTCACATCCTATGTCTGGTTGTGCCTGGCAAAGATAATGGAGTGAATTGCCAGTTCCTTGTGCAGTGGACCAAGACTTGTCTGACCTCTCTGCTATGACCTGCCCATCATGGGTGACCCTACATGGTATGGCTCACAGCTTCATTGAAGTACAAGAGCCCCTTCACCATGACAAGGTTGCAATCCAGAAGGGGATAGATGAGAATAGGTGCCTCCAATTAAATAAATATATGACTATAATTTTAAAGTACCAACATATTCCAATGGGGATACAGTGAATAACTAAAACAAACGTGATAAAAGTATTCATACTGGCAGAGAGGGCGATGAGTACAGAGGCTGCTCTTCCAAGAGATTACACTCAATGTGGGTTAAAGGTTTTAAAGACAAAGGGAATGGGATTGCCTGTGGGTCATCTAGTGAGGCAGCAGTATCCACCCACCGAAGACATTCCCTGACTTATTTGAAGAGCTGATATTAAGAAACAAGTTGGTAAAGTTCTCAAAACCTATGGGTTTTCAGAGGGAGTTTGAAGCAGGGAAGAGTCTGACATAATGAGATAGAGAATTCCCTGTAGTAGGGTCAGCACAAGAAATGTCTTGGAAACGAGACTGGAAATAGATAATAGATGAAAAGACATGTATGTCATAGGTGGAAGGGGCAGTTAGGGGAGTATTTACTCAACTCTGGTCTATAGGGTTGCAGTATGAAAGGTGCTTGCTGCAAGTTTTGCACTGTTTTTAATCACTTGTTTCTTGGCGGCATATAATATATTTTCATATGCTCAGAGAAAGAAGTCTAATGATTATCCTGTAATTAGAACCCATTATAACTCTGTACAAATTCATTGTGTATTTGTTATGAAATAGTAAAATGCTCAGTACATGGTATTATCATCACTGGAAGCATCTCCATGGCATGAATTGTAATGTTTTATTTTTCGGAAAAGGTAAAGAATCAACAAGTCAATTTAAAAATTCTCAATATTACTCTGATTATCAGTCTGTTGGTTATATACATTAATCAGTTTCTGTAAATTATAATATAAATATAACAATTGCTACATTTGCTCTGTTAACCATCATACAGAGCTGCTTAAGAACTGAACTTCATGATCACTCTACCTAGAGATAAGATGCATATTAGTTAATTATGGAAACCTGTTTCTCTCAGCTAATACAAAGAATGGTTCATTCCTTGACTGGATGTATCAAAGGCACTGCCATGAATGTTTGTTTTATTATTCTAATACCATACCATTCACTCAGCAGAATCACCCTCAAAATGACATTTACCATCAAGACTCTGCAGCCACATCTGAAGGGCTCAGACAATGGCACTGGGACTCACACCATCCACTCAGCAGAAGCACAGACTGATAACTTTCCCGGTTTCATTCACATTCATTTATTTTGACCCTAGGCCTACAGCCTCACACACCACCTTCTCTTCTGCCTCTAAACTCCTATAACATTCCCTACCACCTACCCATGATTTGTGTTACATTATAGTGCAGGTTTCTGCGCTATCACCTTCATCTCACAGCCTTACACAGACTTACTCACTAAACCTCTTCTCTCTATTCAAGCCCTTGTTTTTTCCTTTAATAACTTCACTTTTTTTTCATTAATCTCTTTAGATTGTAAGTTTGTGAGTTTTCAGTCTTCTGTCAGTGGTTTGAAAGAAAACACCATGGGCCTCATTCAATTGTGATTTGGCCAATTGAATAGGGCTCTATATAAGCACATAGCATATTTTTTTTACAGAAGTTTTTAGTTAGTAAACCTCTTTCCAAAAGCAACGTCTTCACTAACTAAAAACTTCTGTAAAAAAAATATGCTGTGTGCTTATATTGATCCCTATTCAATTGGCCAAATCGCAATTGAATGAGGCCCCATGTATGTAAGACAGGGCCCTTCTATAAATTAGCATAAGAATTGGAGAGGTCTCACCTTACCAGCAAGGAACTTTCACCTTCAATTAGTGTAGCCTAATATGATGCATACGTTCCAGCATTTAAACATGTATATTAAGAGATGAAGAGTGGGTTCGGAAACATATTCTGATGTAGATGTATTGTGCCAGGCTGCTCAATCCAAGGATTTCATTTACACTGTGGTCACATATTTATACCAAATTTTAGGAACCAGCCAGATTAGAAGAGCCAGGGAATTGTGTATGTATACAGATGTATGCAGAAATACTAAAAATGTAGGGGCAAAAAATCAGATTCAATAACAGCACAAAACGTATATGCGTCCCCTCCATTCCTAAACTTTACTGTACATGACCCCAATACTAGTTCACAAGCATTAACCTGTTCATACAGTTGAATACCAATTACCACAATTGAGCACTTGACCGCTTACTTTAAAATGTGATAAAACTGAAGAGAAAGAAGTAAGGAATACTTCTATGACTGGGCTTGTGCAGGGTCCATAATATGTGGGGATGTATATTAAGACTGAACATTTATTACATGTCATAAAACAGTGTAATAACATATAGAAACTACAATGTAAACATTAAATGGAAATAGTCATGTATAAAACTCCTTGGTTAGGTAGATGTGATACATTGACCCCATATGACACTAATGGTGGAAAGACATTGCCTAGCAGAGGGCAAGTTAGTAAGTGACCTGCTTGACCTGCCCTGTCTTCCATCAGAGCCCTGGATGTTATTCCTATAGTATGAGGATCTAATGGTGTGCATAGTCATGCTGCTTCTTCTCAATACCTGACACCACACACTACTATAACTTATTTATAGGATAGGTTCATTTATAGAATAGATTTGGTAAGGACTATGAAAAAATGAATGGCTGCTCCATCAGTGATAACTGAGAAGGACATCCCCATTGTCAATATCTGCAAGTAAAATAAGCATATAGTTTGACAATCTTGCACTATACTTGCTGTTAAAATATGCAGTATTTCCACTAAAAAGAAATAATGTGATTCAAGTCAAGAGAGGACAGTTTAAAGGAAGTATATTAAAGATATGTAATAGGAGTGTTAGTCTGGAGTTAGGCCAAAGCACAGACATCTCCAAATAAGTGTGACTGTAGATTGATTAATCTCTCTTAAATGTATATTATCTGACAAAGGACACTAGTAAAAAGACAAAACCTATTAGGTGAATCAGTCAGAAAGATATCTATGACAGCCTCCTGGGCAGATCCTCTGTCACTCGCTAATGAGGTGGCTAAAAGCACCTTTGCTGGAAACTTCAATGTGAAGTTCAAATGTAAGTTCTAAAATGCTATTTTTTCTTTGAATAATGATTTTTGCTAACCAGTTTCTAATTATACAAATTAACTATTAGTATTGCAGTGTTCACTTGATGGGATTCATTTGATAAGATTATTTCGGTCTAATGTTTAATAACATACTTAGAGCCACAACAATCTCCTCCAGAGCTCCTAGCTTCATTTGCGTGTGCGCTATATATATATATATGTAAAATAATAAGGAGCATTGAAGCGTATATTGATACCTTTTGTATTGGACAAACCTATGTGTTGAAATGACAAGCTTTTGAGAGTTGCACCTCTGTTTATCAATACTTCAGCTGCCATTGCTTCTTACTTGGGGCCTCATTCAATTGTGATTTGGCCAATTGAATAGGGCTCTATATAAGCAAAGAGCATATTTTTTTACAGAAGTTTTTAATTAGTGAACATCTATCCAAAAGCAAGGTCTTCACTAACTAAAAACTTCTGTAAAAAAAAAAAATATATGCTATGTGCTTAAATAGAGCCCTATTCAATTGGCCAAATCGCAATTGAATGAGGCCCCAAGTAAGAAGCAATGGCAGCTGAAGTATTGATAAACAGAGGTGCAACTCTCCAAAGCTTGTCATTTCAACACTATAATTATATATATATACACACACACATATATACATATACACACACACTTATTTATTTTTTATCATTATTTAGAGGAGGGAAGGATTGTCCAATTGCTGAATATGAGCAATATGAGGGCTGCTCCAGATTTACATTTTGTGTACCTCAATCCCATTTTCCACATTCCCATTGCGCTCTCGGTGCAGACCCCCCATATTGAGCCTGGCTCTGGGTAGTCTCAGCCCCCCCTGCTGGTTACAATACACATGACAACTCATCAGTGAAGAAGTTTAGCAAGTACCAGACCTCACTCCTTATAGCATCTTCTGTTTAATCGTAAAAAATCCTTTATATAAAAGTCTGCTTACAAAAAAATCACATAAATAAAGTCACTGCTGATTCATCCAATACTGATATCTGCAGGGATTTGGGAACATCAGACACGAGTCACTGGTCAGAACCATTTCAGAATCGGTCGTCACAGAAAATTCCCACATTATCAGTACCTAATTACAGTGGCACAGACACACACCTGGAACAAACACTTAGCGGAAATACAAACAAATACCACATTATAGCTTATTTGTGCAGCATACAAATCAACATGATTCGTAGCAGGTGGGCACTTCTGATTAACCCTTTAACATTCAGAAGCAGTGAAAGGGTTAAGTTTACAGTGCACCTGTCAGTTCATTTATAATACTGCTGGGCTGCAATAGTTACAGTACTGGAATACTTTTTTTTTTTTTTTTTGTCTTTAAATTGTTCTGAGTACATTTGGATGACCACAGTGCTGGGGTCCATTCTGTGATGGTGATATTGCTCCAGCCAGTTCCTCAGCTTAGATATCTTGTACCCCTCTGGACCTCTGCCCCCCTTGGTAGATCACCTGGGGACAGTTACATTTGGATGACCACACTGCTGGGGTCCATTCTGTGATGGTGATATCGCTCCAGCCAGTTCCTCAGCTCAGATATCTTGTACCCCTCTGGACCTCTGCCCCCTTGGTAGACCACCCTGCCATCCAGGATAATGTAAAGTCTCTCAAAGTAGGCTCCATATGCAGCATTGGAAGCATTATTCATAGTGTCCACCACCACTCTGCACCCTGGCACACCTTTGTTCATGAGCTGGGCAGCTGTCAGCCTGTCCTGGAGGCACTGGTGCTTTGGGATTTGGTAGGATGCATCTGTACTCACCCATCCATCAGAAGGATGAGCCTCCTCTATATACACCAGCAGGAAGTCTGCCATGGCAATGTGCTGCGCTGCCAGGCGTGCGTAAGCCTGCAGACGAGCCATGAACGGGGGTCAGGTGCAGCTCCCAAAATTAACAACAAGGGGTCTCTTCCCTTTTGAGAAATCCAAGATTTTGCAAAGTTTCTGCCCCTCCAGCAGGACCACCTCGGTGTTGGGGGCAGTGCAGCCCAGGTGGGCAGACTTGAAGTAGTCCAATTTCTGGCCATGCCACACAGCCTTCAGGGACTCCACTGTGAACATACGGTTGGAGTCAGACACACAGACAGGAGGGTCATCGTGCTGAGAGCTCTCCTCCTCCTCCTTCACATTGAGCAGGATCCTCCTTCTGATGCATTGGAAGTCAAGGAGCCACAGCATCAGGGCAGTGAGCAGGAAGCGAGGCAGCAGCAAGCAGCAGGCAGCCACCTGTTTGACAAGTTTGCTGGTGTGGGGTCCTGCACAGTGCAGCATGGTGTCCGAGTAGAGTGGGGTCCCACACCTCCTCAGGGGCTCACAGCCTCATCTGAGAGCCCGCTTCTCCTTTTCCCCATTTTATAGCCACAGATTTAAATGAAAGGATGACTCCACCTCCGGACAGTACCGCCTCTCTGTACTTGAGCCTGGGGATTACCTACCCCTTCACTTCAATGACCTAAAATAAACGACGGGAAGCAATAAAAGAATCTACTGCCCCCAGGACAGGACCTGCCTCATCCAAGACCTGGGATGCCACCAGCAAGAAGAGCCTCACCAGCTGAGAACCTGCATGGAAAGTGTCCCACCCCACCCACAGGAGCAGCCTCAAGTACTGGGGGCTATGGCATTACAATGATGGCTTGTACATGGATATGGCGAGCGATGCACCACTAGGACTACTTTGTAAGTGTTACATTGCTCTGTCAGTGAAAGGGTTAATCCAGGTGTAAGATCCTAGGAAAAGCAAGCTGCATTAATTAGGAAATCCTTCATAGCTCGTCTAAAATCATAGGAATAATGTTCCTGTTTATTAAGAATCCCTTACTATTCGGTGTAAGAGCCCAGGGATATTCTGCTGCGTTTTATTAGGAAAGTCTTACTATTTGGTGTAGGAGCTCTATTTATTAAGAAGCCCTTACTCTTTAGTTCAAGAGTCCAGGAATAATATAATAAGAAAACCCTTAACAGTTAGTGTCAAATATGCCGTCATTTATCGGGAAATATTTACTAGTTGGTATAAAGTCCAGGAATAAAATTCTGCCTTTTATTAGGAAATCCTTGTTATTTGATGACACAATGTATCAGGCAATGTTTGTGTGACAGGTCACTTGTCAGGAGTATCATGCTGCCCTTTATTAGGGAGGAAGCCCTAATAAGATCTCAGGAATATGCTGCGTCCTTTTAAGAAATCCTTCTAAAATTCTGTAAATAGTAAGCTACCCTTTATTATGGGATTCTTCCTATTGGTGTAAGAGCTCAGGGATAATATTCTGCCCTTTATTAGGAAATCATTACTGTCTGATGACACAATATTTGTGTGACAGGTCACTTGTCAGGAATAGTTACATAATGTCTGATAAGTGTTTCTCTTATCTATTTCATTCTTTGCGAAATGTCAGCAAACAGTCTGCGCATTTATCTTCCGACTTTGGAAGGCAATAATATGTTAAAAAGTGTCCAGTGTAGCTTCAACATTGTATCTGCTGTATAGTATTACATTGTATATAGTGTAACATTGTATCTGCTGTATAGTATAACATTGTATATAGTATAACATTGTATCAGCTGTATAGTATAACATTGTATCAGCTGTATAGTATCACATTGTTTATAGTATAACATTGTATCTGCTGTATAGTATAACATTGTATATAGTATAACATTGTATCTGCTGTATAGTATAACATTGTATATAGTATAACATTGTATCAGCTGTATAGTATAACATTGTATCAGCTGTATAGTATCACATTGTTTATAGTATAACATTGTATCTGCTGTATAGTATAACATTGTATATAGTATAACATTGTATCTGCTGTATAGTATTACATTGTATATAGTATAAAATTGTATCAGCTGTATAGTATAACATTGTATCTGCTGTATAGTATCACATTGTTTATAGTATAACATTGTATCTGCTGTATAGTATAACATTGTATATAGTATAACATTGTATCTGCTGTATAGTATAACATTGTATATAGTATAACATTGTATCAGCTGTATAGTATAACATTGTTTATAGTATAACATTGTATCTGCTGTATAGTATAACATTGTACATAGTATGACATTGCATCAGCTGTATAGTATCACATTGTTTATAGTATAACATTGTATCTGCTGTATAGTATAACATTGTACATAGTATGACATTGCATCAGCTGTATAGTATCACATTGTTTATAGTATAACATTGTATCTGCTGTATAGTATAACATTGTATCAGCTGTATATTGTATCAGCTGTATAGTATCACATTGTTTATAGTATAACATTGTATCTGCTGTATATTGTATCAGCTGTATCGTATACCATTGTATCAGCTGTATCGTATACCATTGTATCAGCTGTATAGTATAACATTGTATCTGCTGTATCCATGTGTGTCTGGCAGCCCAGAGCCTCTAATCCCCGGTTACTGACTGGGGGCCGCCTCTCCGGGAAGTGTCACATTAAAAAAGCACAAACCAACCTGTTGCCGGAAAGAAAAAGCCCCCAAACTTCCCGGCATGGCCACTAGGGGTAGCTGTTGGCTGGCCTTCCATTGCACATTCAGCTTTTTTTTTTATATCAGATTCCCCTGAAATAGCTAAAGTACATACTTTTTTGGATCGTACACTTACATAACTGACATCATTTCCAATTTTGTAGCAATCAATATTTTTCTTATGTCTACTGAAAATTCTTAAAAAAAAGAAGGAATGCGTCAATACTGCTCTACATCATCCACCACTGCACTGAAAAACAAGTGGGAAAAAACTTTTTGAATTTTTAAAATTGATCATATTTCATGCTTTATAACCACTTTTATATAAGCTAGTTATTCATTCAACGACCTTTCTGAAGAGTGTATGAGTCCAGGTCCTGCAAGGACCATAAATCACAAGCACCTTGAAAATTGCAATAAAACTCTTATTGCTGCAACCAAATAATGAGAAAACAAATACAAGTATCTAGAGCAGTGGTAGTCAACCTGGTCCCTACCATCAAGCTTTCATGGTGGGCAAATATCACAGGCCAGAGACCCGCAGCACCATACCTGGGTGGATAGCTGGTGAGAGAGCCTAGGGACAGCAGTCAGGACTGGGTCAATATCTAGTAAGTACAGGGTGATACATAATTAGGGTCAGATGATTTATGTAACCAGAAATGAGATAGGGTAAATTAAGTTACTGTGGCACTGGTGGGAGGTTAGGAAATATTACCATCAAAAGTGGGTGGTAGATATTAAAAGCTTTACTACCCCTGAGAGGGATCTTGTAATTGTTATTGAGGGTCCCACGGAATGGCCTATGAGCTGTGTTATCTAGTGATGTCCCGAACAGTTAGCCGGAGAAATATTCTTGGCGATATTCGCATGTTCGCGTCCGCCGCGAATGGCGAACACATGCGCTTTTCGGTTCGCCCCTTATACTTTATCATTGAAGAAACTTTGAACATCATTTATTTTATTTTATACATATTTTTGTGTAATCTATGCCTGCCTGCCAGCGTGTGTGTGTGACAGGCTTACACCTAACAGCTTATATTGTGCTTATTTTCACTACTCATACCTGGTGGTGTAACATACATTGAAAACAACCATTTTTTTCCTGTAATCTAATTTCAGTTGCCTGCCTGTGTCAGGCTCACAGCTTATATTGTGCTCAGTGACATAAAACAACACTTTTTTGACTGTAACAGATTGAATAGCAATTGCCTGCCTACAGGCGTGTGTGTGAAGCCTATTGCATCTACTCTGCCAACTTTTGCCAGTGCACAGTGATACGTCATATCTGGTACAACCGTAGTGTACAGTGACATAAAACAAAACTTTTTGACTGTAATAGATTGAATAGCAATTGCCTGCCTACAGGCATGTGTGTGAAGCCTATTGCATCTACTCTGCCAACTTTTGCCAGTGCACAGTGATACGTCATATCTGGTGCAACTGTAGTGTACAGTGACATAAAACAAAACTTTTTTGACTGTAATAGATTGAATAGCAATTGCCTGCCTACAGGCGTGTGTGTGAAGCCTATTGCTTCTACTCTGCCAACTTTTGCCAGTGCACAGTGATACGTCATATCTGGTGCAACCGTAGTGTACAGTGACATATAACAACACTTTTTTGAATGTAATCGATTGAACATCAGTTGCCTGCCTACAGGTGTGTGTGTGAGGCCTACAGCGCCTACTCTGCCAACTTTTGCCAGTGCACAGTGACACTCATATCTGGTGCCACCTTAGATTGCATGCGCAGTGCCCCAAATTTGAAGTGGTAGGACCGACCAAGCATCTTTTTCCATCTCCCGCTTCCAAAAATCCATGCCATATACACGTCCCCTGATAGTGGACGTAACAGGGATTAAACCGATAGGAATAGTACTTCATAACAGTACACACCTTATAATAACGCAGACAGAGGCAACGCGTATAATCTTCCATGCTGTGCAGTGGAAGCCCCCAGACTCTGACCTGTGTATAATATTCCATGCTGGGCAGTGGAAGCCCCCAGACTCTGACCTGTGTATAATCTTCCATGCTGTGCAGTGGAAGCCCCCAGACTCTGACCTGTGTATAATCTTCCATGCTGGGCAGTGTAAGCCCCCAGACTCTGACCTGTGTATAATCTTCCATGCTGTGCAGTGGAAGCCCCCAGACTCTGGGAGTCTGAAGAAGAGGAGTAAGAGGAGGAAGGTGGCTTTGAGGAGGTGGAAGACCAAACACAGCAGGCTTCCTAGGGGGCTTGTTGTCACCTTTCGGGGACCCTTGGTGGCTGGGTGGAGGAAGAGACCTTCAATGACATCAGTGAGAACAAGGAACGGGACATGGCTAGCTTGGTATCCAACCTTGTGCAAATGGGGAGTTTGCAGTTGTGCAAAGGGACTGTTTGCGGTTGTTTGCGGTGCATTAAACGGGGAGATTGGTCTGTTACTGTGAAGCGGGTGTAACCCTTACACTAACTGATCGATACAACATCATACCTGATGTTTTAAAGCATGTTATTCCAAACAATTTAGGAATGTTAGGTGATTTATGCCCTTTATGGCTTAAAACCAGACTCTGCATCAACTATGTAATTTTCCGTGGGAGTTTTGCCATGGATCCCCCTCCGGCATGCCACAGTCCAGGTGTTAGTCCCTTTGAAACAACTTTCCCATCACTATTGTGGCCAGAAAGAGTCCCTGTGGGTTTTGAAATTCGCCTGCCCATTGAAGTCTATGGCGGTTCGCCGATGTTCGCCCGTTCGCGAACATTTGGTAAAGTTCACGTTCGCTGTTCGCGAACCCAAAATTAGATTTTCGCAACATCACTAGTGTTATCTTTAATGCAGAGACTCCTGCTTATGGTCAGATTAAATCAATGGGCTAAGTATCATAAAAACTATCACTGGAGCATTTTTAAGTATTCCTATAATGGCAAAAACAGCTTCTTTTACACATTTTCTGTATGCTTTTAACTGGTCTACATGATCAGAGGAGTTTTATTTACTCCAGCAGCTCTTTAAACTATGTAAACTTTCTTAGGGCCTCATTCAAATGGATTTGGCCAATTGAATAGGGCTCTATATAAGTGCAAAGCATATTTTTTTTACAAAAGTTTTTAG
Source organism: Discoglossus pictus (assembly GCA_027410445.1). Classification (NCBI taxonomy): domain Eukaryota; kingdom Metazoa; phylum Chordata; class Amphibia; order Anura; family Alytidae; genus Discoglossus; species Discoglossus pictus. The sequence goes on from CM050168.1 coordinate 163,432,052, forward strand.
CTAGTGAACTTCTATCTTCACTAACTAAAAATGTATGTAAAATAAAATGCCATGTGCTTGTATAGAGCCCTATTCAATTGGCCAAATTGCATTTGAATGAGGTCCTTAGTGCAGGGCAATTAAGAAAGCACATTGCACTCTGTCAAGGAATGGGCTGTAGGAGGTCATTACCTTACCATAAACCGAATTACCAGTTATTATCTATAAAGGACCTCCCTCTCCCTAATTCTGCTTATCTGGGTCCATTAATTAACTCTTACAGTGCAGGGTGATCAAAAAGAAGAGCATGCCAAGGTGGACAAATAATAAGGAACAAGAGCATGCCCAGTTGGTATATATATATATATATATATATATATATATATATATATATATATATATATATATATATACAGGGAGTGCAGAATTATTAGGCAAGTTTTATTTTTGAGGATTAATTTTATTATTGAACAACAACCATGTTCTCAATGAACCCCAAAAACTCATTAATATCAAAGCTGAATATTTTTGGAAGTAGTTTTTAGTTTGTTTTTAGTTTTAGCTATTTTAGGGGGATATCTGTGTGTGCAGGTGACTATTACTGTGCATAATTATTAGGCAACTTAACAAAAAACAAATATATACCCATTTCAATTATTTATTTTTACCAGTGAAACCAAGATAACATCTCAACATTCACAAATATACATTTCTGACATTCAAAAACAAAACAAAAACAAATCAGTGACCAATATAGCCACCTTTCTTTGCAAGGACACTCAAAAGCCTGCCACCCATGGATTCTGTCAGTGTTTTGATCTGTTCACCATCAACATTGCGTGCAGCAACAACCACAGCCTCCCAGACACTGTTCAGAGAGGTGTACTGTTTTCCCTTCTTGTAAATCTCACATTTGATGATGGACCACAGGTTCTCAATGGGGTTCAGATCAGGTGAACAAGGAGGCCATGTCATTAGATTTTCTTCTTTTATACCCTTTCTTGCCAGCCACGCTGTGGAGTACTTGGACGAATGTGATGGAGCATTGTCCTGCATGAAAATCATGTTTTTCTTGAAGGATGCAGACTTCTTCCTGTACCACTGCTTGAAGAAGGTGTCTTCCAGGAACTGGCAGTAGGACTGGGAGTTGAGCTTGACTCCATCCTCAACCCGAAAAGGCCCCACAAGCTCATCTTTGATGATACCAGCCCAAACCAGTACTCCCCCTCCACCTTGCTCGCGTCTGAGTCGGACTGGAGCTCTCTGCCCTTTACCAATCCAGCCACGGGCCCATCCATCTGGCCCATCAAGACTCACTCTCATTTCATCAGTCCATAAAACCTTAGAAAAATCAGTCTTGAGATATTTCTTGGCCCAGTCTTGATGTTTCAGCTTGTGTGTCTTGTTCAGTGGTGGTCTTCTTTCAGCCTTTCTTACCTTGGCCATGTCTCTGAGTCTTGCACACCTTGTGCTTTTGGGCACTCCAGGGATGTTGCAGCTCTGAAATATGGCCAAACTGGTGGCAAGTGGCATCGTGGCAGCTGCACGCTTGACTTTTCTCAGTTCATGGGCAGTTATTTTGCGCCTTGGTTTTTCCACACGCTTCTTGCGACCCTGTTGACTATTTTGAATGAAACGCTTGATTGTTCGATGATCACGCTTCAGAAGCTTTGCAATTTTAAGAGTGCTGCATCCCTCTGCAAGATATCTCACTATTTTTGACTTTTCTGAGCCTGTCAAGTCCTTCTTTTGACCCATTTTGCCAAAGGAAAGGAAGTTGCCTAATAATTATGCACACCTGATATAGGGTGTTGATGTCATTAGACCACACCCCTTCTCATTACAGAGATGCACATCACCTAATATGCTTAATTGGTAGTAGGCTTTCGAGCCTATACAGCTTGGAGTAAGACAGCATGCATAAAGAGGATGATGTGGTCAAAATACTCATATGCCTAATAATTCTGCACTCCCTGTATATATATATATATACTAGCGACTTGCCCGTCCAAAATGACGGGGCAATACAATTGTAAGGCAGGTAATGCTGTTTGCCACAGACATGAATTTGTGTGTCTGAGATCTCGGTGCTCATTCCGAGCCTCGTGCTGAGCGCCATCAGCGCTCATTGCGAGCCTCTAGGTTGTTGATTTTTTTTTTATCAGAGGCGCTTTTGCTGTCATTGTAAGGTTGGCGCTGATCTACTTTTTGTCCTTATTGCAAGGCTCTCCCCTGGTGTAGTTTGTGTGCTATGAGCAGCTTTGGCGCTCGTTGTGAGGCGCGCGCGGTGAATGTCTTTTGTGTTTATTGCAATAGTGTTTATTTTTTTGTGTATATGTATTTTTTGATGCTAATTAAATAAGTAATAAATGAATATACTTTACCTATTTGTAAGTAATATATGCAGGAAGCATTGTGCTGAAGAGCTGACAATCTGTTTTGATGTTCCTGCAGCATACAATGTAGGTTTGCACTGTTGTGGAGCTGAGTTATAATTGTCAGCAATGTGTGCAGTGTAAATAGGCTGTGTGCGCGAGGGAAAGCCATTAGTGGAGCTGTGTACTTCCGCATTCTGTAAGTTAGTGTTGTAAAATGGCGGCGATTGTCTATGTGGTAGGCGGATGTGGATGATTTAGCGTCCTTGCTAATGGTGTATGTTGTAGGTCGTACGGGTTTTTGTAAAAATCCGTATTGGCTTTGTGGTATTTGAGGGGCTTTAGGGGTCTTTTAGCCTTGTTTTCGTTTTTTTCTTCACCCATTTTTTCTCTTGCTTAGGGGATTTTCGCGTGTGTAAACTTTGTAAATTTGCAGACTTCCAGATTTGAGCAGTGTTGCAGAGGTCTTGGGTGTCACCCCTTGGTGTGGGTAAGGTTTTTATTTTATTTTTGTGTGTATTTTTGTGTTTTTTAATGTTTGCCGCTGTGCGTGGGTTGTCCGTTAAGGTCGTATTTTTGTGAGTCCATAATGGATTTTTTCAAAGTTCCGCGGCTCATATTTTTTTGTGTAAGTCCGTAGTTAGTCATTGCGTGTTTATTGTTTTGTTTCCAAGTCCCGCTTGTGTGGTCATTTGTAACTGGTTGTGAGGTGCCGTAGAGCCTCCACCTCTGCAAATGCGGCCTCTCGCTTCGCGAGGGTCTGCATTTGTGGTCCGAAAGTCATAGGGGGTCGTAGGCCGCTTCTTGTCAGATACTGCGGCTTTTGCTTTGTGAGGGTAAGTGATACCTGTTAGCACTGAGCAAACACCCATAGCAATTTTTTTTAGTTTTTTTTCATATTTTGGCCAAGCTCCTGTAAACTCTCCACTAACCAAATAGACCCTAATAGGTATATTACCAGTGAAAAGAATATTACTTTTATCTTTCAAGACAAGTGGGTATATTCACTTGGAAGAGCTGCAATAAGCATTGTAATATAAGGTGGGACATTCTAAATATCTTACTCTTGTAGCCTGTATTAAATTAGGAATCACAAATATAAAATGTTTCCCAATCAAATATTGACATTCACAAGTAGAACATTACTGTAGCTGTTTTTTAACTGTATGGATACCATATGAATATATACAAGATGGCCTTGTAGGCTGTCTATTGTGACATATTCTCCACAAATATATTTGTATTATATGTTATTACATATTTTATCATGTGTTGCATACTGTCTGATGGGGTCTTTCAAACTATATGTTAAACATTGTATATCTCAATTATCTTCTTAATTCACATATAATTTCTAAAGCTCATAGAGTTATGTCATATAAACACATTGTGACATTAATGTAAGTCCTTATTGTCTGTTAATGATAAACCACTAACATGTTCTACTAGCAACTTGCCTGTCAAAAATGACGGGAGTAAAATTCTATGCCTGGCAATGCTGTTTGCCACACAATGCAAGGATATGGGCTCTCTGAGCCCCTTCGGCGGTCATTGCGAGCCACTTCTCTTAGTGTTTCTGCCTTGGGTTAAGTCTTATTGGCTTGAGTTAAATGTTAGTGGCTTGTATTAAGTGTTACTGGTTTGTTGAAGTCTTAATGCTTAGGGCTCATATTTACGTCCTTCAGTCTCTTTTTATGTCCTTCTGCCTCGTTTAGTCTTTTTTACATTTTTTTCTGCAGCCATTTTTTTTCTCGCTTCAGTGATTTTCAATTGTGAAAAAAGGCAAAATATGCCTCAAATGAACTCCCTCCCTGGCTCCCCCCTGTGCTGTGTGTGAGTGTGTAAGTTAATTTGAGGCATATTTGCGTGTTTTTGTAGGTATTTTCATTTTGGTAGTTTGGCCGTTAAAGTCGTATTTTTGGGAGCCCTGCAGTTCATCTACGTGCTTCGGTTCCTAAATTAAACTGGCTGTAATTTTGTGGCCGTCACGAAGTCATTGCAGCTAAATCCCGTGTGTTTCAACTGATTGTGTGCGAAATCCTACTGGCCTCATGATGAGCGCCTATGACGCTCATCGCGAGCCATCCAATGAACGTCTTCGGTGCTCATTGCAGCCAAAGTCTCTCGTGCCTCAACTGCTCGCTTCCATGGCCTTTCTTATCTGTACTTGCATTGAAAGTCCTACTATTAATGTCATTAATATGTATAGGAGGGATGTTCAGTGGGCACTATATATTTTGCACAAATCATAAACCCACCTATTTGCTTTACTTTAAAGCTGTGTAGTACAAACACTCTCACTTAATCGGCTTTATCGGGCACAACTGGCATCCAATTATTACCGTATTTTTCGCCCTATAAGACGCACCGGCAGATAAGACGCACCTAGTTTTTAGAGGAGGAAAACAAGAAAAAAAAATCTGAATCAAACACAAATACACTTTACACACGAATATACATATATATATATATATATATATATATATATATATATAGATACACATACATACATATACATACACACATAAATATACATACATATATACACACACATACACACACATACACATACATATCCATATACTGCAGCATTTGGGAGCCCTTGACCCTCCCTGACCCTCCTGATCCTCCCTGACCGTCCTGATCCTCCCTGACTCCCCTGATCCTCACCTTTATAGATACACATACATACATATACATACACACATAAATATACATACACATACATACATATATACACACACATATATGCACACATACACACATACATATCCATATACTGCAGCATTTGGGAGCATTTGGGAGCCCTTGACCCTCCCTGACCCTCCTGATCCTCCCTGACCGTCCTGATCCTCCCTGACCCCCCTGATCCTCACCTTTCTTCTGATCTCTGCCATCTTGATCTCACCCCAGCGCTTCCTACCAGCACTCCTCGTGTACTGCAGCGTTGCGTGTGTGACGTCACTAGGACGCACCGGCCGACGCGATGCTGGTAGGAAGCGCTGGGGTGAGATCAAGAGGACAGAGGCAGTTTGAAAAGGTATATTCGCCGTATAAGACGCACCAACTTTCCTCCCCCAGTTTTGGGGAAGAAAAAGTGCGTCTTATACGGCGAAAAATACGGTATATTTTTTTTAAATCAACTTTTTTTTTCTCCTTTTTTTTTAGCATTAAATGACTCAGATTAGTTAGTAGTAGCTGTTTTATAAATAGTATAAGAGTTTTTAGGGGTTTAGGGTTAGTTAGGGCTTTTAAAATAGCGACTCTCAAGAAACCGGCAACTACACTTATGCAGCAATAGGCAATCCACATAGGTGCCGGATAATTATTATTATCTTTATTTGTAATGTGCCAACATACAGCCTTAATAAATTGTGATTCGGCCAATTGAATAGGGCTCTTTATGAGCACAGAGCATATTTTTTTTACAGAAGTTTTTAGTTAGTGAAGACCTTGCTTTTGGATAGATGTTCACTAACTAAAAACTTCTGTAAGAAAAATATGCTCTGTGCTTATATAGAGCCCTATTCAATTGGCCAAATCGCAATTTAATAAGGCTGTTATTCCGTAGCACTATACAATGGTTAATTTTTGATAAAGACAAAATTAACACCTTACAAAGAACGGATGATCTTGTTTTTTAGATTAATATCAAATGTACATAGAGCTTGTTTCCAATGCACTAGAACAAGATTGAAAGCTCGCAAACTTACAATCTAAATGGTTATACAGATGTAAATCTGGTGTGACTTTGGAGTGAAAACTGGTCTTGTAAATGAAACAGAAATCTATAACACAATTTCATGGTCCAGATAAAAGTTTGATGCTGATGATCCTTTAAACGATTCACCAAAAAAATTCCAACATATTCAGTGGTATGGAGTCACTCAAAAACACACACTGAAATTAAAAATGTCTAGACATGTAATTATAAACTGGATGCTCCCACAATCAACACCTTTCTTAATTATATTAGAAAATTGGACGCTCTATTAACCAATGGACTAATACCTACTTATTTATAATAATGTTATAGAGCATGTAGAGCCTTATATCTGACTTCCCTTTTACATATTTTTCTTCTTTATAACCCCCTCCCCCAATGCCTGACCTTTCTTGATGTAATCATGAACAATAAAAAGTCCGTCACTAATTTGAATTTTGTTCATTTTTTCTTTTCCAAATGACCTGAAAAGATTGGTACATTTCTGAATTTTTAACATGTAAAGACTGAGAATTATATTGAAAATCAGATAGGATAAGGGGACACTAGAAAGAATATCATTCTTATCTTTAATAGAATGTATATACTGCAGCTAAACTTTTGTGTTGTATTCTCCGCTCCATGTTTCAACACACAAGGAGCAGTGGTAATTATATTTTTGTCTGTCACTGAAAATAATCAACACATTTTCATCTCAGTCATCCTCTGTCTACTGCTTTAGGTAACCAAGCAAGGACAAAACAAGGGTATTGAAAAAGAGATCCACAAAAACAGACAAAACAGTATAAATAATATACAGAGTAAAAAGAGCTAAACAAAATGAAAATGGGACAAATGGAGAGGTACACACACACACATAATGGGGATTGATATAGAGGTACCTAGAAAAATAAATATAGGCAAATGTGAAAGAATTTTGACATAAACGTAAGACACTTTCAGAGCAAAGATACATTCTCTATAGAGAAACATTAAATGAATGCTGGTTTCTTGTTGTTCAGTCGTATCTGACTCTCTGTGACCCTATGAACAGTAGCATGGTAAGCACTTATATGATTATCTCTCTGATTGCTCTTATCCATAAGGTTTTCTTGGCAAAGATACTGGAGTGGGTTGCCAGATCATTCTTCAGTAGACCGTGATATGTCAGACCTCTCTGCTATGACCTGGCTATCTTAGTTGACCCTACATGGTAAACCTCATAGCATCACTGAAGTAAACAAGGCCCTTCACTATGACAAGGTAGCAAACCACAAGGGGAATGCTGGTTAAGCATAGGTAAATATATTGCTCCCTAAAGATCTTGCAATTCTGTTCATGTGTTTTTTTTCTTTTGGGGGTTGGCTTCCCTAATAAATCAAGCTTCTGAAAACTGTACCAAATTTGATTAACACACAGTTGGTACAGGCCATGTAATTGACGCTTCTCCCTTACTGGCACCATTCAATGTCTGTAATGAGAATGTTGCTGATACCTGCTCTTTGGCTACACCCCCAAACCATACTGGACCTGAAATGTCAGTCAAGATACCCCATAGCATCACTGAAGTACACAAGCAAATAGGCAGCTACATAAAATTGGAATCCAGTATGACCAGCCAACAAAACCAGGCTTCAGAGGCTGTACAGTAGACATTCTTTAAAACTTGGATTTCCAAATAAACTATGACAGAAGGGGTTTTACTTTTCTTGGAATTTACATACAGGGAAGCAGACAATCAAATAAATACTGAACCATTGGAATCATCTTAGCCGTGTCATCCAGCCCTAAAAGAGAAATCTCTAATTTAGACAAAGCTAGTAAAGAGAAACATTAGTGTTAACTCGTTTATCGTGTATAAGTGTTTTTTCCAGTTTTCCAATCTTTTGGAATTTAATACATTTAAGTTCCATTTAAGATTCCTCCATTTTATCATTATTAATTTCATAAAAAGAAAGGGTGCAAAATGTATATAAAAGGGAATATACCCCAGGGCCAGAATCTGAGAGGCTAGAGATCATAAGCACACCATCATCATCAATCTTATAACACAGGTCTGATCTTCCTCCTGAACACACTTAGTTTTGGAGACAAATATCTTGCACCAAAGGTTTCATATTAGAAGTGAAAATGAGTCTCCTAATCATTGTGCCACTGTGAATAGGGACATTTTGGGAAGTAACTCCAAGTGTGATTTCCTTGAAGACTAGACAACATAGGGCCTGATTCAATTGCCCAATTCGTAAATTTACATTAAATCACTCTTAATATTGCTAGATATTCAGCAAATATTGCTTATTGGCACTAATGAATTCTTAAGACAATAGAATGCATATAAACATTCATAAAAAAAACACCCAAAGACAAATTTATGAGTTCAAGGCATTTGCAAGTAGCTAATAGAATATGGCCAATAGAGAGCTAAGATGGCCTGCAGCATCCACGCGTGCTTCTGAAAGATCTGTAAACTAGAAAGATAAGCCCAGCTCACTCTAATGAATTCTTAATGGCGTGAAGTGGCAAGAGAATGCCTTGGACTCTCTGTTAATCAATGTGGAAAGGTAAGGAAATACATTGTGGTGTTATCTGGGCCTTGGAGTCCACCACTAAACCCTATATGATCATTAGTAACCAAAATTGTGAGGAATCGTTGTAACCTATTAAAATACATATATCTTGATGTCTGAATTCAAGAGCAATATCAGATGATACATGCAAACACAAAGTCCATCATTACTGTGTTTATGTGTCAATTTAATGATTGCCTCCAGGTTTTCTTTGTGAAATTCCTCGATACAGAGTATATGAATGCAAGCTCTCAATAAAAAGTGAGCAAAAGGTTTATTAATTTTTTATATGTGATAGTGAAGTCTTGAGGTCCAGGGTTCTTGCTTCATTTAATGTGAAATACCTTCCCTAATTTGAAACATAATAAAAGAGGCATTGAGTTGGGATACCTTTGCTGGAGTAAAGGTAAGAACCTGTAAATATCTCAATAATGAGAAAATGTATACATCTGTAGGTGCAGCTAGAACAATTTGCCACTTAGGTCATAGAGTGAGCTATAATATAAAGCAAACACATAACCAACATTCCTAGGAGTCAGCATTTTAGACCCATTGATTATATATGTATTCCTATTTAATTTGGATATGTTTAACCTTCTTGGCCAGAAGGAGCTTGTGTGATTTGTATTAGTATAAAACCTCTGGCCAAGTATCACTAAAGGCATAACTATATATCTAGTAAGAATTAGTTTTGAATCTCAGTAATTTGTGCGAAATCCACTGAAGGGTGATTAGATGTATTGATATGTTAATGTGACGTTTTGTAAGGGATTTACCCTTTTGGTGCTTGTTTCTGACAGCTATTTGAATAACAATACCTCTTAATGCATCTATAAATGTTCCACTGCTTGACTACCATTGCTTGAGAAATAGTTAATCAATTGCTCAACAATTAATATGGTATATTCAACAGAATTTAGGATGTAGTTTTGGATTTTCCGGGTGCTTCAAATTTGAATGAAAAGGCACTTTGGAATTATTATATTGAGTCATGATCAGACCAGGTGATCAAACCAGTGGTTAGTTTAGAAATGAGTTGTGGGTATATTTAACACAGAAAATATAATTACTGTTATACCGAAAAATGTATAGTCATGCCCAGGGAGATAAAGTATAGGAACTCAATGAGTAATACAAGTCATATTTGAGTATGGTGTTTCTGAATTTTGAGAAACATTAGTGTCTATTGCAATATTAGGAGTGATTTATCTAGAAGAACATTATTTAAATCCTCAAGAACACAAAATAACATTCATATTCATGACAGATGTATATACAGACCAGTGATTAACACAGCTATTGAAGGGTTTACAAAGAGAAATATTCATAGGAATACTGTTCAACAGAGCTTGTGATTGTGATTGATTTTTGATTTGATGCCACAAAGGATCAGAGCTTGTGATTTTGACTGATTTTTTATTTGATGCAACAATGAATCAGCAGAGTGATCAAAATAGATGTTTTTATTATTAAAAACATGATTTATGACCTTTTACCTAATTAAGTTCTTAGACTCAATTTTTTCATACATACATTTTTTTCATAGTACGGTGGTACTTTAACAAAGATAGACTGCTGTGCAAGAGTTAAAATTATCACTTTTCCATAATGTCCAAAGCTGTTTTTAAAGGTATTAAAGATGTACAAAGCAGCCTGGGTAATTAACTGGAAACAGATAATGTGGTCCATGGAACAGAAGAAACACAAGTGGGCTAAAAATGTAAACAGATAAAAAATGGTACATTGTTCATTTAATCTCTCTTCTTGGCAGAGTGTGAGGCGCCACATAATTCCATTCGGACCTGCCATCAAATCTAAAGCTAAGAGCATTTTTTTTTAAGTTGAATCTCTTAAGCAGACAAGTACTCTATGCATCAGAATTTGTATCACAATTTTCTGGGTCAAATACAGTGGTTACCACAACATTGTTTATAAAGAGTGAGCATGCTGGAAAATCTCATCTGTAGGATATTTCATTATGAGTTCAATTCAATGAATCCAGAGAATTATGTCTTCATTAATGTATCAGTTGAATAATCAATAAAGATTTGGATGTTATTGAATCTGCTCTACAATGTTTGTTGTTTAATTGTTCAGTCGAGTACGGCTGTCTGTGACCTTATGGACCGAAGCATGCCAGGCACCACTTTGTCATACCCAGGGGGACCACTGGCAAATAGAACTGTCAAAATGTTATGGGCCAGGGGCTGACAATGGTTAATACTGTGTGATGTGATTTAGTGCAGGATTATTTTCTCCCATTATAAAGTATTGTGTCATGGTCATGGACTGGAAGGAGCTAACCCTCATGAAATATTTTGTTCTGTAAGGACACTTGTCATCTGGTATTTCTCATGACAAAAGTTACTATTTACTGCTCCAGGTTTCCAGGTGGAGGGGAAGCCAAGCTATTTTGGCCAGCGGCATTGTCTCTGGGGAGATAGTTGCAAAGGTTTATAAATTGATAACTCCACCACTCCTGACAGCAGAGCAATTCCAAAGGGAAAGATCAAAAAGAGCTGTGGGATAGACAAGAGAGGTTGCCTAAGAAGGGGGAATGCAAGGGAGGCTATTGTGGGTGGGGGTTTGGATGGTTGTAAATGTGTCTTTAAAGAAGAATAAACTGCTCTCTGTATGTACAGTAATCAATGGTGTGTACTACTTCTTGCATTATGTGCTATCTTCATGAAAGGGACTAAGATCCAGTTGTCATTGACTGGCCTGAACCTCTAATTCCTGTGGTAACTTTGGTAACAGGGCGTATGAATTTGGAGGATGGGGGGGGGGGGGGGGGACTAACCCCCCAGATTAAATGAATAGGGGACACAAAAATAGCAAAATTAAACTTAATCATGCATTACCAGATTTGGACACTCAAAGCTATGGAGCAGTATGGCTTTCTCATAAAAGTATTTTCTTTATATATATATATATATATATATATATATATATATATAGTTGAATAATCAGAGTATTGCAGTGAATAGTGATACCTTTTTTATTGGACAAACGTATTCATAATAAAGAGCGCTTTATTATGAATACGTTTGTCCAATAAAAAAGGTATCATTATTCACTGCAATACTCTGATTATTCAACTGGACTACTGGACATACACGGCTACCTCACTCTTTATATATATATATATATATATATATATATATATATATATAAATATATACATAATATATATATATATATATATATATATATATACCTAAGCCGGCATATAGCTATATATATATATATATATATATACATATATATATATATATATATATATACATATATATATATATATATATATATATATACATATATATATATATATATATATATATAAAAATATAATTATTATTATTATCTTTATTTATATCGCGCCAACATATTCCGTAGCGCTGTAGGGGTTTAGAACAAGGCAAAAACAAACTTAACACCTTATAAAGAATGGAGGGCCCTGTTTTTGAGCTTAGAATCAAATGTACATAGTGCTTGTTTCCAAGGCATGGACATAGAATTGAAAACTCGCAAACTTGCAATCTAAGGGTTTATATTGGGGGTAGCAGGGGCATTGAGAATTTAAACAAATAAATAAAAAATACGTTTTTGAGGGGCACTGCAGCATTGGGGGCCCCCAGAGCAGGGGCCCAGTGCATTGCACTGGGTGCACCGGTGATAGATCCGCCCCTGCTTCCTGTCTTGGGAGTAGAGTTGAATTATCCTCCCCAGATTTTTTGGGACTCCTACGCCCATGCTTGGTAACCTTGGTGCTCCTGAAGGTTATTATCCTGGTTCTGGTTCCAATTCCTGCTATCAGGGATCATGACACACTACCACTCTGAGTTCCATCAAGCTCTGTCGTTCCCTTCTCCATGTGGGTTGAAGTTTTTCCAGCATCAGAATCTTGACTAGGAAATCCTGTCTTCTGATGAGATGTCAAAAATATTTGAGCTTTAGCCTCATGATTAAACATTTTAGTGAACAGCTTAACTTGGTTTCCTGTAGTATTTAATTATTGAATCTTCTTGCAGTACAATGGACTCTATGCAGTTTCTCCAAAAACACCATTCAAAGGTGTCAATTCTATGGTGTTCAACCTCCTTTACGGTCCAGCTCTCACATATGTATGTCACAACTGTGACTACTGACGAACCCCACAGAGGCCGAAATGTACCTCTGAGGTCGCCTGTTTCTCCTGTTCAGGGTTTAGTTGCCTGGTATTTCGGAACTGGATCACTCTTTTGAGCGAGATCAGACTGATATACTACAGGATATTTCAAATACAACTACTTAGGCATTGTTCGTTCTCAGATGAGCACCTCTACTGTTTTTGCTTACTCCATATTCTAACTATACAGACTTTTAGTGATAGTGTAATAGCTTTACTTTTTAATAGCTTTTCAGACGTGCCATAGCGTTCCTCCCCAGAAGCAAACATCTTTTAAGTTAATTGCTGAATTTACCATCTGCAGAGATCTTGGAGCCTAGGAAATACAATCTTTCACTGCCTCCACTTCTTCCGCATCTCTTTGCCAGGAACTGAGATTGCCATTTGCCATGATCTGTGTCTTTTTAACATTGAGCAGCACGCCAGCTTTTCCACTTTCTTCTTTCACCCTCATCAATCGGTCCTTTAGTTCCTCCTCACTTTCAGCCATTAGAGTGGTATAATCCTCTTATCTGAAGTTGTAGATATGTCTCCAAGCAAAATGAATTCCTGCTTTGGATCCATCCAGCCTGGCCGTACACATGATGTACCCTGTGTATAAGTTGAATAAATAAGGTGACAATATACAACCTTGTCACACTCCTTTAACACTCTTGAACCATTTGGTGGTTCCATGTTCTGACCGTGGCTTTTTCAACCACATATAGATTCTTTAAAGGCATATTCAAGTGAGCTGGATTAGGAATACATCTGATAGAGGAGAATTAATAGTTTATGAAAACAAATTTTGCAAGAAAAAATACCAAAATAAACATCTAAACAGTTACCCTGAAGTGCTGAATTTCTTGCATTTGTTTTCTATCAATGTTGACAACCCCGAAAAATCCCAGGTGAAATTAGCATACAGAATACATTGTATCTTTTTGGCCTGGGGATTGTGCAGGCAGCTTTCCTTTAGATTTCTGTAATACCCAGAACAAGGTCTGTGTCCCTTCATTTACTGATTGTTTTACCTACATCCAAGGTGATACTTCCCCCAGCCTCAGGGAATTGTCACTGTAACCCCCCACCCCCAGTGATTTATCCCATCACCTACCCTACCCCCAGCGAATTATGATCTCTCCCAGCAACAGTGAATTGCCCCATTAGCTCACCCAGCCCCAGTAAATTACATGCACTGACTCACAGAGAGACACATGCACAGAGATCATGGCTGGCTCTTGCAGGTCATTGCAGGACCATAAATCAAGCATAAATGCTTATTTGCCTAAAAGACAAATTAGAATAGGAAGAAGAAGCTGAAATGTTTGGTTTCAGTACAATTATAATTTGTCAGAATTTATCAAGAAGAGGGTGTATGTCTAAAGAACAACCATGTAACCACTCAACCATTTTTACTTGCATATCGATTTATGGTCCTTTAAGGACCCAGTGTAGTAGTCATCTATGCTGGCTGCATTCAGCTTTGCTGATTGGCTGCATATTTTTAAGCATGCTCACGTGGACTGCGTACACTTTTACAAAATTGTACCCTGAGAAGCCTAGCTCAATCCTGAGGGTGTAAACATTAATGCAAAAATGGTTTGCATTTTTGCTAGGTGGGTTATGATGCTCCCCCACAGGATGCATTCATAACCCACCTCACTTTAATATGCCTTTAAGAACTTGCAACATTTTGTTGTGACCCGCACAGTCAGCAGCTTTAGAAGCAGAAGTAAATGGTTTTATTGAACTATCTTGCTTTTTCTATTACACAGTGGACATTGGTAATTGGATCTCTTGTGCCTCTGTGGAACCCGGCTTGCGCATCTGATAGTTCCCGATCCATATATTGTTGCAGCTGAGCTTGCAGGATCTTAAGCATTACCTTGCTGGCATGTGAATGCAGCTGTTTGATTGGAGCATTCTTTGGCACTGCCCTTTTTGGGGATTGGGAATTAGACTGATTTTTTCCAATCTACTGCCCATTGTTGAATTTTTCAAATTTGTTGGCATAATGGAAGCAACACTTTCACAGCAACATTTTGAGAAGTTAATTTGGGATTCCATCAGTTCCTTCAGCCTTGTTATCAGAAAGGCATTCTCTTTTGGAGATATTATTTGTTGCTGTTTCCTGGATTCTATCTTCCATGTCTAGTCCCTTAAATCTATTCTTTACCTCCACTGCATATTCACAGGGGATATTATTTATCTCACATCTGCTTGGTCTGATTATTTTCCTTTGTTTAATTTTTATGCTGATGAACTGGGTATTCATGGTAGATTTACTACAGTGGGTTACCAGTTGTTGCTCCAGTGGACCACAGCATACAACTCCTGTTATTCCTAGGTGGTCTCCCATTCAAGTACTGATCAGGCCCAACCCTGCTTGGCTTAAGGGTGGTGTAAAGTCTTAGTTCTTTGACTTGGAGTTGAACCCAGGTTGCAGTGTTGAAAGCATCAAATCCTAACCACTGGACCACCAGGGAACCCTTACCTCAGTTTAATTTTGAACTTTGCAATAAGAAGCTCATGGTGTGAGTCGCAGTCAGATCTAGGTCTTGTTTTTGCTGACTGTATAGAGCACCTCTGTCTTTGGTTACAATGTATATAGTCAATTTGATTTATGTATTGTCTATCTGTTGCTGAGGCTCTTGGAAGAGGGTGTTTGGTATGATCAGAGAATTATCTTGATATAATTCTACTAATCTCTAACCACCTTCATTTTGTACTCCAAGGCCAAACTTGCCAGGTATTCACAGTGTTTTGGTCCACCACTTTATCATTCTGCTCTATAATATACATAACTGGTAATGATTTTTACATAACAACTGTAATTCAATCAAAAGGCACTTTGTAAACTAAACATCATTAGCAGCTATGTAAGCCACTGAAACATTTTGAGAGAAAATCACATTTTTGAAGACTCTCTGTATGAGTACAGGAATGCATTTTGTATTTGTTTCATCACTTTCTGAGAGCTGGATTATGATGGTGCTCCACTTTATTAGTGGAAGGTTGAAGGGGAATGAGAGAAGAGGTAAGAGGCAGGTTGTTTGTTAGATAATTGTATAATATAGAAATTGACCCCACATCCTTCCCTTTGACAGGCCCAAAAGCAGGAAGCTGGCATCAATAGAACTGTAAACACTCCTCTCACATACACAACTTCAGGTGGCTCCCATGGCTCAGCAAAGATATCAAACCTTATTAACTATCTTTATGACTTTTCCCGGCTTAATTATATTCTTAGTTATACAAAAGGTTTTCAATTTGATATATTTTTAATTGTACAATGGCAGCTGCCATGTTTGCAATGTCCTATCCTGATATTCAGTATGATACTCTCTTGACAACATTCACTAGATATTGGTTTTGGTCATATTTTTATATTATACATATTTTATGTAAGTTTAATTAATTGTATCAACAAATATAATTTTCATAAATATTTAAACTTTACTTACTTCCTAATTCCAGTTTACTTCCATGTGTGCTACCATCCTTCATATCTTTAAACTGACAGCACTTAATTCTGGGGGCTAACGCTAAGCCTCCAGAGGAAGGATTCACACTTTCTACAAAGAGACGGGTAATCTGTAACATTATTAGAAGTTATAGGCGAGATAATATGAGCACACATTCTTATTAAAGTACACCTTCCCATATTTCTTTGTATTGTGATAATATTGTTTTTGACTTGAACTTACTCCTCATTTACAGCTCTACAAAATATGTTGGTGAATTACAAATAAAGGAAATAATAATAATTAATCCTTTTAAAGCATACTCATTATATACAGCCTTATTAAATTGCGATTCTGCAAATTTAAAAGGGCTCTATTTAAGCACACAGCATATTTATTTTACAGAAGTTTTTATTTAGTGAACTTCTATCCAAAAGCAAGGTCTTCACTAACTAAAAATTCTGTAAAATAAATATGCTGTGTGCTTAAATAAAGCCCTTTTAAATTTAACGAATCGCAATTTAATAAGGCTGACAGTATTTAATCATTTGTAGTAAAAAATACATTTCGGAAAATAAAATGGGAACATTTACATATTGCAACATTATTCTATGTCTAGTTTATTTTTTAAGGCTGTGGCCTTAACTTAACTAAAAAGCCATTCTGTAAAGGTATAGATGCGGAGTATGGCAGCATATATGGTAGTAGACAGGAACTTTGATGAATTAGTGGGGTTGGGTATAAAAAGCTGACAGGCTATTAACTTTTTGCTTTCTTAAAAATTAGTGATGTGTAAGTTTTATATGACAAATACATTGAAGGAGATGCAGATAAATAAACCTAGTTAAAATATTTATATAAAATAAAAAAGGCCCAAATAGTCCCCTTAATCTTGGCAAATCACTTATGTGAGAGTTTATGAATATAATTATTTAATCTATCTACCTTATTTGTTGAAAGCCTTTCAGAAAACCATAGACGCATTTCAGTGTCACTTGAATGTCTACACTAAGCAAAATAATAATGTTTGCAAATTAAAGCCAAAAAAGAAGTTTGAAAATATATTGTGTGAGGCATCTGGATTAACTCTGCAGTCTATACATTTGAATGACTTTCTTGGCAATTTTATTATCACAAATTAATTATTTTAATGAATTAAGAGTGACATTTTGGAACATAAATTGTATTTATTTCAGGTTGTAGTAATTTATAAAGCTTAATTTCCTTGGAAGTCTGTTGTAGCTGAATTTCCTCTTTGACCTCAGACCCACTCATGTAATTTCTCTTGTGTGTTGTATTTGGTTTGATGTCAACTTTCATGGCACATGGACATAGACTGTTTTGGCTCTGTCTTGCACATAGAAGATGTTTTGACAATGGTAAATTACACAAGTAGGGATTAGCATGTAATTCACTTTTGGCAGCAAAGTAAGTTTATGGTTTTTTTAATGTTTTTTAAGACAGCAGCAATTTGCTTTAATATAAAGCTGAATATTTTGGACACTAGTTCCAAGAGACTAAAGAAAAAGACATATATGAGAATGAGTATGTAAACCACATGGTCACACTTAGAGCCTCATTCAATTTGAAGCCCACATCTCGCGGTATACAGGCCGTATGTCTGCACACTTGCTGCGGGCTCACACTCTGCTACAATTCCAGTGCTATTCAATTGAACAAGCCCGCAAGTTATGGGTCGAGACCCGAAACCGTAGACCATGCACTCGTGCGTAGCATTTCAGGGCGGGAACATGATCAAGTAAGCAAGGCCGTAACTCCAATGTGAGTAGGGCAATATTTTATATGTTTTATATGTATATTGGCTTAATGCAATAGTTGCACCCCCAAAAGACACAACACACTTTACATACACAAAAAAATGGCCCTAAAAATAGAAAATGGACCTAGAGCCCTCTAAGCTCTGAAAAGGGGCCTTAGGCATCCAGGTCATACAACCAGATCTTGGGGAAAAATATTACACAACATAACAAATCATCAAGTGGTAAAGTCTTCCACAAGGTCCTTATGGCCATTTTAATACCGCTTTGATTCAACTGGCTAAGTTGCTAATGTTCATCAGGGTAAGTGGCCAGACCAAAAAGTCCAAGTGTCCTGGGATTTCTGACACTATACAATAAGAATGCATTTTGGATGTGCAAAGCCCCATGGGGTTCCTCTTACTTCCATTAAGTTTATACTAGCATTAAACACTAAGAGCCTCATTCAATTCGAAGCCAGCATCTCGCTGTATACAGGCCGTATGTCTGCACGCTTTCTGCGGGCTTGCATTCTGCTACAATTCCAGTGAGCGGAATCTCGCACAGTCCGATGGAGGAGACCACGCTGGAGATTGGGATACCCTAAACCTTTTCCCTTAGCCCTTCCCAAGGCACAATCACTCCAAGCCTGATACGGGTTCAGCAGCACGGGACCGGCTGCATGAAGAGCAGGACCGTTGAGGAGATATAGCCCCAGCATTTGCACCCGTTCTTGATGTCACGCGAGCGGTGAGAGCGCACAAGCTGTGCAAAGAGACTGGAGGGGGCTAAGTTAAGCATAGCAGTGATTTGGAGAACTCTGGCGGGGGAACGCCAGACTGCGGACCCGCAGAAAGGAGCTTTGACTACCCAGAGTATTGGATATTCCAGGCCTCTCACAGCAGTTCGTGCAGCTATTAGCTGATATCACCTGGAGGCCATGAGGCCTGGTAAGGCTCTAATAGAGCACTCTTTATACATAAACACTGACTCTTTTCTGTAAGGCCCTAAGATAATAACGGGCATAATATATACACAGGTCCTATAAAGGATATAAGGTCCAGTTCAACAAGTAAGGACCTGAAGTATAATTTTGTGGGGTCTATAATCTCTTCAAGAATGAAAACCATTATTGGGGCTTTGGTCTGGGAAAAGTGAGTGTAATAATACAATCTAATTGCTCCCTGACAGACCTTATGCAAAAGCTATACATTAATGGGAAAAATCTTACGGACCCATATCTCAAAGGAGGTAATACTAATATGGTTAAAAATAATTAAGGAATAAAGGTCTGGAATGGACTCCACCAATCGACTAAAGGAATGCTAAAGGAATTAATCCCTAAAAATAGGGGACCTGGCTCCAAACCTTTATATTACCTATAATAGTGAAGTAAAACCATATATACTTAAAAGACAAAATATTCCCAATTAAAGAATCGGATCAGGACCACGGAGGGGGAAGAGAGAAAGAGAAATTTATAAAAGAAATACATATCACCAAATAAAAGTATGTGATCAGGACCACAACTACTGTAAAGCGAATTTGGGACTACCTCTGCTTTTGCATGTTTTTGTTTTTGTGTTTGTTTTTTTGGTATATCTTTTTTTCTCTTTTATTATATTCCAGGAACTTGATTCTAGGTAAATTTCATACAATGCCTCCGAAAAATAAAAACAAAGATAAAATAAGATCTCCTCCTAAATCCAAACTATTTTTTTCGCCTAAAATGGCGCAAAAAACTATGGAGTTATCACTTTTGGCTTCTCCAACAGGGGATAAATCTACAGAGGCATATGTAGATAATACGGTAGATACCTCTTCGGAAACAAATACAGTTAATTTAGAGGAGGAAATCCTCACGGTTGGAAAACTGGAAAATATCCTTGAGAAGTTTCAAAACAAATTCTTGGATGAATTTAAAAATCAAATTCTTCTAAATATCAAGGCAACACAAGAAAACACAGTCAAAATTGCAGAATTGGGGAACACTTGTGAAATAATTAAAAAGGAACAAACTTATTCCAAAGAAAGCATCAAAGCAATGGAGGGGAAATTAAAGGCATTAGAAAATAAGGTGGACTTCCTTGAAGATAGATCAAGAATTAAGAACTTAAAAATACGAGGGATTGACGAAAAAATATCCAAAGAGGACCTGGGATTATATCTTACTAAGTTTTTTTCATACTTATTGAGGTAGAGTTTCCTAGAGATGTAATGGTAAAAATCCATTACTTGCCACTGAAAAATCAACTATTAAAAGCTAGCTATGGACAACATCCTTTGACCCTCCCTATTCAAATATTAAAATATTTTCGGACATTTCTACTTCCACGAGAAATAAAAGAAGACAATTTTTTTCCTATTACCCAGAAACTGAGGGAAAAAGAAATACCATACAAGTGGACTTTTCCCATAGGACTTTCATTTTTTAGAGACTCTAGATGGTATAAAATCACATCACTTAAAGAGGGAGAAGATTTATTTAGAAAATGGGATATTTGAGAATCTTTGCCTCATTGTTATTTGGTGGGATTGCTAGATTTCCAAAAAAGGGAGGAATACTTAACTAATTCCTCGCTACTATCCCTTTTATTTTTAGGATATATTACCATTTCCTCACAAAAATGACGGATTACAATGTTTAAAGGGTTTGTGATGGTATATTGCTTTCCTCCTAAGAAATTGCACAGCATTTTTTTGTAATGAATGCACTTTAAACTTTATTATGTATTAGGGGTATTAAGGAAGGAAATAGGTGGTTTAGATAGGATTTTTTTTTTCTCTAAGATTGTATATTGAATTCCCTCATAAGATATTGCACAGCACTTTATTTGTATTGAATGCACTTTAACCTTATTATGAATTTTGGGTATTAATGATGTTTTTTTATTTTTTTATTTAAATATATTGAAGCCACGTAATTTTAATAAGAGGTTCACCAGCTTTTGATTGAATTAACTATAGGGTGATTTTAAAGGGAAGGAATGGAAGAGAAAAGAAAAAGGAAGGAATTTTTGGATGCACAAATTTTAATGTAATAGATTGAACCAGTATATGAAATGAAATGGAATGATTCTACACGTAAAATTATGCTAATTTGCACATGTAAATTGTATATAATAATTGATATTATGATTAAGAAGGATTTGTAGCACATGATTGCAATACAAGATTAAGGGTGATATGTAGCCTAATTTAGATTATGCTTGGAAATCAAGAGTGATAGAGTAAGTAAATGAAAAATGGGTAAAGATAACTTGATCATGGTAAAAATCTTGTATAATTACGATTTAGAACTCATTTTAAGGAATAGCATTTGCACAAAATGTAACAATGGAACATAAATATAATATTATAAATTGTGGAATGTTCAAGGAACTTTACGAAGAATATGAAAATTAAGAAAATTACAAAAGTGAATAAAAATAGAAATATAAAATGACAGGAAGGGAGGAGAGGGGTATATTTACAACAGGAATAGTGATTAGGTAAAATATTAATTAATAGAAATGATCAGGTAAAGAGAGCATATCCAGGATTGAAAGGCTTGGAGAGAGCAGGGGTAAAGTAACATAATTGGGGGGGGGGGGGGGTAGGGGGACGGTTGGGAACCAGAAGGTATATTAGGAATACAAGATATACAGGCGTGGGGAAACCTCCATGGAGGACTTAACATATCTCTTCATCGTTCACGCCCATAAGGCACAACTGGGTGGTTGCAGTTGTGATCCCCTTAGAAGGGGAAGGGAGTGAATGGTAAGAATGGATAGGTATGACTTTAAGAGAGAGTGTGGTATGTTAGAAAGTATGGATGTAGCCAGGGGCTGTGGGATGGGAGGCGGGGGGGGGCTAGTGGAGGGAAGATAATGCTGGGTTTGAAGATAGTGAGTTACAACGTTAGGGGTTTAAATTCTCCATCAAAGAGAGCCTCCATTTCGAGAATGCTGATCAAAACAAATCCAGATATTGTATTAATTCAGGAATCCCCTTGGGATAAGGGAAGAATATTTCATATGGCCAAACATAGATTCCCTCAAGTATTTAATGCTTGCTATAAAAAAAACTCAGGAGGAGTTTCAATGATGTTTAATAAAAAATTAAAATTAAAAGAAGAATTAGTGGTCTTGGATAGTAAAGGCCGTTATATTATCTGGGTAGGAGAAATAAATGGCGAACATATGACAATAGTAAATGTATATGCCCCTAATAATAAACAAAATATATTTTTGAAGGGAGTATTAAAGAAACTGGATAAGATAGCTATAGGAGGACGTATAGTAGGTGGTGACTTTAATATGACGCCTGATGCTAAGATGGACAGAAGCTACAAAAAAGTTCCCAAAAACTATAAAGTTATAGAAAAAAGAGCTCAGGATTTCTCCAAATTATTGGTGGAAAACCACTTATATGATGCATGGCGCCTTATAAATATAAATGAAAGAGACTATACCTATTATTCTGCATCTCATAAAATTTATTCAAGAATTGATAATATAATAGTGAACGAGACTTTGTTAAACGCAATTCAATCAGTTAAAATTGGTTTAATAACCATCTCGGACCATGCTCCAGTCACCCTCCAAATACAGGAAAAGGGGAAGATAAAATCTAGCAGGGCATGGAGAATGGATGACAAAATCTTAGAAAATAAGACTAAATACTATTAGAATAGAAATAAAAAAATTCTTGGAAATTAATATGGGGTCAGTTCCATTAAATACAACAATATGGAACTCACTAAAAGCATATATAAGAGGTATATTAATCAAGTTGAAAAGCATCTGGGTTAAACAGAGAGGATTGTCCTTACGACTTTTACATATAAAATTGTACAAATTGGAACAAGAAAACAAAATAAAAATAAATGACACCCTTATACAAGAGATAATAACAATTCGGAACAAAATTAAAAACATTAACCAAAAACGCTCAGATATGAGTCTTTGGCAACTACAACAAAAATCATTTCATTTCAATAATCGAATAGGAAAAGATCTCGCGAATAAGATTAAAAAACAAAAATATCAAGATTGTAATATTCCTTACCTTGTAAAACAGGGAATAAAAATTTTCAAGCCTAAAGAAATCACGGATCAATTTGCGAAATTTTATCAAGCTTTGTATAATCTAAACTCGGAAGAAAACTTTATAACACCTAAAAGTGAAGACATATCATCATTTTTAGATCAGATTGACTTTCCAGTTATCTCAAATGAGGAAAAGGAGGCTTTAAATAGTCAGATAACGGAACTAGAAATTAGACGAGTTATTAAAAACCTAAAAAACTACACGGCACCAGGGCCAGATGGATTTTCTACAACATACTATAAAATATTTGAGGAAGAGTTAATGCAAATCTTAGTAGCTACATTTAATAAAATTAAAACCACAGGTACATTTCCACCAGAGATGCTTAGAGCCAATATAATCACTATACCAAAATCAGATAAGGAAGCACACTCTTGCAAAGAATTTAGACCAATTTTGGTTATGAATATAGATACCAAAATATATGCGAAAGTTTTGGCTCTAAGACTTACAGAAATATCTAAATCATTAATAGCGTCCGACCAAACAGGATTTGTCCCAGGGAGGCAGGGCACCGATAATTCCCATAAACTGATTCATTTAATAACTTATGCGAAGAAAAAAGACATCCCCACCCTATTCCTATCCATGGATGCTGAAAAATCTTTTGATAGGGTAGGGTGGGATTTTATGATGCAGACCCTCCATAGATATGGGTTTGACTCATTTGCATCGAAAGCTATAGCTGCCCTATATAAGGCTCCCTCGGCATCGGTTTTGGGGAAAGGGGTACAATCAGATTATTTTATGGTAACAAATGGAACCCGTCAGGGTTGTCCGCTGTCTCCCATTTTATTCGCATTGACCCTAGAACCCCTCGCTATAGCTATTAGGGCTTCGTCGGACTTTAAGGGGATTAGAGTAGGCAAAAGGGAATACAAGATCTCCCTTTTCGCGGATGATGTAGTAGTATATATGGAGCAACCTCATATATCTATGAAGGCGCTGATGGAAATCATTGCAAACTACAGTAAGGTGTCGAATTATAAATTAAACATAGAGAAATCTGAAGCACTAAGTGTTAATATTCCAGAGGAAGACGAAGAGCGCCTGACTAGTTAGTATCAGCTGGCCCACACAAAGGGATTTACACACCTGGGAATTAACTTTAGTGATGATATAAGAAGTATTCAAACCTCCAATTTGAACAATTTATATAAATCATCTAAAGAGCTTATTGAGAATTGGCCAGTCAATCAAATATCCTTCTCTGGTAGATTTGCATCAATCAAGATGTCTCTCCTTCCTAAACTTAACTATGTATTTAGATCTTTCCCTTTTTCAATCTCAAGCCAATGGACAGCTAAATTCCAGAAGATGATCGATAGATATATTAACAAGAACGGTCAGATCAGAGTTAAAAAAGCAATAATGAGTAGAACATTTATAAAAGGTGGCATTGCATACCCAATGGTTTTTCACTATCAGGAAGCAATTAAATTGGCGCAATATATAAAGTGGAGTCAACCTCTTTCCACTCACCCGGAGAACCAGATTTTAAGTGATATGCTACACAATATCGATCTTAATGCTCTATTGTTCATTCCAAAACTAGCATTAGCATACATTGACCCGAGAGCAACTATTTTGATTATAATGCTAAAAGAGTGGATAAAAATGAACAAAAAATACAAATTCTTAGAGCAATATAGTGAACTTACTCCGTTGACAACATTAGCTTGCATGAATTATATCTACTTAGAACCAGAATGGAAAGACAAAGGAATATATTTACTGGGGCACATTATAGATAAAGAAAAAGGTAAAACATTAGATTATAACATGCTAAAGTTGAAATATAATATATCAACTAAACTTTGGTTCACTTCACATCAAATTTCACGAGTTTTGAAGGATATAAATAAAAACATGACTCGGCAAAGCTTAAACAACGTTGAAATTTTAATAAAGTCCCAAAATACTAGACACTTGATTTCTAAGTGTAGTGAGATCATTTATAAGCAAATACAGACGGATACAACTAGACCTATGGACCTCTGGGCTAAAGATATGCAGTTAAGGATACCTAAAGAGACATGGCAACAAGCCTTAAAATCTCTAAATAGGTTTGTTAAAAATACAAACCAGAGAGAAATTCAATTTAAATTACTTAATAGATGGTACTTGGTTCCCTCCAAAATCTACTTTATAACATTTAAACCAGAAAGTAAATTATGCTGGAGGAACTGTGGGAAATCTGCAGATATGTTCCATATATGGTGGGAATGCCCTATAACCCTTCATCTTTGGAAGGAATGTTCTGAATACTTATCTATTATATTTAAGACAGAAATGATAGTAAAACCGCAGATGGCCTTGTTTAATATTTTCCCCCCTAAGATAGAAATAAAAAATAAAGCGTTTATGACTCAAATTTTTCAGGTAGTAAAAACTGCAATTGCACGAAATTGGAAGAAAGAGGATCTTCCAAAACTAACTGAAATATTGGCCATGATGGGATATAATAGGGAACTAGAGAGGGACTTTAATAGGGCATTTCAGCTAAAACATGACCCTGTAAAATGGGTAGTTTGGGACTAAATTTTTAAGTAACCTCTACGGGGTAATCTCACGAAGACATCATATCTTCCCTGGCAGATCGATCCCTCCCTGGCTCTTCCTCCCTACCTTCACCAAGCTGGCTAGAATATGAGTGGAATGAAAGGGTGTGATAGGATATGTAAGGAAATTAAGAGAGAAGTTCAACTGGTTAATCTCTCCATTAGGTTGAAGAATATTCAACCAAATATTAAAGTTTGGATTTCATGCATAGCCATATGTAAGTTTAATACAATGATACACTTAAAGTCTACTAATAGCAATAAACATGAAAGAATAGTCACACTCTTATGATTATTGTTATAATGTTAGGGCATAAATGTATGCCTTCCGTATTTTTGTCTGGCTGTGTATATAATATGTAATGTATTATTTTTGTAAATGGAGATTTTAAATTTGTAAAAAAATAAATAAATAAATAAATTAAAAAAAAAACACAAATGTTATAATATTTTATCAGATTAGTGTATAGCCATCAACCACTCCAAATCATTGAATTAAATATATAATATCTTGTACTGTCCATTTGCATAATTTGCAAAAAAGCACCATTTTGTCTGCATATAGTAAGATCTTTACATTTCTTTAAATGTATCACTAATGCCAAACGTTTCTACTTCATATTTTTATTTTTGTAAATGTTATTCTCCTCCTGTATGTACTGTTCCATATTTCTGGGTATTGTGAAAAATTTATAACCCTCCTTAATAAGCACAGTACTGAAGAGAAAGCTGTCTACCATTGCTAAATAATAATAGAAAGAACTGAACTCATCTTTTCTGTGATACTTTAACATGAGTAATCCTGAGTAATTATTCACAAATCTTCATATTTTTTCTTTACAACATAGTTGCAATAATATTATTTTATCCTATAAATGTAATAGTTTTACTATTATTGGCCCCAATCTCTATGGCATTTGCGACAGGTTTCACCCTAGGAGTTTTCTCAAGGTATGTAAGCTGACATATTGAATTTCATGACCTTTAATGGTTTATCGTACATCAATGTTCCTTATATTGTTTCATCATTTTATAGATCTACAAGATTTTTTACCAAAAGTTCATTGTGTTAGATTAAAGGTTCCATCTTTTTGCATGATCAATTTGTTCATCTTCTGTTTTGGAAATCCTATGCTCCAGATGATTTATTGCTTCATTTATTTAAAACAAAATGCAAAATCCTTTCTCAAAAATAAGAGATTAGGTAATGGTACCAAGAAGTTCTTTTACAATATGACAAATCTCTTGTAGCACCCTTTATTGATTCATGTTGTATGGGCTGGATTCATCTGAAGGTTTTCTACATATGTAAACTTATTTATAAAATATCTGTCCATAAACATTTTGAAAGACAATAATTTTATTATCTTATTGGTTATTTTTATATATATCGGCATGAAACAAATTATTTTTTTCCATAGCTTTTGAGGATTAATTAATATGAGTGTACATATTTTTGTTATATTTTACAAAAGTGATATATTATTTTTTGTCTATTAAATACAAGCTTTTCCAAATAGCTGTGTGTGGAGTTTACTTTAGAGCTGATTTTAACTCCATTTTCACTGCCTGCACTACCCAATATTTTTTAGTCCTTTTATATTTATTTTATTGTCTCTCACACCACTGCCCTCTTTAACGACTACATAAGTAAACACACTCCAATCCCCTGTACACTTATTACAACTCCACACCAATGTGTACTTGCACCTTAGATGGCTGCTCACCCGGTTCAGTGTCTCCACATGCATGTCTGCTTCTATCTACAGTAAATGCATATAAATAATGATATTCCTATTTGCATTTCAACACCCAGAATTCTTAGAATGCAATAGAAATAGATTATACATACACATTTTTTAATTGCTGTAGTAGTTGATAGATCTCCCAGCATGTTATGTAGATAAAACAGGAAGCGCAAAGATCAGTGGCACAATTCAGCCAATCAGAGAGATACTTTCCTTTTCACTCCACCATAATACTCCGTATGTCCTGCATGGCACTCTGTGTAAGCCACAAAAGCCTATTGTAGTATTTGAACACATTTTTCAGTGCAACAACAGTGAACACTACAGACGTGATGCCTCCTTTGCATAATAAGAAATCTATCTGTGGATTCTGTACTTTCTTTGTATAGAACAATAAGACTAGCTTTACACTGTGCCAGTCATGCACCAAGACCAACAATTTGGAAGCCACGGAAGAACAGCGACTATTGACTCCCTCAGTCACGTGTACATATATAATAATGTGTACATATGTACAGATATGTCTATATGAAGAAACATTTCATATATACATATATATATTTACATATATATATGTGTCTATACCTATATTAGCACTATGGAATATGGGCCATATTTTATTAGCTGTTGCAAATGCCTCAAACTCACAAATTTGAATGCGGGTGTTTAGATGTATTCTATTGACTCCAGCTCGCAAATTTTGACCGCAAGGCCAAACTCTTAAACCATGTCTTTTTAAGTCGGATTTCAAGGGGCGTGATCATGTGATCTGACAATATTTAAGCAAGCCCACAATCTACTTCTTAAACACTCGCAATAGTTCTTAGACGCAGCCAATAGTAAATGAGACTGTAAAACATGGAGTTTATACTTGAACTTCACTCAGAGACTACAAATTAAATAGTGTTGAGAAGTAAATTTAGTGATCAGACTTGCAATCCTGTAGAAATCAATAAGATTCATTAAAGTCCCTGCGGGTTCCATGATATGTATTAACCCCTTAAGTCCCGGGATCCATTTCACACACAAAAAAAAAAATTGTTGCATATTTGTGGGTTTGAGACTGTTCTTCAATTAATTCTAATGTATTTCTATGCTTTTATTTTTAAAGTACGTTATTGTGTGTTTAATAGCTGTTAAGGCTGTAATAATTTATTAAAAAAGACCTTGGAAGTCCTATTTAGTTCTCGTAATATTTTTGACAGAAATGTGATACTTTATTTAGTTGCGGGTTAGACTTTATTTGCAACCTAGCACTTTGGGTCTAATAGAATATTGATTTGGTGTAACTTTAATTATTTAGAGCTCGTAGTATTCAAACTGTGCTAAAAACAATGTAGTTCTAAAGCCGGTTTTGCGGGTTTGGCTGGCCCGTAGTGATTGTGGGTAGGATACTTGTAATTGGCATGAGAGTAGCTAATAGAATCTGTGGTCATTTTCAGAGTGGTTAAAACCTTAACAGCCTTATTAAATTGCGATTCAGCAAATTTAAAAGGGCTTTATTTAAGCACACAGCATATTTATTTTACAGAAGTTTTTAGTTAGTGAAGACCTTGCTTTTGGATAGAAGTTCACTAAATAAAAACTTCTGTAAAATAAATATGCTGTGTGCTTAAATAGAGCCTTTTTAAATTTGCAGAATCACAATTTAATAAGGCTGTAAGTGTGTGTAACTTTGAGAATTAATCAATAGAATATGGCGGTGCGTTACAAATAAAGGTTAATAATAATAATAATAATAATAATAATATATATAATTAATAATATGTATATATATATATATATATATATATATATATATATATATATATATATATATATATATATAGCAAATAATAAGTTAGATACTTAGGTTGAAAAAACACTTTCGTCCCTCAAGTTCAACCTTTTTAGATCTCCTCTGATCTGCAATATCCGGATTTATTGTTAATTGACCCAGAGGAGGGCAAACAGAAAAAAGAAACAGAGAAACTTTGCCAATTGTCTCAACAGGGAAAAAATTAAAAAATATAAAATTCCTTCCTGACCCCAGATACTGGCGATCGGATTCATCCCTGGATCAATACTCCCTCTCTATTTATCCAGGATAGCCCTTAATGCCCTTTTTATTTAAAAATGTATCCAATCCCTTTTTAAAATTATCTATCAAATCTGCTGTTACCACCTCCTTTGGTAGAGAATTCCACAGATTAACCACCCTTACTGTGAAGAACTCTTTTCCTTTTTTACGGTGAAATCTTTTTACTTCTAATCTCAAAGGATGTCCTCTTGTCAGTTGAAAACCTCTTGGCACAAAAAGTTCCCTTGACAAAGCCTTGTATTGACCCTGGATATATTTATATAAGGTAATCATATCCCCTCTTAGATGCCTTTTTTCTAGAGTAAATAAGTTTAATTTCTTTAGTCTTTTTTCATAACTTAGCCCCTCCATTACATTCATTAGCTTTGCTGCCCTTCTCTGTACTTTTTCCAGCTCTAAAATTTACTTTTTATGTAGTGGTGCCCAAAATTGTACTCCATATTCCAAATGAGGGCGTACTAGGGATTTGTACAGTGGGATAATTATATTTGCTTCCCTTGCTTCTATACTCTTCTTAATACATGCTAATATTTTAGTTGCTTTTGCAGATGCTGTTTGGCATTGAAAACTGTTACCTAGGCGGTTGTCCACTACTCCAAAAATCCCTTTCAATATCTGATACCCCAAGATTTGCTCCATTAAGATTATAAATTGCATGGCTATTTTTCCTTCCCAGATGCATAACTTTACATTTATTTGTATTAAATCTCATCTGCCACTTAGATGCCCATTACTCTAATTTATGCAAATCCCTTTGTAGGGAAAGTACATAATTTTCTGATTTAATTACCTTGCACAACTTTGTGTCATCAGCAAAAATGGAGACACCACACTCCAATCTCACTTCCAAGTCATTAATAAGTATGTTAAAAAGGAGGGGACCTAATACTGAGCACTGAGGAACCCCACTTACCACATTAGTCCAATCGGAGTATGTTCCATTTACAACAACCCTTTGCTTCCTGTCTTTTAGCCAGCATAATCCATAAGCAAATATTTATGGCAATTCCTGTATCTCTTAGTTTGCTCAATAGTCTCCCATGTGGCACTGTATCAAAAGCCTTTGCAAAATCTAAATAGACTACATCCACTGAGTTGCGTTGATCCAAGTTCCTACTAACCTCCTCATGGAAACTAATTAGGTTTGTTTGACATGACCTATTCTTCATAAATCCATGTTGGCTCCTACTTATAATCCTGTTTGAATAGACATATTCCTGTATAGTATACCTTAATAACCCTTTTAAAAGCTTTCCCACTACCGAAGTGAGACTCACTGGTCTATAATTCCCCAGATTTTCTCTGCTCCCTTAAATATAGGTATAGCTTGTGTATAATCCAACCCTAGCTTTACTCAAAGCTGTTTGATACAGTGGGTATATGCTTAAGGGAATCCATGCTTAAAATGGGTATTTATTTCAAGAGCAAAGCTTTTGTGGGCACATTTGTATGTCCCTGCCAGGGTTCCCAGAATGCAGTGTAATAACTGTATTTCTCAGAAATTCTGAGGTGGAAGCAGGCTTCTTAACTTGTTTTAGACATTTAAATGTGAACACAGATGTACTATTTATTATACTACTGTATGGTGGAGGGCTTCTATCGCTCTTTTGCCCACCATATATTAAATTATATATATATATATATATATATATATATATATATATATATATATATTGTAATGGAGTGAAGCAAAGAGGGTTTAATTAAAGAGGCTGGAAGATTTCTCTGCAGATGGAAAAAGTTAACTCCGGGCAGTGATCAGAGGCTAATTGATGCCCAGCTGTGGATTGCCTTTAAGACCACAGCAGAGAGATGGGTGGAGTCTCTCTCACTTAGGCTTGGGCCTAAGCAGTATGAGCAGTGTGTGAAATCTGCTCCTGTTACTGAGTTGCTGTTAGCAGCAAAGAGCAGGCTACAGAAAGAAGTAGTTTGCTGTCTGTTCCTGATTGCAGTAAGAAGACTGCTGTGTCCCAGAGGAAAAGCTGTGTCCCAGAGGAAAAGCTGTGTCCCAGAGGAAGCTGTGCCCCATAGATTGGGAGTCAAGGATTAGAATTTTCCTTACAAGAATCTGTGTAAAGTAACCCCAGGGAAAAGGCAGTAGTCTAACTGCAAACTGGACAGAGTCCCTTAAAAGACTGTTTAAGGGTCCCTGGCGGTTGGAGCATTTCGGAGAGTTGGGCGGGCCGAATGCTCCCTTTTCTACTGAGGAAGATATATACAAGAGAAATATGTGTTTTGTCATACCTTTGGCTGATGTAAGCCATAATGTGGTGTACTTTTTGTACTCTAATGTGCCATTAGAAAATATGCATTTTTTTTATTAATTAATTATATTGGGAAATTTAAAAAGATTGCTGTGGCCTGCAAAATCAGTTAAAGAGACAGTATAATAATAAAAAATCTTGGAAAAATGTAACAAATATGCAATTTAAAAAATATGTTTTTTTTTATCATTATGTTTGTGTCATTAGACAATATCCAGGGTAACATAGAACCCAGCACTCAATGGGATTATACATATCAGGAAACTGACATGGGCTAAAACAGATGCTCTAATGCATGGTTTAGTAAAGAGGTGGCCCTGCAAACTTTACTTATTTGTTCGCAAAAGGCTTACTCAAATTGCAGGTGCTTATTGCTTCTCATTTTACTGATATATACAATACCATGACATTCACTTTTTCTATTGGTTCCTTGAGCTGCGTCTCATCCATAATTTAAGTAAAATGCCTGATTTGATGTAATTCTACATGTGATTCTACATCTCACATTTTACAGACAAGACATGAGTTTACATATTTCCAGTTAGATACATAATTTTATGAATGAACTGCATTGAATACATGTGTAATTTTACTGAAATAAAGCTCCTGCAGTTGAAATAACACAACTTTGTGAGTTATGAGTGTGTTATTTAATGAGGTCTTTATTTTTCATCTTAAAAAACGAGCCCTATGCTTCTCATTAAGTAAACACCAAAAAAAATCTCCAAATTTACTAAAGATAAATCTTGATTTTAAATACCCACATTGCTGATATTCAGCATTGGGTGTTTCAACCTCGTGATAGCAGTAGATTTTATAGGCATATAAAATTATATTACCAATATTCAGCCATTAAAATAAAACATACACACATACTGGCACACTGAAGCTTAACAAATGCACAAATAGCATTGGATTTTTTACATTAAATTGCGTTTATGCCAACGGAACCAACTATTAAATTGTGCATGCTTAACCCATGCTTAATACATGAATGCCCTACTCTGTTTGTGATTTGAAAATATGGATACATAATGCTATATATCGCATCACCATACTGTGTACCTAATTATAGGTAAACTACATATAGGCGTGAGTCGCGATAATTTGAGATGTGCCACTGTTGATAGCGGATTACCAAAAGTCCTTTTAGTAAATTACCTGGTTTGAGAAATGCACTTTTTTTGTTTTCTCTTAGCATCACAGTATGTTAATTAGTATCATAATGTTGTTAATTAATGTAGAATAAAGAAACTACAAGAACTGATTGATAACAAACAGAGTGTCAATTTTGGTCACCATGAAAATGAATTAGAACTATGTTCCATACCTTTGAACACTGTAGTTAAAAAAAAAAAACAGCACTTATATGTGAAGTATGAAACAAGGACCTCCAATGTAGTATTTTCTGAGATACTGCCAGTGCCACGTGCTAGCCGAGGGAGGCAGAAGGAGCTTAGGGAGGTTAATGTGTGGCTAAAAATGTGGTGCACTAAGAAGGGGTTTGGGTTTTTAGAGCACTGGGCTGACTTCTCACTTTGGTGCAATCTCTACAGCAGGGATAGATTGCACCTTAATGATGAGGGAGCTTTTGTACTAGGGGAGATGATGGTAGAAGGCTGGAGGTGTTTTTAAACTAGTAGGTGGGGGGGAGGGACTAGATATAAGTAATGTGGTAGAAAGTGTAGAGGGTATAAAGGATGAATTAACAACTCATAGGGGAGGAGATGGGGGGGAGGGGTAGTATAGTCAATAGGGAGGTATTACTAAGTAACTCAAGTATAGTGGCAGGCACTACCAAACTACAAACTCATAACATTAGGTGTATGCTTGCTAATGCCAGAAGCTTGCCAGGAAAAATGGGAGAGTTAGAATTATTAGCAATTAATGAAATATGGGATTTAATAGGCTTTACCGAAACATGGTGGGATGAATCTCATGACTGGACTATTAAACTGGATAGTTATAACCTATTTAGGAAATATAGGGGCAATGGTAAAATAGGAGGAGGGATTTCTCTGTATGTTAAGCCTGAATTTAAGCCTATAGTCAGAGGATATATTTATGGTGGAACTAGTGGTAATGTTGAAGGTTTGTGGATAGAGTTAAATAGCGGAGCAGCAAATTCCAAAATAATATTAGTCGGTGTATGTTATAAAGCCCCAAATATAGCTGAAAGTGAGGAAATACAATTATTGTTACAGATTGGAAATGCAGCTAAGCATGGGCAAGTTCTAATAATGGGAGATCCTAATTACCCTGAAATCAACTGGATAAATGAGACCAGCAGTTCAGCTAAGGGGAGCAGGTTCTTGAGTAAATTAACAGCCTTATTAAATTGCAATTCGGTAAATTTAAAAAAGCTTTATTTAAGCACACAGCATATTTTTTTTACAGAAGTTTTTAGTTAGTGAACTTCTATCCAAAAGCAAGGTCTTCACTAACTAAAAACTTCTGTAAATAAAATATGCAGTGTGCTTAAATAGAGGCCTTTTAAATTTACCGAATCGCAATTTAATAAGGCTGTTAGAGTTCATTATCTGGCCCAGGTTATTCACGAGCCTATTAGAAATGAGGCTATCTTGGATTTAGTTATCACAAATAATATCAATATATTATCAAATGTCGAAATAGGGCAACCTCTGGGAAACAGTGATCACAACACAGTCTCATTTGAGATTAAATTAAAAAAACTAAATTTTAAGGGGCCAACAAAAACTCTTAATTTTAAAAGGGCAGATTTTAATGGTCTAAGGGCAGCAATACAAAGTATAGATTGGGACAAAGAACTGGCAGGTAAAAATACTAATCATAAATGGACAACATTTAATTCCTTACTAAATATACATACTTATTACCATATACCAAGTGGGAATAAAAGTAAAAGGAGTAAATCCCATCCAATGTGGCTCAACAATGATTTAAAGTAAAAAAACAGGCATTTAAATTATACAAACAAGAGGGGACAGAGACTGCTTTACAGGAATACAAGGAAATCAACAAGCCTTGCAAAAGGGCTATTAGACTGGCTAAAATAAACAATAAAAAATTAATTGCAAAAGAGAGTAAGACTAACCCTAAAATATTTTTTAAGTATATTAATGGGAAGAAGGCAAGGAAGGAAGCTATAGGAACATTACAATGTGACACAGGCCGTCTGAAAATTAGTGATCAGGAAAAGGCAGATGAGCTAAATAGGTTATTTTCTTAACTATACAAAAGGGAGGTCCCACTGGTTGGGACACTGCAACATAATTGGGGCTACACTACCTTCACCAAATAACTGGTTAATGCAGGAAGAAATCCAAAAGAGGTTGGAAAAAATAAATGTTAATAAAGCCCCGGGTCCTGATGGAATACATCCAAGGGTACTGAGGAAACTGGGTTCTGTAATAGCAAAACCATTATATTTAATTTTTCAAGATTCACTCAACACCGGGTCTCTACCAGATGACTGGAGAAAAGCAGAGGTGATACCTATATTTAAAAAGGGAGCAATAGCAAATCCGGGGAATTATAGACCACTAAGCCCCACTTCTGTAGTGGGAAAGCTTTAAGAAGGGTTAATAAGGGATAATTTACACGAATATGTCTATTTGAACAGGATTATAAGTAGGAGTCAACATGGTTTTATGAGGGATAGGTTATGTCAAACAAATCTAATTCGTTTCTATGAGGAGTTTAGTAGGAACTTAGATCAAGGCAACTCCGTGGATGTAGTCTATTTGGATTTTGCAACGGCTTTTGATACAGTGACACATAGGAGACTAATGTGCAAACTAAGAGATACAGGAACAGTAAATATCTGCTCATGGATTGAGAGCTGGCTAAAAGACAGCAAGCAAAGGGTTGTTGCAAATGGAACCTACTCCGATTGGACTAATGTGGTAAGTGGGGTTCCTCAGGGTTCAGTATTAGGTCTCCTTTTTAACATATTTATTAATGACTTAGAGGTGGGACTGGAAAGTAGTGTCTACATTTTTGCTGATGACACAAAGTTATGCAATGTAATTAAATCAGATAATGATGTGCTTTCCCTTCAAAGGGATTTACATAAAATTGAGGAAGGGGCATCTGAATGGCAGATGAGATTTAATATGAATAAATGTAACGTTATGCATCTGGGAAGGACAATTAGCCATGCAATTTATAATCTCAATGGAGTAAATATAAGGGTGTCAGATATTGAAAGGGATTTGGGAGTGCTTGTGGACAACCACCTAGGTAACAGTGCTCAAAGCCAAGCAGCAGCTGCAAAGACAAATAAAATATTAGCATGTATTAGGAAGGGTATAGAAGCAGGGAAACCAAATATAATTCTGCCACTATACAAATCTCTAGTACGCCCTCATTTGGAATATGGAGTAAAATTTTGGGCACCACTTCATAAAAAGGACATTTTAGAGCTGGAAAAAGTACAGAGAAGGGCAACAAAGCTAATGAAGGCAATGGAGGGGCTGAGTTATGAAGAAAGACTAACCAAATTTAGCTTATTTTCTCTAGAAAAAAGGCGTCTAATGGGAGATATGATTACATTATATAAATACATCCAGGGTCAGTATAAAGAATTGTCAAGGGAGATGTTTGTACCAAGAAGTTTTCAACTGACAAGAGGACACCCTTGAGTTTAGAAGTAAAAAGAGTCAGCCTTAAAGAAATAAAAGGGTTCTTCACAGTAAGGTGGTTAATCTGTGGAATTCTCTACCAAGGGAGGTGGTCACAGCGGATTCGATAGATAACTTTAAAAGGGGACTGTATTTATTTCTAATTAAGAAGGGAATTCAGGGTTATCCTGGATAATTAGAGAGAATGTATTGATCCAGGGAGAAATTTGATCACCAGTATCTGGGGTCAGGAGGAATTTTTTTTGTTTTTCCCTTTGAGACGATTGGCTAAGTTTCACTTGGGTTTTTTTTTGTTTGCCTTCCTCTGGATTAATTACTAATTAAAATAAATAAATAAATAGTTGATTAATAATGAATTAGCAATTAACAACTAATTAATTAATAACTAATCCTCATATTGCAGATCAGAGGAGATCTTAAAAGGTTGAACTTGATGGACTGAAAGTATTTTTTCAACCTTAATTACTATGTATCTATGTAACTATGTAACATTGTCAGCTTTGAACTTTTGAGAAAATCAGAATTTTGAGGACTATCTCTTCATTGGTACATCACTTCTTGATAGAAGGACCATGAGGTTTTTTTTTTATCTTACAATGGATGGAGGGGTGGCAGAAGAGGGAGAGGTGAGGAGGATCTGAACTTGACACCAACCTCCTTCCTGCAAGCATGACTCTAACATAAAACAAATCATCAACATTTCATGGATGCCTCTTGGGTGCAGCTGAGACATCACAATTTACTTTCTTTTCTAATTATATCTATATTTTCTCTGCCTAATTATGTTCATAGTCTGACTCAGTTTTCATTGTACTGAGGTCCTTTAACAGGATTTTTTTCTCCGCTATTTGAGCTTTTATTTGGATTCATTATTTCCAGAGGAGGTCTTTTACTGTCTCCTTTTGGCTCATCTTCTTCTGGCAGACTCTACCTTTGAATACTGTATAAAGCTGGCCAAAGTGAGAAAGTACACAGGCCTGTATGCAATTTAGTGCAGCTGAAAGTTTGCACAGGAATACTTGTCAGTACAAAATGTCCAATTATTCTAAATTGGAGCATAGATTATTCTCATATCTATGTGAGGTTTAATGTATAATTGTCACAACAAAAGTAAAATCTCTGTTTGTTCCCTATCTTTCTTGCACTTCTGAATTAGCCAAGTTGGAATAATTGTATCTAGACTGACAATCTAACCCTCTAAATATTTCACACCTTATTTTTGTCATATTTGCTGATGGCCCAAGCAGAATATGGATTTGGCAGTATGTTTGAAATGTGACCCCCAGCATGTTGGAGATCTTTGGACAGCACCAGAATTGTCATTTAATAATTGATGGGAAAAGTACGAATGTAAAATTCCATTTTTGATTTTTTTACAGTAATCAACAAAGATAGAAAGCAATATTATGCAGATGCATATTAAACTTTAAAAAACAGAGAGATCTGGTGGATAGCCTGTCTAAAATATAGTACAGTGGAACCTCTATATTCACCTGCCCCTAATTTTTTGAAATCTAATATTAGTCATTAGTTTGAAATCGAGTGCTAGTGAATCATCGAGAAAGGGACAAAAAAAGACATTGATCACCAGAATTGGCGTCACCTGATGTTTAATGGAAGGTGACTCCCCTAAACAGTAACTCATTGGCTCCTCTTCAGCTTCTGACATCATCCCTTTTCAGTAAATGGAAAGTTCTGGTTAAATTTGTATTTATTTATGTATCAGGGCTGGGAATGGATTATACCAATTTTAGTTAATATGTATGGAAAAAAAATGATTCTATATTCATCCAATTCAGCAACCATCTGTCCCTCAGGAATGATTTAATGATAAATATAGAGGTTCCACTCTACATATCCTTTACCCCATACAGCTACATGTTTTTTTTTTATTCATAAATACTTTGCTACAAACAACTGGAACTTCCCTTTGGACTTCAGTGTGTTCTTAAAAAAAGTTTTAGTAGTTTGTATCCAATCAAATATCAGGTGGCTGATGTCCTTACAGTCAGGACCAGCCTGTGCTGTACATGCCTAGTGGAATATCCTATGTACTTTACATGACACTGGACTTGGCTGGGAAATATCAGCGCCCTGCCCACTGGTGGACTGAAGTGACATTCCCTAGGGGCAAGACTGATATTTCTTCATCCATGACTGCATGAGTGTTGTTAGTTTCTCGCAGATTAATTTATTAAACCACAAACTATATCTTTATGGGTCCCATATTTCAGGTTTTAATGATTTAACTCAGTGGTTCCAAAACCTCTCCCCAAGACCCAAAAGATAGTCCATGATTTAGATCAAAGACTACGTGAACAAAGGTGAAGCAACTAGCCTCAAATTGCTTCACTTGTGTATTCACACAGTGAGCCTGAGATGGAGGTGGTTGGGACCACTGATTTCACTGGTAAAAAAATGTATTCTGAAAATATTGTTGTTTATTAATGCCCTGCTGCCTCAAAATAGTCCACGATGAGAGGTCTCACTAATTTCTCAATAAACCATTGTACACACAGCATATACATATGGTGCACTACAACACATTTTAAGATATGAGTGTGAACATCTTGGCAGATCTGAGAAATAATTTTTGTAACTATAATTTTTATATAAAGAAATATTGCGTTCTTTGAAGAAAACTTGAATTTTCATCCACAAGAAGAGTTTTATGCAATAACTTTTGGGTCGTATACTGGTAACATTAAGCCTTTGTGTAGTTAAAATATTGCACATTAAAAGAAAAAAACTAAATTATATTTACAGTGGAGTTTTTTTTAATATTTGCGTTCTAATATTGTCTAATGTTGTCAGGACAAAATCACACTATTTTGTTATACACATCTAGGCAATCATGGCAAACAGCAATCTCAGTTCCTGGCAAATAGATGGGGAAGAAGTGGAGGCAGTTACAGATTTTATTTTCCTGGGATCCCAGATCTCTTCAGATGGTGACTGTAGCCATGAAATGAAAAGACATTTGCTTCTGGGGAAAATTATGGCAAGTTTGGACAAGCTATTAAAAAGTAAATATAATATTCTATCAACAATGGTTCACAGTAAGAACTATGGTATTCCCAGTAGTAACATATGGATGTGAGAGATGCACCATAAAGAAGTCTGAGTGCAGGAGAATTGACACATTTGAATTGTGGTGTGGGAGAAAACTACTTAGAGTCCCTTGGACTGCAAGAAGATCCAATAAATCAATATTACAGGAAATAAAAGTTTGACCATGAGGCTAAAGCTCAAATATTTTTTGTCCATATCATGATACTGGGAAAGATTGAAGGCACACAAAGAAGGGGATGACAGAGGCAAGGTGGATAGATAAGGTCATTGAAGCAATGGGCATAAAGCTTGAGGGAGCTCCTAGAGACAGTGGCTGACAGATGTGGCTGGCGTGCTCTGGTCCATAGGGACATGAAGACCCAGACACAAGAACACACCCTGTTGAGCAGAAGCTGCAAGAAGTAGTTTAAGTGAAGAAAATTTAAGTCTGCAGTAAAGAATACTTGCATATAAAAAGTGAATAAGGTAAAGGCTGTGACTATTTATTTTTACTTTACCAAGTAAATATTATCAAGTTTTGTTATTTGAAATACCATATAGAAAAAATAACCAAAGTGGCCTTTAATGGACCACTCATAGGGTTTCATTTATTTATATAATAACATAAACAATATAATGAGTATTTATAGAAAAACATTTTTTAAGTGGCTTTAAAATATTTGAACTTTAGAGCATTTTCTACCCAGCCCCTTCCATTTGTCCAGCATCTGATAAGAGCTTTTATCCACCACCTTCCCTGCAATGGCCCTTTTTGTGGGCAAACATAGATCTGACAGAAATAAAATTATTGTCATGTCCAGTGTATATATATCCCTTTCTGGATCGCTACCTTGACATGCTGAAGGGGCTTGTGTATTTCAGTGAAGCTGTGAGCTAAACCATGCAGGGTCATCCAAGATGGGCAGGTCATAGCAAAGAGGTTCGACAAATTACAATCCACTGGAGAAAGAATTGGCAATCCATTCCAGTATCTTTCTCAAGAAAACCATATGGAGAAGCACATTAACTCTCTGGAACAGGACATTTACTATAAAACACTTTAGAAACGTAGTGATTAAACACATTCTTTCATACTCTTATCAATGGTCATCTGCCTTTAATATAAACCTGCAGAGTTCAATCACTTCAGCTGTTATATACACCCAAGGCAGGTTCCACTCAGCTGTTATATACTGGCAAAAGTAAATAATTCTTGCAATATACATACTTGCTTCTGTGTGTCATGTGATTTCAGTTTGTGGCACTATGTATATGGTATCTGAAGACAACTTAACAATATGATAACCCATGGCCCTCC
This sequence comes from Discoglossus pictus, assembly GCA_027410445.1. Taxonomy (NCBI): domain Eukaryota; kingdom Metazoa; phylum Chordata; class Amphibia; order Anura; family Alytidae; genus Discoglossus; species Discoglossus pictus. The sequence goes on from CM050168.1 coordinate 163,472,785, forward strand.
CACACAGAGAGGTTTTATATTGCTCCAGAAAGAGATCTGTTTGCAGTCAGTCATTATCTTCTATGACGTCAGATGTCCCTTTAAATTGCCTGCTTCAGCAGGACCTTGAACCTGTCTAAATCCGTGATTGTTTTGTTTGAGTGTCATATAATGAATTATTGCCAAATAGCTAATTTCTTAGGGCCTCATTCAATTGCAATTTGCCCAATTGAATAGGGGTCTAAATAAGCACATAACATATTTTTTTAAAGACGTTTTTAGTTAGTAAATATCTATCCAAAAACAAGGTTTTCACTAACTAAAGACTTATTTAAAAAAAATATGTTATGTGCTTATTTAGAGCACTATTGAATTGTCCAAATCGCAATTGAATGAGGGCCTTAGTAATTAGAGTGCACAATATAACTGTCTTTATCAGAGGTTTTTCACTGCTCAGGTAATGGTAGTGAAATTCTGTACGCAGCTAAAAATCTGCAAATTTTTTTCTTTAAAAAAAATAAATGGCTTCAAATATCTTAACATGTGGAAGCTAGACAAGCAAGATAAGAGTTGCTGCATCATAAAACCCATGTTGTTAGCAAAAATAGATATTGCAATAATAGATACTGTAACTTTTATTCATAACTTTTTCAAGTAAAACATATTACACATTTGACATTTGGAAGCCTACTTATTATTGGTATACAATGTACGTGATAGGTGCAATTAAAAAAGCTTTCATTAATTTATCCAGGAATACGAAAATTACTTATAGTTATTATGTTTTAAAATATTCTTTTTTCCTGAGTATTCATGATGGCATTAGACATTTGGGTGAATACCCCAAGCTTTAATATGGGGTGGGAATAAAACTCATAGTACATGATATTATTGCTATCAGGCATTGTTTATTGATCTGGATCTAACATCCAGTTGATGTTTCTGAAAGGTGTTGATAGAAGATCTATAGCCCAATTAAATTCAGGCTGCATGTAAAAATGTAGGTCGTAATGTAGCTTGCAAGACTTTGAGCTAGTAAATTGGCCTCTTAAAGAAACCCGCAGATGACTTGCGGGTTAAGACGAAGCAATGCCGAAAAATGCCTACGGGACGTGGAACGTGGAACTTCGCAGCTGCAAATCCTTTGTACTTTCAGGCCCATAACCGATACGTTCCAATTGAGCTATTAAATTGCATCAAAATCACTTGCGTTCAAACTCGTAACTCACAAACGGAATCCAGAAGCCTACGGGTGCTAGAGAGGACCTGCAAGGGGGATAAAGTCCAACTCGTAGCACTTTAAATGCACATATCACCACACTCCTGTACTTTTATTAAAAGTGAAAGTGATGTTAGGTCTTAGAATTAATAGCACAACATTCTCAAGCCCGCAAATCTGCCCAGAGAAATACTTTATTTCATGTATAATTTTTGTGTTATTTTGATCCTGGCAACCAATGTGTTAATACATATACTGTAACTCGCATGTGATAGAATATCATATTTACGGCTTTATGAATATTACATTATATCTGGATTGTGGGTCCAATCGTAACTCGTAACTGAACCCCGTAGGACTTTGAAAATCCCACCTCCATTTTTCAGTGACATAATTCTGATGATCTCTTTTGCCATTGACTCCATCCCAACTCGTAACTACGAGTTAGACTGTTTGATCACGTGAACTGTTGCTCATTCGATGAGCGAATTATGTTTTACAGGTTTGCCTCTCAAGACCCTAACTCGCAGCCTGTTCTAATTTTACCTTCGACTTGCCCATCAAAAAGTGACGGCAATAAAAGTTTAAGGCAGGTAATGCTGTTTGCCACAGAGAGTAAGTATTTTGGTTGTCTGAGATCCTTGTGCTGTCAGTACGAGACTGGCGTTGAGCACCTTTGGTGGGTTGGTGTATTTGTTGTTATCATAGGCGCTTTTGCGCCTATTGTAATGTTCACAGTGATCTAGTTTTGTCGCTTATTGCAAGGCTCTCCCCTGGTGTAGTCTGTGTTGGCGCTTCTTGTGGGTGGGGCGGTGAAGGTGTTTGTGGTTGTTTGCGCTAGTCTGGTGTTGTTTTTTTTGTTTTGTGTATATTTTTTATGCTAATTAATTAATTAATTAAATCATAAATGAATATACTTTGTAATTAATATATGCAGCAAACAATCTGTTTTGATGTTCCTGCAGCATATAATGTCGATTTCCAGTGTTGTTGAGCTGAGGTGTAAGTGTCAGCAATGTGTTCAGTGTGTAGTGTAAATAGGCTGCGTGCGCGGGTTGTCCGTTAAGGTTGTGTTTTTGCGAGTCCGTAATGGATTTTTTCTAAGTCCCGGGAGTCGTAATTTTATTTGTGTAAGTTCACAATTTTGTATTTTCTTAGTTCCGGGCTCTTAAGTCCGTAATTAGTCATTGCGTGTTTGTGTAGTTTTTCAAAGTCCTGCTTGTGTGGTCGTTTTTAACCGGTTGTGAGGCGCCATAGAGCCTCCATCTCCACAACTGCGGCCCCTCGCTTTGAGAGAGGCCGCATTTGCGGCCAGCTCATTGCAGCCGACGTGGGAGTCTCCACCTCCGCAAATGCGGCCCCTTGCTTTGCAAGGGTCCTCATTTGCGGCCTGAAAGTCGTAGGGGGTCATAGGGATGAGCGCCTATGGCGCTCATCTCCACCAGCGCAAGGAGCCCGCATGCGTTAGCAACAACCCGTATTGCTGAGAACTATATATGTGATAGCCCCGTAAATCCGCAACTCTTCAAGCTCACAGCCATTGCGAGCTTCATGTTGCACCTACGAGGCTGGAATTTAATGTGGCTACTAGTTAGTAGTCACATTCTGATAAAACACCAAAGAAGTAGAAATAGCCTTAGTAGAGTTGGCTTTCAGATCTAAAAGTACTGGCTCGCTATTGAATTTAATTGTGGCGTTAATAATCCAATTAATTATGGAATTAGGGGAAGCTTGATGACTTTTCAAAGGACTATAGAGAGTAATCTAGACACTAGAAGACTGCGATGAAAAAAATATTTCCAAGTAGATCTTTAAGATCCTGACAATGTCTTACGTCTGAAGTCTTTTGAAAAGGCTGGTAGACTTATTTCCTGATTAAGGTGAAACTCTCACTTTGGGCAAAAATCCAGGTATATGTCTCCAAGCTAAAAATGAGTTTGGGTTCTTCAAATCATAACTGTAAGCCTCAAGACTCAAGCCCTTTTAGCCGAGGTAACTGCTGTAAGCAAGTTTTTAAAGCCTTATTGCAGCCAAAGATACTAAGCATTGATTCACAGAGGGGACTCTTTAGGGCTTTAAGACTAAATGGAATTCCAAGGAGCCAAACTTTTTTCTTCTTGGAGGTCTGATTGTCATGACTGCTTGCATAAACCTGGACACTATTTTATGAGTAGCCCATCGAGTTCTAGAAAGTTAGGAGATAGCTTAAACATGTACTTTCAAAGTTTTGTAGCTTAAACACATATCAAGTCCTTTCTGTAAGAAGGAAAGGAACTGTAAAAGGGAAGTTTGGGAGATTTCTGACTGGTTGTTTTAATTAGCCCATGTTGCAAATATTTCCAATATACAATGGTAAACTGATGGGATAGATTTGTTCCTTGCTTTCAGAGATGATCCTAATTTTTCCAGTTTCCTCTGTTCAAATTTCTTGCCATCAAATTCAAACATTCCAAGTATGAGAAGATGATGGTTGCCTGAAACAAGAGATATTGATGAGCTGGCAGAACAGTCAGAGGTTCTGAAGAATGGATCAGTAGTAGAGGCAACCAATGCATATGCATTATGTATATGATGTGAGCTTTGTGTTGGATGATTTTCAGTACAACTCTTTTTGTCATGGAAAATGGTGCGAACACATACATTAAACCTATGTTCCATCCTATAGAAAATAGTGTGGTTCTTCTGTTTGTTTGTTGCAGTAGCCACACGATCTGTAAATGAATTCCCCCATATTTAGGCTATCAATTTGAATACTTTTAGATTATAATGCCATTCTCTTGGAAGGATTCAAGATCTTGCAAGTTTTCCCTTCCAAGTAGGTATAGAATTGATATCCCAGATAAGTTTATCAACTATGGGTTGAAGTTCTTTGAGAAGAATTCTGATTCTTGTACCACCATGACAGTTCAGATAGACTACAGATGACAGTGGCCTATTCTGAGTTTTACAGATTTTCCTATGAGAAGCAAAGCAATGATTCACGGCACGCAACTAAAGGCTATGTAAATTGCAACAGGGCAGAAAATCGTCTGCAGGAGTTCTTTTTTTACACTTTGATGCAAAACTTTTGCTGCCCCACATTACGGCAGTCAGGACACACCATGCTTCCATCAGTAGCACTGAAAAAAATTCACCAATCAATTACGGTAACTGTTATGGCTGTTCTTGCTGCACCACAGCCATAGCAGCCAATGGAAAACAGGCAACAGATTAGTGATTAACAGGAATACTATATATATTTGAAAATTTCACGCCCAAGCCCTCACTGTGTTGTAGATTTTCACAATTTATCATGCAGGTCCCAGGAGTTAAAGGTTTTGGCATAGGGAGCTAGAGAGAGAGCAGAAGTGGAAGGTTTATATTCATTTACTTATTGTAGATAATTTTTCCATAATGTACACTTCATTTCACATTACACATATATACTGATGTCCCAAAATATACATACTCATAGGATAATAATACACATAAAAAACACATAGAACATACATTTTTTCTTTATTCAAAAACATATACACAAATACTTTCTTTTATTTATCCTTATATTTTTTTGGAATAGTGATAGAGGGAGGAGAGAAGAGGGGGAAGATGATGAAGAGAGGAGAGAGAGGTGGGAGTAGAGAGAGGGAGCTAGAGGGAGGGAAGAAGAGGGAGGGAGGCAGTGGAAGGGACAGAGGCGGGAGAGGGATGGAGGAGGTAGAGGGATGGAGAAAGTGTGAAGGAGTGAGGTAGAGGCTGGTGACAGGGCCATGCAACCATCACATTATCGCAACCACCACCACCAGCATCTTCCTCACCATCTCTCCACTTTGCCATCATCACTGCCTCGTCATACAGCCAACTGAAACCTCCATCCCCAGGCCCACCTTTGGAGGCCACCATGGGGAGATGCAGGGCATAATGAGAGATTGTAGAGACAGTATGGGGGCGATCCAGGCCAGAGTCTCCTCCCCCCAGGCCTTGGTGGACCACCACCTCAGGAGTCTCCGCAGAGAGTCGAGGAGGCACTACCAGCAGGTTGAGTCCTACATGGCCTGGCTGCTCCAGGCAGTGCAGAACCAAAGCTCGCTAAGCCAGATGAGCATGGACAGTGCCCAGTGTACTCTGGTTCCAATCAATTCCTCCTGTACCCCATAGGCCTCTGCCCCACTCCTGTAGCCTGGCCACTCCTTGCCTCCCTCCTTGCTTCCGCCTCCACCTGTTCTTCTGCTCCCCAGACAACTCCCCCTAGAGTAGGGCATGGGTGAAATGGCACGGGGGGTAGGGGCCCTGTGGCACAGCAGAGGAGGAGATAGAGACTGCACCTAAGATTTGATCTTCTCAACAGCACTCCTCAGTGAAAATATATTGGTCCGAATTTTGACAGAGCCTAGCCTGGCTACAGAATATAGTATCATAGCCTATGTGAAGGTGATATTCTGTATGCAGATGGATACCACTCCTCCCCCCCATCTCATGGCCCATGATCCTCTTTAGTACATGGCAAAAAAAATAAAAAATAAAAAAAACTTAACACCTTATAAAGAATGGAGGGCCCTGTTTTTGAGCTTATAATCAAATATACATAGAGTTTGTTTCCAAGGCACGGACACACTATTGAAAACTCGCAAACTTACATCTAAGCAAATAAAAAAGCATTCCAACACTGTAAATGATAGAGAACACAATGGTTGACATTAGAATTAAAAGCACAACATTATCAAGCTTGCACATCGCCAAAATAGAATATTTTATTTCATGTTTATCTTCCTTCAACCTCCAAGCCCGCAGAACTTTGGAATCCAACCTCCATTTTTATTTTAAGTCCCTCGGGCTTAAATAAAGAGTTACGGGCTTGGAGGTCATTCTAGGCCGTCGGACTTTGGATGGAAATTAAACATGAAAAAAGTATTTGATTTTGGAAAGTGCAAGCTTGAGAATGTTGTGCTTTAAATCCTAGAGTCATCCATTGTGTTCCCCATCATTTACAGTACTTTACAGTGCTGTCTTGAATCTATTTTTGCATTTACAGATCTCCGAGTTTGCGGACTTGAAACACGAGTTACGGCCTTGCAAACGCGATCATGTTCAAGTCTGTGAATGCTTACTGCCGATAGCATAGTTTGCGGTCAGCGGGAAGGAGGGCTGACTTGCGTGCTCGGCCAATTGAATAGCAGCGTAAACGTAGGGCAACGTGAGGACGTAACCCGATGGCAGCAAATCGTCACTTTGCGATCAAGTCACGCCCCCTAATAGAATGAGGCCCTGTATGTGTGTAATTAAATTGGATTACACAATCCAGTATTTTTAGCATCTGTGTAATGGAGCAGATTAAGACATGATGTATATGTTATGAGCATTACTGGTTACTTCTATTATTTGGATACTTTAATGATGATATTTTTCTTCATCTGATTGTGGTTACTGTGGTGTAATACATGTGACCCTAATAGACATCATGAATTATTGATATTATACAGTATTACCTTGACCCCTATAGATTTTGTAATTTTTTATCAGCATCTTGTCCTTTCAGATCTGCACACACCATACCCATGATATTAATGCAAGGTTGGACATGTTTATGACTGTGCTCTGTGTATTCAATAAATTATATTTTTGTTATACCGTTATCCATGTTTCCATGTGTTCCACATGTTAATGGATTTGTGACATCAATATACATTAAGGATATTGGTCATTATCCTGCATAGGAACCCGTTCATGCATTGTATGATTCCAGAACATTCCAGTGACACAAACGTGGTTTACAAGCGATCACACATCAATCCAATATGTGTTCACACACTTATTTAAATGTTCCCATCCCTATTTTGTAAAAGCATTGGTGAACCATATCATTATTGATTTTTGTGAGTTAATAATTTGATATATATACATTGTGACACTGATGGGCCTCACCATTTCACTGATGTGTTGTTAACCATCTGACATGTGTAATTAATGATTAATGTATTAATACTAACACTAAGTGTCACATGTGAAAGACAAGAGGGAAATGCAGGGGGAGAGAAGCACAAAGGCTAATAGTGCAGACAAATTAATAGATATTTCTTGCACAATAATAAATAGATAAATAAAAACATAAAATATACACAAGTAAACAGAAAAATATATCACACTCACATATTTTACCCTCAACACAAGTGAGGTATGGAAACAGGGAGGAGAAACCCCCACGTCCAGGCAAGTTTTATGAGACTTCTCCAGATGTCCAAAGGCAGTCAGGCTCCACTGAAATATGTGGTGGTAATTCCAAACCTGATGGGCTGCCTAGTAGCCAAATCTATCCTAATGTAGTACTTGCTCACCAGAAGCTACCAATCTCAACTATGGCCTCTACTGTGAGGGTTAATCGGCCAGTACAGAGGGGCACAATAAATGGATGTGGTGGTAAAGGTACTGGATAGGAGTGTGGTATAAGGAGAATAATACAAGGAGTACTCCTATTGCTATGGGAAGTCCAAAGTGTAATGGATACAAATAAAGAATAATATATATAAAAGCACAAATATGCATAGAGTACAGACAACGCTGTACTGGGTTCCAAACACGTTTTGGCCCTACTAAGTGTTTTCTCTATGGTAAAAGGCACTACAGAGTGGAGGGTAAGTACACTTCTGGTGTTAATCTTGTGATCTATGCTGAAAAATGTGCACCAGTGCCTACCTCTAAAACCTAGCATTTAATATGTTTTTTTTATTTTTAAGGTTCTAGCACTCCATGATGCTTTGGAGACTTATGGGAAGTGTATAATTAGTGGGTTAGAGTGTGTTGATAAAGTGACCACCATTGGTTCGGCAACATGTTTAATCCAGCAAGGCTTTGGAAACAGGGGTGCCTAAAATTAGTGGTGTGCCTGTAATAATAATAATCATAATGTAAAGTTATGTAAAGTTAATAATCATAATGTAAAGTTTAATAAAGGCTTTTTTATCAAGCCCTACCTAACTATTCTTTAGAGAGCCCCATGTAACCCGCCAAATTGATCATTCAATTCGATATTGATTGTTAATAAAATTCAAATCCAATGACTTGAAAAAGTTATATCATTATCAGTGTCATAGCTAGTGAATGGAGGGCCCCGGGGCAAAAAATGTTTTTGCCCCCCCTCTTTTATATAGTGCAGTGGACCCCTCGGGCCACCCTCAGCAGCACCGTTCACCCGCCAAACCCCTCAGCAGCAATATTCCCCTACCCCCAGGCCCCCACAGCAGCCCCATTCACTCCAACACCCCCAGGCCCCCCTCAGCTGCACCATTCACCCCAACCCCCTCAGCAGCCATATTCACCCCCAGGGCCCCCAGAGCAGCACCATTCACTCCCCCCCTAAAAAAAAACAGGCCCCCTTGTTTCACCATTCACCCCCCCCAGGGCAAACTCAGCAGCACCATTCCCCCGCCCCCCCCAAAAAAAAAAACACAAAAAAAAAACAAACAGGAGCATCATTCAACCTCTCAAAAAAAAAAACACCACCACCACCACCACCCAGGGTTCCTTGCCGCAGTTACTGTACTTGTTTTTACTCATAATGACGTTCTCATTTCCTATTGGCTCCTAGACCAGTTTCTCATCCTTAAAGCTTCTTTTGGGTACGTCCCACGCTAAAATCTCTTGCAGACAAAGAAGGATTTCTGTATGTGGGCTGAGTGCCATAATACGGGGAAGCTTAACATTAAAATTTAAGTGTAACCAGAGATATGTCTATTCTTTTGTATTGTATGTATTTTATTGTGTCAATTTTATACAAAACTAAATAAATGTTATTAAAAAAAAAAACATTTATAAAAAAAAAACAGTTTACACCGCCAAATTAGCATAGGGCCACAACTCCTCTTGTTAGGGCATTACAGTTTTCCTTTAAATTTACTAGTATACTTATCAGTACATAGGGAGACAGGGAAATCACTATACCATCATATTTTACGGTGAGGGCTGAAGGTGGGAACAGAGGTATTGATTGGTTTATTAAGTTTGTTGTCTTAAAACTAACTTACCGTAAATAAAACATAAAAGTTTGTATATAATAATAAAAAATAATACACAACATATGTTCGTTTATTTCTTATCAATTATATTTCTTATTTTATTTATACTAAAATATAAAAGAATGGAAATATACATGGTACATTGGTCACTTTCTGTAATATTAAAAATAAGTATATACAGTAATTTTAAAAATTCAACATTCAACATTAGAAACATCTCAAGTCATTCATAGTCTCCAACTGAATTTTACTGTATGCACAACGATAAATAAAATCAATAAAACTATTTGGGAAAACAATTAAGCTTGTGGCTGTGCATTTTTGCTCAGAAGGTTATGTGAGATCAGGGGAAACCCAGACAGCATGTCTTCTGGTGTAATCTCTGACCCATCTGGCCTTTGGTGGTAAACTGGGGGCATTTGCTTCAAGAGTAATTATCTTTAACTGGGTGAGTCCAGTCCTCTCAGGTTTGCAACTTTGAAGCTGTCCTTAAATGTTCCAGTTTTAGGATCCAGGCTCATGTTGGAGGATCGCAAAACCTTATAATACCTGCTAGAAATCACAATCTCTAAAGCATTTTAAGTCGTGGTTGCTGTTGTGAGGTCATTGCCCATTTACCTTGAATAATATTATAAGTCAGTTAACAATTTAAGACTGGAGTTCACCAGAGTGCTAGAGCCTTTAGTGTTTAATTGGCAGAACATAGCTGTTTCTTGCCACTCACATGTAATCATTTATATATATATATATATATATATATATATATATATATATATAGCAAATAAATTATACATCTGTGTTCACATTTGAATGTTTAAAACAAGTTAAAAGACCTGTTTCCAGCTCAGAATTCCAATAAAAACAGTTATTACACTGCATTCTGCGACACTAAGCAGGGACATGCAAATGTGCCCACAAATGCACATATAGAAATGCTTACTAGGCATAGAAAACAGTAATAACAAATGGTTTCTATCTGCCTTGGCAAACAATCACAATTTTTTTTCATTTTCATCTAAAAGACATCTCCAAAATACCTCACTATCTTACACAAGACACAACTAAAATTCTAATCCACTCTCTCGTCATTTCTCGCCTCGTCTACTGCAACTCTCTCGTCGTTGGCCTCCCCATCACCCGTCTGTCTCCACTCCAGTCCATAATCATGCCTCTGCTAGACTCATCTACCATAACAAACGCTCAGTGTCTGCCCTATCTCTACACTTGTCTCTAAATACTCTCCAACCCAGGGGCTGCCCGTCCATTGGGGCGTCAGGGCAAACGCCCCCCCAAATATTTTCGTGACCCTGCAATAAAAAAACACAATAATTTATTATTAATAACCCAAAAACAATTAAATATAATGTGTACATCAGCATTCAAGTGTTATTACAGTAATAAATGAAGCAAACTATTCCCTGGGACACTGTCACTTTAAGATAACCCCTTGCCCTTGTGTGTATATATTAACTAATGCTGTGTATCTATTGTAGCTTTCCCTGCATCCTGTGTGTGATCATATTACACTAGTACACTAACCTTTAGACTCTATGAATCAATGAGGCCTGGCCCCCTGACCGTTAATGCATTCCGCCCACCAGCACAATGACGATATGCATGGGCGGTGATAAATGTATCAATTTAATGACTGACAGTCTTCCATCATTGACCAATCAATGATGGAAGGCTGTACAGTTGTCAGGAGAACAATCTAAACCCACCCAGACCGTTAGCTCACGGTGATCGGGGTAATCGGGCGGTGAGCGGGGCTGCCAGCCACATGGGGGTGATCGGATCACCCCCATGAGGCCTGTGCCACCCCTGATCACCTCCATGTGGCCTGTGCCACCCCCGAGGCCCGATCATCACCCCGATGTGGCCTATGCTACGCCACCATATCCTGTAACATGTATAGCAAATAAATAGCACTGTAATATGTATAAAAAACAATGTCTAATAGAAATACATGAGCAATATAATCAAATAATTAAAAAAGTACATCAATTAATCAATTAATAAATATCAATTAATGTATATTTTTTTATGTATATGTTTATGTATATTTATGTATATTTTTTATGTGTGTGTGTGTGATTGATATATATATATATATATATATATATATATATATATTGATATATATATATATATATATTTATATATTTATATATATATATATATATATATATATTGATTGATATATATATATATATATTGATTGATAGATATATTGATTGATATATATATATATATATATATATATATATATATATATATATATATATATTGATTGATTTATATATTGATTATTGATTGATATATATATATATATATATATATATTGATTGACTTATATATTGATTATTGATTGATATATATATATATAATATAATGATATATATATATATATATATATTGATATATATATATATATATTGATATATATGTATATATATATATATATATATATATATGTATATATATATATATATATATATATATATATATATATATATATTGATATATTGATATATATTGATTGATTTTTTTTATTTCATTTTTTTTCATGTACAGTTTGGGCCTATATGGTTTTGATTGGTTATTTAGGGTTTTTAAGGTGCGGTTGGGGTCTATATGGTCACACTTGGTTATTTTGGGTTTTTAAGGTGCGGTTGTGGCCTATATGGTCACACTTGGTTATTTAGGGTTTTTAAGGTGCGGTTGTGGCCTATATGGTCACACTTGGTTATTTAGGGTTTTTAAGGTGCGGTTGGGGCCTATATGGTCACACTTGGTTATTTAGGATTTTTAAGGTGCGGTTGGGGCCTATATGGTCACACTTGGTTATTTAGGGTTTTTAAGGTGCGGTTGGGGCCTATATGGTCACACTTGGTTATTTAGGGTTTTTAAGGTGCGGTTGGGGCCTATATGGTCACACTTTGTTATTTAGGGTTTTTAAGGTGCGGTTGGGGCCTATATGGTCACACTTGGTCTTTTAAGGTTTTTAAGGTGCGGTTGGGGCCTATATGGTCACACTTGGTCTTTTAAGGTTTTTAAGGTGCGGTTGGGGCCTATATGGTCACACTTTGTTATTTAGGGTTTTTAAGGTGCGGTTGGGGCCTATATGGTCACACTTGGTTATTTAGGGTTTTTAAGGTGCGGTTGGGGACTATATGGTCACACTTTGTTATTTAGGGTTTTTAAGGTGCGGTTGGGGCCTATATGATCACACTTGGTTGTTTAAGGTTTTTAAGGTGCGGTTGGGGCCTATATGGTCACACTTGGTCTTTTAAGGTTTTTAAGTTGCGGTTGGGGCCTATATGGTCACACTTGGTTATTTAAGGTTTTTAAGGTGCGGTTGGAGCCTATATGGTTCCACTTGGTCTTTTAAGGTTTTTAAGGTATGGTTTTGTTCTTGGTCTGATTGATTTGCTTGTTTTCTTTCAACCCCAGGTGCAAACCCTCTGTGGCAGCAGATTTGTTTGTACTCGTTGGTCAACTTACTGAACGTGAAAACCCTGAGAAGAAGACTACTAATGGTAAGTGTCACTTCTTAAATTTTTCTGTTAATGCATATAGGTGCAATTATGATATTGCTGTAGTCTTGTCACATGAGTTTTTTCAATCTATATTGTATACCAATGAATTTAACACATTGTTACTTTACTTCTTGACATTGCTGCATTGCTGATCATGTATTTCAATGGGCTTTACAAGTATAAGGTCATTGGGCGGGGCTTATAAAGGTCATTATGATGGTAGGGGGAGGAATTATAAAAAGGGGTGTGGTTTGAAAAAGGGGAGGGGCTACGTTTCGCCCTGGCGCCCCTCCAACTTGAAAGTTCACCAGCCGCCACTGCTCCAACCACCCTCTTTGCTCTGCTAATGGTCTTATTATTTCCTCTTCTCTTATCACTTCCTCCAACTTCCATCTTCAGGACTTTTCTTGTGCTGCCCCTACTCTATGAAACTTCTTGCCTCACTCCGCTAGACTCCGCCTTCCTCAAAACCTTCAAAAACTCACTGAAAACTAATTTGATTAAAGAAGCTCATCACCTTCAGTCTTAATATGCACAACTGCACACTCTACAGCCAGTGCCAGATATACCTTTTTGTAGCACCTGGGCAGTAAAGTGGAGGACACCCTGTTAGTGCATGCGCAAGGTGTGCACAAACCCATTTCCCCTTTTCTATGTCTCTCTCTTGCTGTGTGAGCAAATCACATACATTTTCGCCGTTTATAAAACATAGCTACTCATACACCAGCCAAGCTATTACTTGTTTATTAAATACTTTTGATGGTGGGCCACATTATTTATATTTTTCTATGGGGGCAGCAAGCACATGTTACATAAACATGTATCATGATCACTTGTATCACAAATAAAAACTGAGTAATTATGAGAGTTAAAGGGCCACTGCACAATGAAAACAGAAATTGTTTGAAAAAAATTGAGGCTAACTGAGAGCATAAGTAATCAGGAAAATAGTCCTACTGCTAGTTTTTAATTAGATAAAACAAATGTTGATGCCTCGGCTGGGCCCTGGGGAAATCCATGATATATATATATATATATATATATATATATATATATATATATATATATATATATATATAAAATCATATTCAGTCAGGATCACTAAACATATTAGACCAGGGCCTTTTGATATTAAATCAGCATTCACTAAGGGCCTACTATATTTATTATACAAAAATATACATAATCAGCTAAGGTCCCCAACATTGAAATAAGTATACATATGTTCAGTCATAGTCCTGTGCAATCAAATACATATGTACATATTTACATATTTAAATCCCCTCTAATACCATATATGTACACATATTCAACCATGGTCTCCTAGAATCATATTAATGTTTACATATTCAGAGAGAGGCATGTTGAATCATCATAGTAATACAGTATATAAATATTTAGTCAGTGGGACATAGAAACGCATACATATTCAGCCAAGGTCTCCTATAGACATATATGGGACATAAGCCATTTATAATATACATATTTAACCTCAATTGTCAATTATTATATTAATGTATACATATTCATATTCAGCCATGCTCACCAAAAATTATAAACACATACATATTTAATAAGCGTTATCTATAAGTATAATTCCTCCAGGGTCCCATATTTTCATTCTCTAAGGCCCTCATTCAATTGCAATTTGCCCAATTGAATAGTGGTCTAAATAAGCACATAACATATTTTTTTAAATAAGTTTTTAGTTAGTAAAGATCTATCCAAAAGCAAGGTTTTCACTAACTAAAAACTTATTTGAAAAAAATATGTTATGTGCTTATTTAGAGCACTATTCAATTGGCCAAATCGCAATTGAATGAGGGCCTAAGTATATATTCAGCCAGGGCTCCCTAAAATAATATACATTTCTATATATTCACCCAGGGTCCACCATAATATAAACACATATAGGCAAATGTATACAAATGTATGTATATTCAGCTAGAGTCACTAATAATTATAATACAAATACATAAATATCTAACCAGGATCAATTATAATTAAAATATATACACATATTCAGCAAGGTTCACCTATAATTAGCATAACAATATATATATTTACAAATAAATAGATAAATTAATATAAAGCCAGGAATACCTATCATCATCAATATTAATAGACATTCAGTCAGATTACATATAGTCAATAAATAAGAGCTACTTTCCACCAATATTTCCTTACAAAAAAAAACAATTTAGTGGAAAAACATTATACTGTATAAACTTACTTATGCTCCTCTGGTGCAGGTCTTTCCTCTACATGCAGGAAATGCATGGGGCGAGTGAGCAGTGAGATCTTTATACTGTTCTCTAGTTCCAGACAGCACCACCTAGTGGCCAGCATTTGTATTTTAAGCAAAAAAATGTTTTATGGGGTTTTGGGCTAAAAAAAAAAAATGGGCGCAACTTTAGACAGCTGCCTAGTTTGCCTACTGGGTAATCCGGCCATGTCTACAGCACAATATCACTTACATCCACAATATATAGTACAACACACAGACAACTCCACTTGCTTGAGCCTATTGCCTCACACACCCCCATATTGTATCTATAATCCTCCTGTATAACCCAAAATCTTTAAATGATAAATTTTGTCGCTTGCAATCTTGCTGATATTTTCTACTATTCTGTGTGTGTGAGTGTATATATATATATATATATATATATATATATATATATATATATATATTATTTTTTTTTTTTTTTAATTTAACTTTAATTTATAGAGTGCTTAACAGTAAAATAAACATACTATATAATCACTAACATTACAGGTAGGTAAAGGAGCACTTACAAAATCATGAGTACAATAAGACACTAGAATAGATTGCAGAAGACAGGCAGCAATTTGATAATTTGAGATTTAGTCTATTGTTCTTTAAGTGCAGCAGACCATATACATTACATTAACATACACATTTTTTTATACAGAAGTGTGTGTAGAAACCTTAGGTCATGGATATGGCAAAAGGTATAGGCCTAGAAAGCATCAAACCTAAATACACCCCTAATCATGTGAAAATAGTTGCACTGTGATAAACAATTAATATTTTTAGCAACAACACTTATTTATTTTTAATGTAAGTTATTATTGCCTAGTCAGGGTGATACTCTGTATCACTAAACACTTGTGATAATGTTTTCTTGACCTACTCTCACAATAGAACAAACACTGACAAGGGATAAAGTCAACCCCCTGGAGAGCACAGATGCTATATGGAAGATCTGACCCTTGGATTGGGAGATACGCTGACACAGGGATGGGGGAAGTAGACCAACTAATGAATAACCTTCTTACTTTTCACACCTTCCTACCTATGTGACCCTCACTTCCTTCCTGAATTCCATGTCTGCTCCTCTCCAGGTCTCTGCCTCTTAAATACTCTTTAGATTGTAGGTAGTTTCCATTCTAGTAAGGTGCTCTGGAATAAAGCACTTTTTACAAGACTCAAAGCTCAAACAGGGCCCTCCATTTTTTACAGCTGTTAATATTTGTATAATGTTGTATATATTCCATGTCCTTCACCCCTGTACAGTGCTACATAATATGTTGGAGTGATACAAATAAAAGATAATAATAACAATAATAATGATCTGGGCACCCCGGACCCTGCCAGAAACCCTGTAGCCCCTTCCCCACACCTATACTCCCCAACAATCAGCACTCACCAAGCCGCTAGCCTATGTTAATTTACCATTGTTTTATTGTATGGAAGAAATATATAAAAATGAGACCTGCTGATGATCCTGATATAACCGCCGGGCATGAAGATGCCCTCCCCCTTACATTCCTGAGGGACAATTCCTGTACTCAAAGGCAGGAGCTTTTTGGGGTAAAACAGAACCCCCCTCCAGGTTGTGACACCCACCTAAACTAATGTTTCTTTTATAATGAATAGCTATGTACAAGGTATGAAACTTGTTTAGTTTGCCGTTACTCCTTCATGTTTGTAGATCATAGATGAAGCCATTTTATATTTTAGTTTGGTGACTGATACAATAGGGAGCTGATTGGGTCAAAGGTTCAAGAGCCAGCTCAAGAGTCAATCAAACTTCAGTGAAGCTGTCACAGTTCCATTCATGTTTTTCAGCAGCTCACCCCCCCCCTGTCATAAAGTGGTCTTGTAGCAATAAAATGCAGGTTTTAAAAAACTTTACACATATTTGTAAACTTATATAAGTTAACACCTTAATATATATATATATATAAGCAATTTGTGTTTAGGTAAGACTTGACTTTTACCCAATTCAGCCCATGAGACACCATGTCCATTCACTTGACATTAATCTTTGTTAAAGGCATTTGAATATTTCCCTGTTTAAAAGTTTGTTCAATCTAACACATGCTGTTGATATCATAAACACACATTACATTGATTCATTCTATACACATACAGATACCTTTTATTTTTTGTAAAAAATTGATTTCCACCCCCCAGGGATGTCTACATAGGCACCACA
This sequence comes from Discoglossus pictus, assembly GCA_027410445.1. NCBI lineage: Eukaryota > Metazoa > Chordata > Amphibia > Anura > Alytidae > Discoglossus > Discoglossus pictus. The sequence goes on from CM050168.1 coordinate 163,489,976, forward strand.
TACTAACCAATAAAAACACTGCATTAAAGTATGTTTTTTCACCCTATACTAACATGCCAGCCAATAGTACTGTACAGAGATCAAGAGAAGTACTGCCTAACCTGATTCCTGGTAGTGAAAACCAAAGACTACACATCCCATGATGCTTTGCAGCAGATACTGAGCGCCAAGGAATTGCAACAATATTGTAGCTGCCTCTGATTGGCCACAACAAATTCTGAATTTTATGCTAATTTATCTTGGATTGTCAGGGTGTTTCTTGTCAAAATCAACTGCCAGAAAACTGAAGAAATTTGAAAATTATAGGGTAAGTTTATTAAATGTTTATTGCGGGATTATTTTTCCTGAAAAAAAAGTTTTCCATACACCACTGATTCCCCTCTGTCAGATGCACCCATAATCCAGAAAACTTCTACTTTGTGCTCATTTTTAGTTCCCAGACACTCTATTTAAGCATCATTCAGTATCTCCTGTCGGAGTACAATACAACATATTGCACAGAAATAGTTGTGCACACAAAGTTCAGTTTAACCCAGGTATCAATTTGCATTGGGCCAGCTATCCAGGATGTGCTAAGTACAGCGTGTTCTTAGAGATTGTATTCATTAGTAATATATTACAAAGGATTCTGCCTTTGTAGAGACACAATTGACATTGCACGACTTCCTCTTGATAAACTCATTTAGATTTCTGGCTAGGACACAGTCTTCTGATTCTAAGTGTAGTCTATTTATGTCACTTTTAGAAGATCATATTCAGAACTGTGTAATATTCATGCCAGCAAATGCAATTAAATAAAAAATCTTTGTTATTCAAATTCTTTACTTATTGTTTAGTTTACAACCTGTTACAAAATAGAGGACACTGAGGGCATCCATTTAAAATATTTTTTTTTTATAGAATTGCACATATACAACATGTTTTAAGAATGTAAAAAATATAGCCTCCAGTTTATTATTTATTTATATGCAATGATATCAATTTTACATGTAATTATATTATATATTCATGTTTTAAAAATTAAAAAAGAAATATGGCCTCCAATTTATTATTTTTCTATATAATTTTATTGATTATAAAATATACATGTTTTTTATAATCTAAAAAATGATAGCCTTCAATGTATTATTTTTATATATAATTATATTCATTCTGAAATATACAATATAGTTTGTTAATGAAAAAAAATACAGCCACCAATGTATTATTTTTATATGCATTTATGTTAATTATAAAATATAATTTTTTTAGATTATAAAATACACAGCCTCCAATTTATTATTTTTTATATGTATTTATATTGATGATTAAAACATATAACAGGTTTTTATATGTTAAAAAAAGACACCCTCTAATTTATTATTTTTATATGCAATTGTGCTGGTGTGGAATATACCATTTTAATGTCTGATGATCTACTTCCTAAGGTGGGAGGAGACTTTGACTATTTGGGAAATTTGTATCTGCACAGTTATAATGTGGCATATACAACTGCCAATACACTCATTAAATCTAATGAAAAAAACTATTTTTTTACAATATTGAGACAGAAGCTCCAAAAAGTCAGTTCAGTAAAGGAAATAGAAGCCTAATTGGATAAAATAGTGAAACATGGAAAGGGGGAGGGGGTGTTTTTTGCGTTACTTTCTAAAATATTCTGCAAAATATTATGTTTTACTATTCAAAATACCATGTAAAAATACAGGCCACAGTGCTCCTTTAATGAGCTAAACTAAAACCGTAGCCAGTACACAATTGTGTCATGAAAATGGTTTCTCAATGATGGAGAATCTCTGCTTAACCCTATTAGCGCTGCCCTTAAAGCCTCTGCAGGTCCCAGCAGCTGTTACCTGCAGCATTCATGCCAGACATTTAGTATTCTCCTCCACTTTATAGCAAAATATAATTTTTTCAGAATACTATTTATATTACTTTCACATGAAAAATACCACAATGCACCTCTCTCCTTTAATTAAGTATTTATTGTGCATTTCACAGTGAGCATCAAGCCTTCTCTTTCCATATTATGTTCTGCTGCAAAAGAGCGAATAGTTCAAAAGAGAGAGGAAAATCTTTTTCTGAATTATAAGTTGTGTTCATGGCTGCTGGGTCATCTGAGGTGAATCTCTTCTCAATTGCACACTCCACACTTCAGATCCAGCTTTTAAAATCGAGCTGACATTTATGGGAAAGAGAAAGAGTTTAATAGAAATTAGTACAGCAGATTTGCCAGGTTACGAAAACAGTTTGAACATTTACACAGAATAACAATGGGAAATTTGCACTAGAAATTAAATTGCAATATTTAATATTTGTATAATTACACAGAATAACAATGGGAAATTTGCACTATAAACTGAATTGCAATATTTAATAGTAACTAGTGCAGCAATTTTGCACAATTTTGCAGATTAAGCAAACAGGTTGCACATTTACACAGAATAACAATAGTAAATTTACACTATTAATTGAATTGCAATATTTAATATTTGTACATTTACGATCAACAGCAATGGCGAAAGGTAGACATTAAAATGTAGAGCAACCAATTTTCATCATATTATCTCTAAAGATTATGTGACTATAATAAAACTGAAGGTTACAGTCCTTTCCCTCTTGAAATTCCCCAATAATTTGCCAGATGTGGCAGCAGCAGTGCCGCCCACCAACTGCTAGATGGCGCTGCCGATATTCAGTGTCCATACCATAGAGTTAGGGTTAGGTAAACTTACAGGGTTAGGGTGAGGGTGAGTGTTAGGGTTAGGGTTACGGTAACCTTCTAAGGTTACAACTTGTGTGAAATATCGGCAGCTCTCCAAAATATCCATCTAGCGGCTACTTGCTGGTACTGCAGCTGTCAGTGCTGGCGAATTTACAACGGGATAGATCCAAGGTTACATCCTATAGATGGGTAGGCAAAGGGGCTATGACACTCCAGACAAACTCTCTTTCATAGTTACATATGTCATTGAGATTGAAAAAATACTTTTATTACATCAAGTTTGACTCGTCTAACATTTATAATTGTGGATTAATTGTTAATTAATTGTTAAATGATCTGGAGGAAGGCAAATAGAAAGAAAACAAATTGAAAAATTGCAAATTATCTCAAAAGGGGAAAAAATCCTGCCTGATCTCACATAATGGCAATCGGATTCCTCTCTGGATCAGTACTCTTTCTCTAGTTATCCAGGATAAACCTGAATAAGTATAAAGAAACTGAGTAACCTAGTATTATTTATACTATTTAAAAATAAAAAATAAAAATAACCAGAGAATGATTATAGTGAACGTAATTTGTTTATTTGTTTAAGTAATATGAATAAATTAATGGGAAATGGTAAGAATAATGTATTTGCATGTTCACTACTTCACAATGTAATGTAAAACATATTATGTTAATATATTTATCCATCGGAAATGTGTATAATTCTGGCATAATTCGGATAATTTCAGTTCTTTACAGTCTATTCATGGCATTCCCCATCTGTATGGGCACTATGGCTTTGATCCTGTATATGATTTTATAATAGTTTGAATAAACTATCCATTGTAAACTATTACCATGGGAAAGATTTTTTTAACTTTAGGCTGAGTAGGATTGTTTTTAAAATGAAATGGATTCCCCAGTGATAGATACATTTTAATAATAATGAACACAATTATTCCAGGGAGGAAATAGCTTTTTTCATAACCTAAATGATTCTATTTTGTTAATTATCTCCTGTTTTTACAAAGTGATTCCCCACTGTCAGTAACCACATCCAAAGCACAATCTCTTCCAGAGATACTTTGTTTTCTACCCTTTAAGGAATTTGGTGGTAGAGCTTGTTTCTTCAGCTTCAAGCTCTAAATGATAGAACATAGTGCAGAGGCTAAGAGGGCATGTGATGTTCAGCCAATCGAGTGATCTGATTGGCCTAGAGCCCTCTTGTGCTTTATAACGATAAATAGCCATTCTGAACAAAATGTTCGAGCACAATAGTCTTTGGAGTTTGGACATATGAAGTAATTATCCCGTGGTCAGCTAAAATTTACGAGATCAGAAGATAAACTATTCCAGATAAACAATTTGTTAAAATCAAGAATTTGCTATTTTGTCAACTTAAATTTCACAACAGTCGGTGCCAATATTCTCATATGATACAATTCATCCTGACTTGTAAATATTAATATTAGTTTTTTTTTTCATAAAAAAATATATTTATATGCTAGGGGGTTTGTTGTATGAAAAAACATTAACATTTTAATTATCGCATTTGCATGCACATTCATCATCCTACTCATATGACATCTATGTTTTTACTTTTTGGTAAGAATTTTTTTTTTTGTGATATCCCGATACAAATGAGTTAAAACCTATTTTCTATTTTTTATTATTATTATTATTATTATTATTATTATCATGTATTTGTAACAAGCCAACATATCAATCAATGTGCAACAAACTGTAACAATAATTCCTCAAATGTGTTAAATTATATTTTAGAATTTCTCAACAGCTCCAAAGAAACATGCAAACCTCCACTATGTGAAAATATAATTAATTTTTTATGGAAAGGAATGTTTGTAGGCAAAAAGTAACATCACAAAGTGTAATTAGTTTTTGGAGTATTTTTCAAAATATAGGAACCATGTATTTATTAATAGAATTAACCATACATATAAGATCCACAGACAAAGCTCCTTTATCACAATTTTAAACATCAAGCATGTTGAAGTCATCAGTTATGGACAAGACAGGCTAGTACATTAGTAGATTGCAGTTTATAATAGGTTGTAACATGTGTCACTGATATAGTACAATACTTTGAAAGTAAAGGATTTCTTACATTCGTGAAAAAAAAACATAAAAAAGAAGCTCAAGAACATCCATGAAGAACAAAATGTATGAATGAGATCTCAAAATATACCTTAATGCTAAGTACAATAATTACAGTGCATGAATAAGACAAACCTAACAAAATAAGTATTTTTGTACATTTGCATTTGAAGGCCCTGATTTTGTGAGAATTTACAGTCTAAGAAGGTGTTGGATGTCTTAGAGAAAAGGAGAGAACTGCTTGATGGTGGTCTAGTGAGTTAGCAGGTAGATGAAAATGATGTTCTCATCGACTTTGATACATTGATTAGTGGACATTAGTGGTAAATTGTGTAGCTTTGAGAATTGTGGGAGAGTCTGACAAAGTAAGGTAGATAATTCTATAATGTGAGGGCAGCATTGATATGATGGGTGAAGAGATGTGTTAGTTATGAGCACAGAGCAGATTGCAGTTAAGCATGCATTTGAGGAGGCACTGTTGGGGGTTTCAGGTTTTTAACCATAAAAACTGGAAATAAGGAGTGAATTAGGGTTTATATTTATTATGTGAGAAAGTATGACTTTTGTAGTTGTTCACAGGCGAGAGAGGTACTGTGAGTGGTAATTGTGATGAAGTTGTAAGTAACTGAAAATAGAGATAATATTAGAAAAGTAGTGTCACGGGCAAGGGGAGCTGAGAAGGAGTGAGTAATCAATTTATCAGAAAGGTCCAGGTAGATAAATCTATTTGTTTTCTGCTGTGAGATTTCAGTAAAGTGTTGCATAGGGAAAGAAGATTGATAATTAGAGGTGGTTGTAAACAAGTTGTTCTAGGAGATTGGAGGAAAATAGAAGCAGCGAGGCCCGACAATAGTTAAAAAATTTGCGGTTACAAGAGAAACACTGAAGAATTGGACAAACTATTCAGGTTATCAATTTTCTTAATATCCTTCCTGTGTAGATCTTCAGTGCATTCCTTCCACCTCTTCTTTATCTGATCTACTTTTAAGTCCCTAGCATTTTTGTCTTTTTTCATGCCCATTTTGAGATCCCCAATTTTCTTAAAGAGCTCTTGATTTACCCATTCTGTTATCTTCTTCTGTCTCTTTACATCTCTCATTGTAGAATGTCTCCTTGTCTCTTCTTCCTATCCTCTTGAATTCTACATTTAGTTGAACAAATCATTTCCTGTCTCCACTACCTTTCACTTTCCTTATTTCCTGGGTTACTTTCAAAGCCTCATTAGACTGTCAGTTTGCCTTCTTAGTTTCCTTTCTTTTAGGGATATTCTTTGTTGCTGTTTCCTGGACAATATCACAAACTTAAATCCAAGGTTCTTCCGATCTTCTTTCTACCATGTCCAGTGCATTAAATCAATTAGACGTCATATTCACAGGTAATATTTATTTATTATCTGCTTGGTCTTATATTTTTTCATCTTTTACTCAATTTAATTTTGAACTTTGCAATACTTTATTGCATCATCTTTATGTGTGCATTGAAAAAAGTTGGGGAATATGTATAAAGAAAAGGTTGAATGGGTTGTCCAGTTTAGACAAAGAATCATGTTTAATTTAAGATTCTATATTTATTAGTTAACTTTAAATAGATAAATATAGATTACTTTATCAACTAAGTAAAATGTATGAAATAATGATATGTATTTATTTAATGGGAAACAATTTACATGTTTGGAGATAATGTATATTTGTTGTTTTTGTGGGAGAATTATTTTAAATAAATAAAATATAAGTTAAAAAATAAGATCTTTCAGTAGAATTAAACTGGAATTGGAGATATTTTATTATTGGAAAAGAAGCTCTTTCTTTTGGCCAGTATTATTTTGGTGGTTTCATATTTTTTCCTAAAACCAATTTTATTAGGTTTTGAGTCAAAGGCATTATTTGATACTTATATCTTATATGCAATCTCACTGGTCTGGGTATAAAGTAATATATATTACATATTTTATACAAATTATATGTAATATTATCATATATATATATATATATATAAAAATATATATATAATATAATACATGAATATAATACATTACACGATTATAGTATACTATTATATTACTATTATATACTATTATAATATATAACAATATAAAGTACTAGCGACTTGCCAGGCAATAAAATTTGAAGCCTGGCAATGCTGTTTGCTCCACAATGCAAGGTTCTCCTCCCTCTAACTTGAGCGCCGCAGGCCTCAGCCAACTCACAACGTTCGTGGCCCGCAATGAGCGCCTTTGGTGCTCATTGCGGGCCTCTCTCCCCCTCTACTTTACGGGCCAAAGGCGCTCATTGCAAGCCCTGCAATGAGCGGCTTTGCCCCGCAACTTCATGCGCAACTTTCGACGCTCATTCTGAGCTGGCCCCCCTCTACTTTACAGGCCTCTCATTCAGGCGTCGGCCAACCCCCAACTTTCGGGCCTCGCGATGAATGCCTTCTCCCTCCCCCCCCTCTGTGCTCCTGTTTGCATTTACGGCTGTGAAACCATATGCGGACTTGGGAAATCGTTAACTTTCCCCAAGCCCAAAATGTGTTTCTGATTTACAGGATGAAAAAAAGTAACGGCTTTATGGACGCCAATTTTCTCCTCGCTTAGCTGTTTTCAGACTTCCCAAAAACACCAATTAAATATCATTTTAGCTTGCAACTTCACTTACAGGCTCCCTGCCTCTCCCCCTGTGCTGTGTGTGAGTTTGTAAGTTATTTTTTTTATTAATTTGTGTCTTTTGGTGGCCTTTCCCACGGCTTCCGTGTTACGGTTATAAAAAAAATAGCGTCCGTTAAATCTGTAATTTTTTTGAAGCCTATAACTCGTCAGCCGTTTTGAGCCTCTCCCCCCTCAAGCCATCTACTTTGAGCCAGTCACTTCAGACTTTGGCCTTCAGCACTCATTGCAGCTCCGTCAGGCCAGTCACATATGGGCCTTGCGATGAGCGCCTTTGGCGCTCATCTCCAGCACAGCAGTGAGTGCCTTCGGCGCACATTGCAGCCCTGTCAAGCCAGTCACGTACAGGCTTTGCGGTGAGTGCCCTTGGCATTCATCACGAGGCCCGCAATGAGCGACTTCGCTGCTCATTGCAGTTACGGCAACTCGCAAATTCCGACTATTATATGATCATATATAACGTATTGATCAGAGAAGACCCTTGTCACTGTTTCTTAGTGAGCATTGAGGGAGCAGATTTACCAAAGTACAATGTGTATTGTACAGGTATAATATAAAGTTACAAGCCATGTCATGCTTTGCAAAAGTTCACATTGGGGGATGATCATTACCCACTGTCATCGTCTTAAGAGATGTGCTGTTTCATAGGCCTTTTGTGGGCGTATAGAGATCATCCATAATGGTTCTTGAGTATCCAGGTTAATATTTGTAATACTCGCAAAACTTAATTAATTGTCTGCATAAAATGGTCACCATATGTTCTCTGCACCTCAGTATAGGGGATGGAAAAGCTATAGGAAAAAGTTTTGAAACTTGCTGATAAATTGATTTTTAGGATGCAATGAAGTTAGTGGATTTAGGTTGCTGCACCGGCTGATGCCAGTAAATATAAAAAGCTGTGCATGGTGAATAAGGGACAATAGTTTCAATATTTGCTCTGTATTAGATATATTGTTCCTGTTCACCCATTTCAAATCATGTTGAGGCATAGCCTAATAGTTAAAAGCAAATGGTTAGGAAATCTTATCATTGTTTTGAGTCCCCATTATTTTTTTTATTTTATAGTTTATTTTATTTTGCTTAAAAAACTAAACAGAATATTATATATATATTATATATATATATATATATATATACATATATATATAAAAATATATATATATATATATATATATATATTTATATAATTTAACTGTAGAGGTGTGGAATTATACAAATATAGGAGTTGTAGTGCTTTTAAAGTTATAAAAACGAAATAAAAAATGTTAATGTAAAAAACAGGGCAGAAGGACTCACAACCTACAATTATAAAACAGACAAGCATCATAAGTACTAAAAATAAAAAATCAATAAAACTAAGATATAAGCGAAGATCACAATATCTGTACTGTTTCTTAATAGGGATCTAGGGGGATAAATAAGGAACATTCTTGATCAATTTAAGACATGTAAATATCGTATATACTCGAGTATAAGCCGAGTTTTTCAGCCCTTTTTTTAAGGCTAAAAAGGGCCCCCTCGGCTTATACTCCAGTCACCCCCCCCCGTGTCTCTCTTTCTCCCTGCGTGCCTCTCCACCCCTGTGTCTCTCTTTCCCCCTGTGTCTCTTCACCCCGTGTCTCTCTTTCCCCCCCTTGTGGCTCTTTCCCTCCCCCTCCCTTATCATCCTCAACCCCCCATCCTCATCCTCAACCCACCTCATCCTCATCCTCCACCCCCCCATCGTCAAACCCCCTCCTCATCCTCAACCCCCCAATCCTCATCCTAAACCCCCCATCCTTAACCCCACTCCTCATCCTAAACCCCCCTCCTCATCCTAAACCCCCCTCCTCATCCTCAACCCCCCTTCTCACTTTACCCCTCTAATTACCTCCCCCATTCCCCTCACTTACCTTCCATCAGCAGCTGCTCCTCCGCTTCTCCGCGCTCCTTCCGGCTGCATCGGGACCCGGCATATGCTAATGACGTGACGTCACATGCTCGTCGCGTCATTAGCATTGGCCGGGTCCCGACGAAGCCGGAAGGAGCGTGGAGGAGCGGAAGAGCAGCTGCTGATGGAAGGTAAGTGAGGGGAAAGGGAGAGAGGGAGGTAATTAGAGGGGTAAAGTGAGCAGGGGGGTTCAGGATGAGGAGGGGGGTTAAGGATAAGGAAGGGGGGTTGAGGATGGGGGGGTTGAGAATGAGGAGAGAGGTTGAGGATGAGGAGGGGGGTTGAGGAGGGCGGTTGAGGAGGGTGATAAGGGAGGGGGAGGGAAAGAGACACAGGGAAGGGAGAGGGGGGAAGAGACACAGGGAAGGGAGAGGGGGGAAGAGACACAGGGTAGGAGGAGGAGGGGAAGAGACACAGGGGAGGGAGAGGAGGGGAAGAGACACAGGGGAGGGAGAGGGGGGAAGAGACAAAGGGGAGAGAGAAGGGGACACAAGAAAGGGGCACAGAGGACACACAAGAGGGGGACACAGAGGGCACAAGAGGGACACAGGGGGCTGCACATTTCCCACCCACGGCTTATACTTGGCTTGCCAGTATTTTGTGGTAAAATAGGTGCCTCGACTTATACTCGGGTCGGCTTATACTCGAGTATATACAGTAGCCTTTCCACCTGATTTTCCACCCACTATCTGATAAGGGAACATGCATATGATGTCTTTAATGAAGGTCCTTCATATCAAAAATAAAGCTCATCCACAGAATGGTATTATTCCCTATGTGAATAAATACTGTATTGAGTAAAGTTACATTCAGCGAGTAAGGAGTTTAATGATTCATTGCAGCTTTTCACCTCTATTATGAATTCCTTCTCAGTTCATGTTTTCCTTTATTTAAGAAAATTTGTGAAAAGAACTCTGCTTCTTGCCTTCCCAACATTTGTTAATCTAGAGCAGTGATCTGATTATACATTTCATAAGAATAATTAAAAGTAATTTTTTCTAAATCAGATTGTAGTTCAGATGCTTTTAGGCTGCAGTTCTCCCTTTGCTGGAGATTTGCGGTTTGGCTTTTATTAACTTGGACATTTCCAGGCATTCCCGTACTGGAGGTTTTTCAGAACATGGCCCCAACCTACCAATTTCCTGTTTTTCTGCATATTATTTAAACGCCGCCAAAAAACGAAGTGGCATTGGTGTAAAAGGCATATAATATTACAGTTAAAAAATGTATTATATATATATCACATATATAGTTGTGGACCAAGAACGTTGGTCACATTTGTGGCTTTGTCAGCCTTTGTGAGCCTCGCAAAGTGAGGCGAGCCATCAACCGCGCGGGACTTAGGCTGCAATGAGCGAGGCAAGCAGTTGAGGCATCCGGGATATGGCGGCAATGAGCGCCAAAGGTTCTCACTGCACTGCGAGCCTCGTGAACTGCGGCAAGCAGTTGAGTCACGCAGGACTTAGGCTGCAATCACTTAGCAATGGACGTGAAATTACAGCCTGTATGAATTAGGACCCGAAGCATGTAGATGGACTGCGGGGCTCGCAAAAATAAGACTTTAACCACCAAAATGAAAATACTGGCAAAAACAAACAAATATGCCTCAAATTTACTTACAAACTCACTCAAAGTACAGGGGAGAGCCAGAGAGCCTGTGAGTGAGGTTGCAAGTTAATTTGAGGCATATTTTGCCTTTTTTCACAATCGAAAATCGCTGAAGCAAGAAAAAAATTGCTCCCGAAAAAACTTAATCAACACTAAAATGAGGCTGAAGGACGTAAAAAGAGACCAAAGGACGTAAATACGAGCCCTAAGCACTAAGACTTAACCCAAGGAAGTAACGCTTAACCCAATCTATCTATATGTATAGATGAATAATCAGAGCATACTCTGATTATTTATGTAGATTACTGGACATGGCCACCTGAATTCACTAACCTATGCCCTCAGTTGACCCATCAACTACTACATTATCTTCTGTAAAGGCACATTTCAATGGTTAAACAATAAGGTTTAATTTGTTTATTGAGTAAGTGATTAGAAATAAAATCAGCATTTGAAGAAAAATCAATCTGCTTAGCTCTTAAAGTTTCCAGTTAAACTTAGTATTGTAGCTTCCAGCAAATATTCTTCTTTCCACTACATCCAAAAGAATATTGGTTGGAGTATGCTATAAACCCCCAAATATAGCTGAAAGTGAGGAAATACAATTATTGTTACAGATTGGAAATGCAGCTTAGCATGGGCAAGTTCTAATAATGGGAGATTTTAATTACTCTGATATAAACTGGATAAATGAGACCAGCAGTTCTGCTAATGGGAGCAGGTTCTACACTCAGGGATCATTATCTGGCCCAGGTTATACACAAGCCTACTAGAAATGAGGCTGTCTTAGATTTAGTTATCACAAATAATATTGATATAGTATCAAATGTTGGAATAGTGCAACCTTTGGGAAATAGTGATCACAACACAGTCTCATTTGAGATTGAATTAAAAAAACAAAATTTTAAGGGGCCAACGAAAACTCTTAATTTTAAAAAGGGCAGACTTTAACGGTCTAAGGGCAGCAATACAAAGTATAGACTGGAACAGAGAACTGGCAGGTAAAAATACTAATTATAAATGGACAACATTTAAATCCTTACTAAATATACATACGTATCACCATATACCACGTGGGAATAAAAGTAAATGGAGTAAATCCCATCCAATGTGGCTTAACAATGATTTAAAGATCAAGATACAGAGTGAAAAGCAGGCATTTACCGTATATACTCGAGTATAAGCCGACCCGAGTATAAGCCGAGGCACCTATTTTACCACAAAATACTGGGAAAAATGAGTGACTCGAGTATAAGCTGAGGGTGGGAAATGTGCTGCCCCCTGTGTCCCTCTTGTGCCCTCTGTGTCCCCCTCTTGTGTGCGCTTTTCTTGTGTCCCCCTCTCTCTCCCTTGTGTCTCTTCTCCCCTCTCTCTCCCCTGTGTCTCTTCCCCCTCTCCCTTCCCTGTGTATCTTCCCCCCTCCCTTATCACCCTCCTCAACCCCCCTCCCCCTCCTCATCCTCAACCCCCCATCTTCAACCCCCTCCTCAACCTTACTCCGCATCCTCAACCCCCCTCCTCATCCCTTTCTCCTCAACCCCCATCCTCAACCCGCCATCCTCATCCTCAACCCACTCTCCTCATCCTAAACCACCCTCCTCATCCTAAACCACCCTCCTCATCCCCCTCCTCCACCTCCCTCCTCATCCCCCCTCCTCATCCCCCCTCCTCAACCCCCATCCTCAACCCACCCTCCTCATCCTAAACCTCCCACCTCAACCTCAACCCCCCTCCTCATCCCCCCTCCTCAACCCCCCATCCTCATCCCACCCTCCTCATCCTAAACCACCTGCCTCATCCTAATCCACCCTCCTCATCCTAAACCACCCTCATCATCCCCCCTACTCAACCTCCCTCCTCATCCTCAACCTCCCTCCTCATCTTCAACCTCCCTCCTCAACCTCAACCCCCCTCCTCAACCTCCCTCCTCAACCTCAACCCCCCTCCTCAACCCCAACCACCCATCCTAGTCCTCAACCCCCCATCCTCAACCCCCCTCCTCATTCTAAACACCCTCCTCAACCTCCCTCCTCAACCCCCTTCCTAAACCTCCACCCCCCTCCTCAACCTAAACCCCCCCATCCTCAACCCCCTCATCCTCAACCCCCCATTCTCAGTCCCCCCTCCTCAGTTCCCCATGCTCAACCCCCATTCTCATCCTAAACACCCCTCAACCTCTCTCCTCAGCCCCCCTCCTCAACCTCAACCCCCTCCTCATCCTCAACCCCCATCCTCATCCTAAAACCCCCTCCTCACTTTACCCCTCCTCATTCTAAACCCCCTCCTCACTTTACCCCTCTTAATACCTCCCCCTCTCCCTTTCTCCTCACTTACCTCCATCTGCTCCTCCAAGCTCCTTCCTGCGTCTTGACCCGGCCAATGCTAATGATGTGGCGAGCATGTGATGTCACGTCATTAGCATATGCCGGGTCCTGACGCATGAAGGAGCGTGGAGGAGCTGAGAAGCAGATGGAGGTAAGTGAGGGGAAAGGGAGAGGGGGAGGTATTTAGAGGGGTAAAGTGAGGAGGGGGTTTAGAATGAGGAGGGGGGTTTAGAATGAGGAGGGGGGTTTAGAATGAGGAGGGGCTTTGAGGATGAGGAGGGGGAGGGAAAGAGACACGGGGGTTAGAGAGAGATGGAGGGGTTAGAGAGACACAGGGGGTTAGAGAGACACGGGGGGTAGAAAAAATGGCTGAAAAACTCGGCTTATACGGTAAATTATACAAACAAGAGGGGACAGAGACTGCTTTACGGGAGTACAAGGAAATCAACAAGGCTTGCAAAAGGGCAATTAGACTGGCTAAAATAGAAAATGAAAAATGAATTGCAAAAGAGAGTAAGTCTAAACCTAAAATATTTTTTAAGCATATTAATGGGAAGAAGGCGAGGAAGGAAGCTATAGGAACATTACAATGTGACACGGGCCGTCTGAAAATTAGTGACCAGGAAAAGGCAGATGAGCTAAATAGGTTCTTTTCTTCGGTATACACAAGGGAGGTCCCACTGGTTGGGACATTGCAACATAATGGGGCTACACTACCTTTGCCAAATAATTGGTTAACGCAGGAAGTAATCCAAAAGAGGTTAAAACATTTTTTTAATAAAGCACGGATCCTGATGGAATACATCCAAGGGTCCTATGGGAACTGGGTTCTGTAATAACCAAACCATTATATTTCATTTTTCACGATTCACTCAACACAGGGTCTCTACCAGATGACTGGAGAAAAGCAGAGGTGATACCTATATTTAAAACGGAGCAAAAGCAAATCCAGGGAATTATAGACCAGTGAGCCTCACTTCTGTAGTGGGGAAGCTTTTAGAAGGGTTAATAAGGGATAATATACAAGAATATGTCTATTTGAACAGGATTATAAGTAGGAGTCAACATGGATTTATGAGGGATAGGTCATGTCAAGCAAATCTAATTAGTTTCTATGAGGAGGTTAGTAGGAACCTGGATCAAGGCAACTCAGTGGATGTAGTCGTTTTGGATTTTGCAATGGCTTTTGATACAGTGCCAGATGGGAGACTATTGTGCAAACTAAGGGATACAGGAATTGCAGTAAATATCTGCTCATGGATTGAGAGCTGGCTAAAAGACAGGAAGCAAAGGGTTGTTGCAAATGGAACATACTCCGATTGGACTAATGTGGTAGGTGGGGTTCCTCAGGGTTCAGTATTAGGTCTTCTCCTTATTAACATATTTATTAATGACTTAGAGGTGGGACTGGAAAGTAGTGTCTACATTTTCGCTGATGACACAAAGTTGTGCAAGGTAATTAAATCAGATAATGATGTGCTTTCCCTCCAAAGGGATTTACATAAAATTGTAAGGGGCATCTAAATGGCAGATGAGATATTGAAAGGTATTTGGGAGTGCTTGTGGACAACCACCTAGGTAACAGTGCTCAAAGCCAAGTAGCAGCTGCAAAGGCAAATAAAATATTAGCATGTATTAATAAGGGTATAGAAGCAAGGGAAGCAAATATAATTCGTCCACTATACAAATCCCTAGTACGCCCTAATTTGGAATATGGAGTACAATTTTGGGCACCACTTCATAAAAAGGACATTTCTGAGCATTTTAGTAGCAGATCTTCTGAACTACAAAACTTCAAATTTAGGTATTAAATATGGATCTATTGTTAACCAGTTATTAGATAAACACTTATAACACTTTTGTATGAACACTCATGCTCATTTAAAGGTATGTGGAGGCTTCCCTATTTGTATTTTTCTCTAATCTCCCACATACGGTTTATATCAGAAACACAGATTACATTGATTTATTCTACACACACACAGATTTATTTTATTTAAAAAAATGGTTTCCATACCCCAGATGTGCCTACATAGACACCTGGTACTAACCAATAGAAACACTGTACCTGAGTGTGTTTTTAACCCTATACTAACCTTCAATCCAATAGAAGCTCAGTGCAGATATCCAGAGCAGCACAGGGATGATAGGTGTGTGATAGGACTGCAGAGACTGACTGGCCAGCATTAATTATGAAATTTATGCTAATTCAGCTTGCATTTTCAGCGGCATTCCTTCTCAAAATTACCTGCCAGAAAACTGAAGAAATTTTGCAAATTGTAGCGTAAGTTTATTAAAGATTATTTCTGGGTATTTTTCATGCAAAAATGCCTGCATAAAGTACTGAATCTTCTCTATAAGATATATTCATAATCCAGGAAACTCCCATATACTTTTTTGTAAATCATGCTTTCCTGTTTAAATGGGATTTGTATTTTGCCTACTGAATTCTGACTTTTGTATTGGACTTATTATTAGTTGCAAGTGTATCAATATTTTAACTGACTGTGGTGCTTTGATTATAACACAGTTGATGGATTTATTTGCTTACAGTAGAGTTTTATGGCAGATGACTCTGGATCAGTGTAGAGAACCGCCACAGTTCAAGACACAGCACTGTGCAGCTGAGAAGGAAAGAAGGAAGACTATGCCATTTGGAAGGGTATCATAGAAATACAGAAAACAGAAATATAGATTTGACAGCAGATAAGAACCAAACAGCCAATCTAATTTGCCCATTATATCTACCTAAAAGTTTGACTTGATTAAGCCTAATGATACTTATTTGTTAATCCCAGGCATGCTATAGCTCTTCCACTGACAGGCTGTTACATGTACACACTACTCTTTCTGTAAAGTAGCACTATGAATAAATCTTCCATCGTCCAACTTCAAATCATGATCTTCTGTTGCTTATCACAACACAAAGGAGAACTAGCATTTGTTGTGTAATTAAATTAATGCAAGTCCATGATCATTGCGAGTGTCAGAGCCTAATTAGGTTTGGAAAAAGTGATAAATATAGTTTTAAATTAGAAAAAAAATTGTGATACCTCTGCTGGACCCTGGAGGAATCCATGATACTTTGGAAATTGTGTGTGTGTTTACGGTGTTTAGATTTCTAGAGAGCCCAGCTTGCATCTACTTTTGAGACTGTGAGGGAGAAGAGGGGCATGGTCGGATTTCTCATTAGGTCATTTAGGCAGCCACCTAGGGGTGCTTCAATGCGAAGGGCGCCTCATTTCCCACTTCAAAATGTTCCTTGGCATAAAAAAAGATATACTGCAGTTCACAGCCTCTCTGCTAGGCGGCGAATGCCTGGAACTAGAGCGTTACAAGAAGGTGGAAGCTGCTGTTCCTGGGGGCGCCAGAGATGTAAATCCAGCCCTAAAGAGGTGTGGTGTCAATAACAAGAGTGTTTTTGTTTAGGTGAGGTGGACTTCTTGCTCACTGTGCCTTAGAGAGTACAGCTACACCTCACCGACGAGGTTTTTTTTCCCTGACTGGATCACTCTTGTGAGTGAGACCAGACTGATATACTACAGGATATTTCTCTCTGTGAATGGCACAAGTGAGGTAAAAGAGGCTGCTCTCTGAGTAGGTAACCAGACCTATAGAACAACCCGACAGTACTTAGGTATTGTTCATTCTCAGATGAGCACCTCTGACTCTTTTTGTTTCCTCTATTAATTATCTTCAAAAGTCTTCAAAAAACTTGATTTTCTCTAAAAATGGCTTGCACAGCTGCCGATGTTGTTTGCTCCATTTTCTTGAACCTCATTGGCCTTTTAGCGTATAATTGTGATTTTCCGTCTCGTAGCCTGGCTTAGTGTTGATCTGTCTCTTTATGTTTACTTGTGACTGGAAGCATATGTTGGGAGCTCTCTGAGCGGCCTGGCAATTTGTTATCGGGAACGAGCCAACTTGGCATGACCAACAGGAGCTCTTGATTAAGCGTATGCTGCTCCTGCAATAATTATCTCTCCTCATTCAATGGAAACCATGTCCACGAACAAAGCTCATCATGATCACCATTATATGATTTGCATTTGATTAATAACATACATGTGACAGGAATTCCAGCTTTTGATTAACATTTAATGAATATTTTTACTAATTACATCCACTATCAGGATAAATATAATATATAATTAGTATTTATTATATCTAAAGGACAGATCAACATTGTATTTTTTATATTTTTAAAGGAACATTTATTTGCTGCATCTAAAAATGTATATTTGTACATATGTCACATTGTGTTTTCTTTTTTCAAATGTTGCTCTCATAGCACAATAATATTACTGAACTGTTCCGGGTAATCCAATGAACAGCAATACAGCTGTATGAGTCTGCCAGTAAGACTTTCATACTATAAAATGCTCTGTGCATTTCCTGTTAGTATTAAGGTGATTTAAACCGTTATTATTTAAAAAAAATTCATGCAAAAAAAACAACTTTTGTAATATTTAAAACATGTTTTGGGAAGAAGCGCATTCATGTACCTTTAAAACATACAGTAAGAGCTTGAAAGCAAATGGTTCTGTGAATATCAGGCGTAGTTGGGATTCCTGGGGAGTTAGATCATTTCTGGAGATTCCCAGAGTACTTTTCCAGTGTAATATACATACAGTAGCGCTCACAGACTTAGCTTGTGGCACTGTGCCCATTGCTCTCACATCAGCACATTATTGTACATTGAGCCATGCGGTCTGTCAGAGAGAATCCTGCCTATATATCACATGAATACGGCTACATTACAGGAGTGCTGTCCCTTTAAACATTATATATATCATGTTTAGGAACAGGTAACAGGCTGGTGCTGATCTTATTCCTTATTCATGCATGACATAAATATGTCTCTATTACAGGAGTGCCGTCACTTTAAACTTTATGTTACAAATAAAGGATAATAATAATAATAATAATAATAATAATAATAATAATATAGCGTGTATAGGAACAAGTAGCAGCGGGTGCTGATGTTATTCCTTATTAATGCAGCACTGTCACTTTAAATGTTATATATCATTTGTATACGACAGTAACAGGCAAGTGCTGATGTTATTCTTTATAAATGCATAATTTGTAAATTACATGAATCCGACCATATTACAGGAGCATTGTAAAGTTTAAACGTTATGTCACAAATAAATGGTAATATATATACCGTATTTTTCGCCCTATAAGACGCACCGGCAGATAAGACGCACCTAGTTTTTAGAGGAGGAAAACAAGAAAAAAAAATCTGAATCAAACACAAATACACTTTACACACCTACATTACAAACAAATATATATATATATATATATATATATATATATATATATATAGATAGATACACATACATACATATACATACACACATAAATATACATACACATACATACATATATACACACACATACATGCACACATACACACACATACATATCCATATACTGCAGCATTTGGGAGCATTTGGGAGCCCTTGACCCTCCCTGACCCTCCTGATCCTCCCTGACCGTCCTGATCCTCCCTGACCCCCCTGATCCTCACCTTTCTTCTGATCTCTGCCATCTTGATCTCACCCCAGCGCTTCCTACCAGCACTCCTCGTGTACTGCAGCGTTGCGTGTGTGACGTCACTAGGACGCACCGGCCGACGCGATGCTGGTAGGAAGCGCTGGGGTGAGATCAAGAGGACAGAGGCAGTTTGAAAAGGTATATTCGCCGTATAAGACGCACCAACTTTCCTCCCCCAGTTTTGGGGAAGAAAAAGTGCGTCTTATACGGCGAAAAATACGGGTATATATATATATATATATATATATTTATTTATATATCATGTATATGAACAGGTACTGATGTTATTCCTAATAAATGCATCACGTGAATTGGTCTATATTACAGTAGTACCATCACGCCGTTATATATATATTGGGCCCCATTCAATTGCGATTTGGCCAATTGAATAGGGCTCTATATAAGCACAGAACATATTTTTTTTACGGAACTTTTTAGTTAGTGAACTTCTATGCAAAAGCAAGGTCTTTACTAACTAAAAACATCTGCAAAAAAATATGCTCTGTGCTTATATAGAGCTTTATTCAATTAACCAAACAGCTCATTGTATACACAATTCATTAAAATAGCTTATAAATACATACATATAAACATAGAGAAATCATGGTGGGGACTACCTTACAAGGCACATTATGTGCATTTCTCAGCGTTTATCCATTAGTAGAGGTTGTAGGAATTCATATAATCCTGCCATATACAGAGGAATGATAAGACGTGTGCCTTTATCAACTATACTGACGATTCACCCATTAGTAGTCAAGAAAGGAATCCATATAATCATGTCATATACAGAGGAACATTAAGATATGTACCTTTTTGGCTATACTAACCCTTCGCCCATTAGTAGACGTTGTAAGAATCCATATAATCCTGCCATATACAGAGGAAAATTGAGACCTTCTCCTTTATCGTTTACACTAATCCTTCACCCATTAGTAGAGGTTATAGGAATCCATATAATCCTGCCATATCCTGAGGAACATTGAGATATATACCTTTATCACTATACTGACCATTCACTTATTAGTAGAGGTTGTAGGAATTCATAAAATCCTGCCATATACAGAGTAACATTAAGACACATTTCTTTATCGGTTACACTAATGCTTCACCCATTGATAGAGGTTGTAGGAATCCATATAATCACAATATATATCTTTATCACCTATACTGACCCATCAACCATTAGTAGAGGTTGTATGTATCCATATAATCCTGCAATATACAGTGGAACATTGAGATATGCACCTTTTTCGGCTATACGGTCAGTATAGTACTTCTCCCCTTAGTAGAGATTGCAGGAAGTCATATATTCTTGACATATACAGAGAAACATTGAGATATGTACTTGCTATAATCCTGCTATATATTATGACATTGGGATATGCACCTTAATCTCTATACATACAGGTCTCGGATGGAATTTTCTGATTTTATAGAACTACACAAATATTTTTTGGACATTGATCGGAGTTTCAAGGCCAAAAAACATACAATATTTGTTTTTGTGTCAGATACATTATGGGCGCAGAGATCTTACATGTGGAATACGTATGGATACAAGGTTTGTAGTTAATTATTACAAATACTACGTATCCTATCAGTAACGCATAGAACTGTAAATATTTAAAGGAACTATGTTATTGCATAATATGGAAAATCTACTGAACGTCAACATTATTTCGAAATTATATATCTTCATATGTTTTATCTTTTTCACCTTTTCTTGGTAAAATCATGCAATTCAATACCAAAGACCATGGGGAGAGTT
This sequence comes from Discoglossus pictus, assembly GCA_027410445.1. Lineage (NCBI taxonomy): Eukaryota > Metazoa > Chordata > Amphibia > Anura > Alytidae > Discoglossus > Discoglossus pictus. The sequence goes on from CM050168.1 coordinate 163,510,658, forward strand.
AGAAGAACAGACATTTCCCTATCGGTTTTCAAATCACTAACTCTTTAGATTAGGGACCTCAACTGTGTTGCACTCAATTCAGTTCCCAACATGCAGCTACATTAAATTCCAGCCGCTTAAGTGCAACGTGAAGCTAGCAACGGCTGCGAGCTTGAAGAGTTGCGGATTTAGGGGGCTATTACATTAGAACAGGCTGTGAGTTATGGATGGAGCCAATGGCAAAAGAGATCGTCAGAATTACTTCTGTAAAAAATGGAGGTGGGATTTTCAGTCCTACGGGGTTCAATTACGATTTATGATCGGACCCACATTCCACATATAATGCAATATTCATAAAGCCATAAATATGATATTCTATCACATGTGAGTTACAGTATATGTATTAACACATTGATATACATGAAATAAAGTTTTTTTCGGGGCCGATTGTGGGCTTGAGAATGTTGTGCTATTAATTTTAAGACCTAACATCACTTTCACTTTTAAAAAGAGTACAGTAGTGTTGCCATATGAGCATTTAAAGTGCTACGAGTTGGACTTTATCCTCCTTGCGGATCCTCTCTGGCACTCCTTAGCTTCTTGGCTCCATTTGCAAGTTACGAGTTTGAACGCAAGTGATTTTGATGCAATTTAATTGCTCAATTTGAACATAGCGGTTACGGCTTGAAAGAACAAAGGATTTGGGGCTGCGAAGTTCCACGTCCCGTAGGCTAGTGGTCTGCATGTCTTTTTTCTTCCCACTCACTGATGTTAGTCAAAAAATTTTTTATAGTTTAAATAAAAAAACAACAATAAAAAAACCCAACCAAAATAGCTTTGATGGTGCTCAAACATTGAAATGTAATCAGATCATAAAGGGCCATTTACCTGACTGTAAGTGCTCTTCATGGTGTGAAAGATTGTATGTTAAAATGATCTATGCATTGTAATTACACTAATCACAGCTAAACAATCTAGAGTTTTAATTGTATGTTTACAGTGGACAGTCTATCCTGCCCATTGATTGTTTCATGAGTGATAACAGATTGCTAAGTGCAGTGTGTGCTGTGTGAGGCTTTATCGGTGAAGGCAATGACTGATAGCACAGCATTGCCCTGGACTCAGGCTACACTGCACTAATCAGTTAATCCATAGCTTTCCTGTTTTAGGTGAGTCCCGCATTCCATGTCTGCACAAATAGATGTGGTAAAGGCTCTTTTTTTGTTTTTGTTTGAATCACTACATGGTGCACTACCAGAGCAGAGGATTGGTCTGCATTGCTCGAATTCCAGAGACGCAAGAGAGCAGAATCCTGATTTTTTTGCAGTAAGAAAGAAAAAATACATTACAAGGTCTATTCCCTTCAAACTGGAAACATAAGCAGTATGACAAAAATCTTACCATTGTCTTGAATGGGGGAAACACTTCTGCAACCTGATTGGTTGCAGTAATGCAATAGCATGTGGGCAGTCTGTTGCACATGTAAACACAGATTTTATTTGATTTTGCAATGAAAAATGCATGTATTACAGAAATTCTAAAAAAGTATTTCACCATACTATTAATAGACTGGACGTGGTCCAAATTGTGCTGAACTAAGTGGCCCTCTGCAGAGCTAGATTTAATGAACTTGTAGGCACATTTCTGTATGGACCATAAATTACAAGCTGTATTTAAATGCTCATGATTGTTGTTTCTGCAATAATACATTCCATATATTTTCACTTTGAGATGAAAATTCTAAAGAACCCAAATAAATAACTTGACATTTTTTGTTTGCAACTATAAGAGGTTTATTGCCATTTGATTTCTGGGCCTTGCAGAACCTGGACTTGCACACACTTCAGAGAGAAGTATAATTATATAAAAGCTCTTATAAAACAGTGAAATTTGCATCAATTTTAAAAATTCTAAAAGTTTGTTGACTAGGTTTTCAGTGCTCTATATTTTGAACGGGAGCGCTATTGATGAATTCTATGTTCCTTTAAATCTCTGTGGTGATAATGAAACATGCTGAATTTAGGTTGCAGCTTTTAAAAGAGATGTTAGAACATTCTGCGAATAAAGTTAACTGATTGGCCGGAGGTTTTTGTCTCCTTTTTAAGGTATTAAAGAGTGCATTAGATAACAAAACACAGCTGCTGTTATGCTTTGTATCATCCAATAAAAAGAAGTCAATTATTAAACAAAGTTAAAAATGAAGCAGGCGTAGCCAACAAATGTTTTAAATGCTAGAGCTGAACAAACACATTGCTGGGAAGAACCTTGGACAAGAAAATCAGCACTACAAGAACAAAACATCAACTAACTGCTTTGTTTTATGCAAACATATGGCAAAAATGATGAGATAGATAGATAGATAGATAGATAGATAGATAGATAGATAGATAGACAGACATGAGATAAATAGATAGACATGAGAGATAGATAGATAGATAGATAGATAGATAGATAGATAGATAGATAGATAGATAGATAGATAGATAGATAGATAGATAGATAGTGCATAACATGGAAAGTAATTCAGATAATAGGTAACTTTGATTTGTTTTCATAATATTATTCATGAGAAAGACTGACCATAACAATTAAAGGGACACAGCAGAAATCCAAGTTATTCCAGAAATGAAAAAAATTAAGGAGAGTTACAAAGATTGAGGTCATACATAGATAATTTATTTGTTAGAAAGTGCCTAACACTTTCTCACAAATTATTTTAATAAACCACCAATTAATATCCCATTTGCTTTTGTACTTAATTAAATTTACAAAAAGTTGAAAATGTCTGCTGCCATATGATACTTTTCCTTTTGCATTGTGTTAATAATTATTGACCTGAATTACACCTGTATAGCTCTACAGAATATTTTGGTGCATTACAAATAAAGGAAATAATAATAATAATAATAGATTGTTACTCCCAAAAAGGACTCAGTGTTCTTAGAAGGAAGGTTTATAGATTATCCAAAAGCTTGAGTGAAGAGAAGTGTCTGCTGCAGGTTTTTTAAATCCCAACGGAGGGACATCGTTGATACAATGTAGAGCTTTCCAGAAATGAAAATGTGAGAGCCAGAAGTAACTGAAGAAAATCTGGAGATGGTTCAAAGAATTGTACCTGCAGATCTACTGGAGTGAGGAACCTTCAGGTAGCTGGCGTCTTAATAATATAGAGCAGTGGTTCCCAAATCCTACCTCAAGACCCATCAGACAGGCCATGATTTAGGTGAACAAAGGTGAGGCAATCAGTATTCAGTGAGGCAGTGAGCTCAAATCATGGTCTGTCTGGTGAGTTTTGAAGAGAACAGGCGTTATGTGGCATTGGTTTATCTGGTAGTCCTAAATAAAGGTAATTGCAGTAGTTCAGTTGTAATGATATAATTGCATGGACCACCTTGGGAAATTCCTCTGTGAGTATCAGGTGTTTTATCCTGGCTATGTTCCACAGATGGAAAAATATTGATTTGATCACTGCTGCCACCTGATCTTTTACTGTTAGACCAAACCCTATTTTAACCCCAAGGTTGTGCACTTTTGCAGATTTCTTATAGCTACAATCTCCTTCAAGTCTCCTCCAGTCTCTAGGCCCACCTCTGTTTAGCTTTTAGAGATGATGTCATGTGCCAGAAACCCAAAAGTACCTCTGTCTTTTCTGGGTTGAACCTGAGCCAATTGCCACTCATTCAATCTTGGCGCTTTTCTAGACATGTTCGTAGCCGGAGTTTGATGTTTAGCATAACAGAGGTAACTGAGGCCACGACTGCTAATGTCTTCCAGGGGAAGCAAATATACTGAAAACTACACTGAAAGTAAAATAGAGCCTTGAAGAACTCCACATGAACTTAGACCAATACGCATGACCTACCAGGAAAATATAATCTGCCAGTGACAATAAACTGAGGATAGGGTTATTCAGCCCACAGCCCTTCTTAATCCTGCAATAAATAAACATTTTACATACAGTGTATTAAAAAACATACTTTAATGTGCTTTCTGCTTCTATCTCAATGTATTGCTTTCAGTGTTTCAGCATATCAAGATAGAAAAATATATAATTTTCCACAGAGTTAATGACATCATCCTGTTGTAAGAAGAGGTACAATATGTTGTGCAAGACATATACCAATAACTATTAGTAATATCTAACTGTACCGTTTATGAAAGTATTTACTAATTACGTACAGAGTTGGAACAAGTCAATATAGCTCCCTGTGTGAAGCCTTAGATAACATACCACATATAATATACATGTACAGAAAACTGGAATACCTACTTGAGGTGCTTATAAAAACTAGCTAGAATTGCAGGGTGGTTAAAATCAAGGTCAAGTTTTTTTATCTACAAGTCAAAATACAGAATTATTCTATATAACATAAGGAAACATAACCAAATAAAGGAGTACATCATTAATCTGTTACCGAGTGACAGACGGATACTGAATCAGATGAAAGTAGAATCATTTGTTTCCGTAGGATTTAACTAAAATTGGAAAAATCCATTTCCAGCCCTGAATCTGATACCTAGATAAATAAAAATATAAGCAGAACTTTCCCTTTACTGATGAGCGATGGTGGTAGGAGATGAAGAGGAGCCAAGGAATTACTGTTAGAAGGGGTCACCTTCAATTAAACATCAGGTAACTCCAATTCTGGTGACTTGTTTGTCCTACTAGCACTTGATTTAGCAAAGAACATGTCCAATGTTTGCTGTTTATGTCTGTTTTTTTTTTTAATTTTGGGACTAATATTGGATTTTTGGATGAATTTAGGAGCATTTTTTTGCCTAAGCAATGTGACTAATATTGGGTTTGATGAATATAGGGGCTGATGAATATAGGGGTTCCACTCTATTGTCATTAAACAAAAATGTTCTCTTTTATATGTATTTGTTTTACAAAGTAACATATTTTCTCTAGAAGGAAAACAATTATATAAAGAAAACTGAGAAAATCAGAAAAAGAAGATGACAAAAAAGAACATATTCCAACATATGCATAGTTGCTACCAGACAAGGTGCTCAGCTTTGACCTGAGAAACAAATTCTGTGCAAAAATGTACATTACAGGTTGGCACTCTGCGGTAGAACCAACCCTGTTCATGTGCTAAATCAAGGAAGTTGTGTTGAAGATACCTGTTTTGTAATATCAGCTGTACTGCATGCAGTAATATCAGTATATCATGTTTATTGTTCACAAGAATAAAACAAATAACTATTTCATTTATAGGTTTACGACCTCCACTCCATGGCTCCCTTAACGCTGACTGATAGGTACTGGAGTTATAAGCAAATTTGGCTCCCTCAAAAATAAAACCAGTAAAACTCACCAATTTATACCAGGGGGGTTTGGGTGTAACTCTAGCTCTAACGTGTGCTTGCAGCCAGTATAAAGTATACCCATGGGACACTCCAACTCTGAATCTTGGCACACTCCATAGCAATGCTACAGAGCTTTACCCTCTAATTATCATGAGCACACTACACTAGCCTTAACATCCTCCATTATCCCTGTGTATATAAATCTACCTATATTAAACCATAACCATTAGAGTCCCAATGGTCACCTACACCTAACCACTTGAATATGGACCTCCCTGACTCCCTTACTACTATTATATTACTACTACTATAGGGGTCCTTGTGGAGAAAATCCCACAGAGCAGGGAGAGGGGGCAAAGAGACAGCGGGAGGGAGAGAGGGGGAAAAAGAGACAGGGGAGGGAGAGGGGGGAAAGAGACACGTGTGTGAGTGGGAAGAGGCTCGAAAGTTGTGGATTGGACAATGGCTGAAATGAGAGGTGAAGCCCCGTAAAGTAGTTGGGGGAAGAGCCACACAATGAGCACGAAGGTGCTCATTGCGAAGCATGAAAGTGGCAGGTTGGCAGAGGCCTGCAATGAGCCGGCATCATGAGGCCCGTACAGAAGACAGGGGGGAGAGGCGCTCATTGCGCTCATTGCGAGGCCCGTGAGTTAGAGGGGGAGAGCCTCGCATTGTGTGGCAAACAGAATTGCCAGGCTTAACATTTTATTGCCGCCATTTTTGATGGGCAATTCTCTAGTCTCATATAATAAATGCGGTAAAGAGACATACAAAAAAATATATGTATAATGGAATTGATAATAAAAAAAAAATGAAATGAGAATAATAATAAATCAAAAATAAAAAACACACCAAGTACATACTGGAGATATCATACACAAATAGTGGTTAATATATATAAATACAAATTATCCCACCTCAAAAGAAGTGTATGTATGGAAATGTCTCAGTATAAAAGATGGATGGTCTTTGGTGCAGTCAATGACACCCGTTAATCTCTCTGTAATGGTGTATAGGTGATCCTGATGAATTCACCTTAATACAAAGACATCCAATGATATTTGCAGATCTGCAGAAAAAAGGCACCTTCAAAGTGTGTGCCACAGAATATGCAAAAACACAAAAGGTATGGGGGTAATAGAAGCGCATGGTGCAATAAAAGAAATGTAATCATTTGAATATCAAATACATAAGTAAATGCACTAATATTTATAACCCTCATGTCTAGGTATATTAGCGTGTATGGATCCCCATCATCCCAATAATAAGTCTGCTCAACACTCCAAGTAAATGAATTCCAGAAGAGGTCACAGATCTCCACAGTGATCTAAAAGACTATCCACAGAGTCCTTCTGTATAACCAACTAGTGGTAAAAAACAACTAGTAGCAAAACAGTACCTCTCATGGAGGATGTAAATGATCTCTACCTGATGATGTACAAATATAGTAAAAAGGGACAGAGGCAGAAAATGTGAATATACCTCCAGAAGTCAATTAATGTAAAAAATATACATATATGGCAAACAGTGACAAAAGGGCATAAGTGAGTGCTAATCACATATAGTAAAAAAAAATCCACCATAGAAAGAAGAAATGCAATATCAAATCATACACAACATATATGACAAAAAAAATATAAAAGCATAAACAGTCTTTTGGATCACTGTGGAGATATGTGATCTCTTCTGGAATTCATCTACCTGGAGTGTTGAGTGGACTTATTCTATTGGGACGATGGAGATCTATACACCCTAATACCGTATTGGCCTGAATATAAGCTGCACTTTCTTTCCGATTTCCAAGCATGGAAATTACGAGTGCGGCTTATATTCGTGACCGTAATAAAAAATTATTGCTGATTTGCAGCCTTGAGACTGTCGCGCAATTATCATAATTCATTCATCGCTTTGCCCGTATTTTACATTGCATTATTGATTTTTAATTAGCATTTACAGTGCTACATTTAATCCACTTGCATGTCCTATTTGGAACCCGTAGGATTTTTTTTTACATTTGCCGTTTACGGGTGTGAGTGCCTGTGGAATTGTAGCAATTGAATAGCAATTTGCGATTTTAGCGATTTTAGGATTGTAACGCGCTGCAAGCTACGATTTTCAGCCTGTAATTTGCAAAAAAGAAGTTACCATAAGTAATTTGCTGCTTATATTCGGATATTATTATTTTAATTTTTTTTCCTTGCATTTCACAGGTGCGGCTTATATGTGGGTGCAGCTTATATTTGGGCCAATACTGTATACCTTATTCACATGAGGGTTTTAAATATGAGTACATTTACATATGTATTTGAGTGATTACAGTTCTTTTATTGCACTATCTGGTGGTGTGTGCTTCTCTTCACCCATACCTTCAGTGTGTGTTCTTTACTACAGGGTTACATTTTGCTTTTGTTCCTGAATGTTTTCGATATCTGAGAGGAATGGAACTGTGGAGTCAGATAGGATTTGTGGAATTTTATCTAAAGATTTAAATTAAACATTGTGAGGAGTTACCAATCTCCTCTTGGTTTGTGCCCGTGCTTCAGGCACTTTGACGGAGGACATGATACAAGAAGCTTTAGATACTTTCCTATTTTTTTACTAAAATTTAGCCAGTGATACAAAATAACAAAGAAATCAAATCAAAGAAAATAATAGCCCTAGCTTCCACTGAAGCATGACCTTAACCAATAAACAGTTTCCTTACTAACCAGCTCTCATACAGCTATACCTGAATGTAACAAAAACAAACTCTAAAATTGTAAAATCACTAGTCTGTATTGCTTAGATCTCCAGGTGTCCACTCTACTTCAAGCAGTCACAAGCTGCAGGTTGCTTTCTCCAGATCAGACAGACTGCAAGCAATCCGTTCATAAGCAGCCCCTCCCACACTCCAGGAGCAGTCTTAAATCAGATCTGCCCAGGTGCAGCTAATTAACTGAGCAGAAAGATGAACTCCCTCAGTCCTCCTAAGGGAACAGAGCTTTACAGAGTCTGCAACTCACATAAACCCCTTGGATAACTCTGTCACAACATATGCAGACCCTGTGGTGTGCTCAGAAGAAAGTAAAGCTATTTCAGAATATTTTTCTCAACACTCTACTCAGAATCATGGTGGTCATTTTTTCTCTATTGTATTTTCATTAACTAAACTTGATATCAGATAAAATTATTTTAGAATGCAAAAACTTAAGCACAGCTTTTTAACTTGTATATGCTATTATTTTTCTTTTCATTTTCTTTTCTCAGCTAGTTCCCTCTACTACTTTTTAAAGATTCATTATTCCTAGTGAAAACAATGGTCACATTTTCAGTAGTCAGAGTATGCTAGGTGCTATTGATTGCACACATGTAGCATTGCTACCTCCTAAAGATAAGGAAGCGCTGTTCAGAAATCCCAAACATTATCATTCAATCAATGTACCGGTTGTTTGTGATGCAAACATGAGCATACAAAGTGTGTTTGCAGGCTTCCCTGGAAGTGCTCATGATGCCCATATCCTGCGTCAATCATCCACCCATCACTATATCCAGTCTGGTCAATATCCATCTGGATGGCTACTGGGTGAGTATTCCCAGCCAATTATAGGCTGTATTTTCAATGTATTTTTTAAATATAGGACTACAGTGACCTGTTAAAAGGCCAATTAATTCAGCACAATTTGGACCACAGCCCAGTAAAGATCTTATAAAATCATGTTGAAATAATTTTTGAAATTTTAAAATAGGTGCATTTTTACTGAGAAATCAATAAAGTATTTTTTTACGTTTCACTGACTGCCCACTACCAGCCCCGCAGTAATGAGCAAAAGAAAAAATAGAGTTAACTCTTACCAAATCTATCTGTGCAGAGCATGGTATGCTGGAATCACCTAATCAGGTCAGTTACGAGTTAACTGGCCAGTGTAGTCCTGAGTTCGGGGGAAAACTGTTATCAATAACTGTCCTCATCGCACAGTTCGGCTATGTGTTATTATTCATGCAACAGCCAAATAAGCAGGATACACTGTGTTTGTAAACAGCCTTAAAATTTTAGATTTTTTAGCTGTTATTAGTGTAATTAAACAATTTGATCATTTTTAACATACAATACTGTGTGCTTTCACACCGTGAAGAGCACTTACAATGAGGTAAATGGCCCTTTAATAAAACACTTTTTTAAACACAATCATATTCTCTGAGAAATCAGAGTTTCTTGAATGGATAATGAAGACAGACTATCGTTTTCAGTTGGTGATGGAGCCTGATATGAGAACACGTCCCAGAATGTGCAAAAGTGCAAGAATAAAAAGCTTTGGAGAACTCAAGTAAGTGCGGCAGAGGAAGCTCACTCCCCAGTGTCTCTGAAGGCTAGTTAAGACAAAGGTTACTGCACAGGCATTTGGACAGAGGCCACCGCAAACAACTTGTCCTCATTCCAGTTGAGCAACTGTAAGCAGGGACATTCTCCATTCAGGCCATCTAGGGACAGAATGAAAGATTGGATGGGATTAAAGGAGGCTGCATAAACACTGCTGATGGGACGCAGACGGTATCAGGAGCACCCACAGCGCAAATACGGGCACACCTACCTCACAAACAATACATGGCACCCGGAAACTGGCACCATGGCATCAGATAGTTTTACTGCTGGACTGTACCTATGAATAGCCATTGTGTAGACTTTGGGAAGATGTCAAAATGTAACAAACCTACAATTTCTAAGTGTAATATAATTTGCAAGCAAAGCGCCTTCTTATAAACACCAAACAAACTGCCCTTGGCTATCATTAAAGGTATCTGGAAGTTTCCCTGCTTTTAAGTTTTTCTAATCTAACACTTGATGCTTAAATCAGAAACTCACATTAAATGTTTTCATTTCATACACACATAGATTTATTTTATGAAAAAAACTATTTCCACCCCCCCCCCCCCCCCCCCCTAGAGGTGCCTACATAGGAACCCGGTACCAACCAATAAAACACTGCATCCAAGTATGATTTAACCCTGTAATAACCTCCCAGCCAAAGACAACACAGTGCAGAGATCCAGAGCAGCAGGGAGGAGAGAGATGTGAGCAGGCTCTGCCTAAATTGCTTTATTCTGTGGTGGTGGTGGTGGTGGGGGGGGGGGGGTTCTGAGGGGCTATAGTGTGTGGTCGAAATAAAAGACTACACATCCCATGAAATGGACTGAATACTCATACACGGCTACATTGTTGTAGCTGCTCTGATTGGCCATAATAAATTATGAATTTTATGCTAATTTAGCTTAACTTTTCAGGGGAGTTCCTTCTCAAAATCAACAGCCAAAAAATTGAAGAAATTAAGCAAGCTTTAGAATAACTCTTCAAAATCAATGGCTAGAAAACTGAAGAATTTTTGCAAACTTTAGGGTACATTTATTAATGTTTATTTTGGTATTTTGTCATGCAGTACTGATTCTCCTCTATCAGGTGCACGCATAATCAGTTAACTTAAATATACCTTTAAGTAATTTAAATATTTATTTAGAATTTTTGTGAAATGTGTTAATTATTATAATTAATTGATTAAGTATCTCTTACAGTTGTCGGTGATAATGAACAAGAAATGCCCAAATGGATACCCAGACTACTAGCTGATGATGATCTGGACAGGCCTCTGAATGATAATCTGGGCAGGCCTCTAAATGATAATCTAGTCAGGCATCTAAATGATAATTGGTGATGCCATTTAATGATAATCTGGTCAGGCCTCTAAATGATAATCTGTCCAGGCCTCTAAATGATAATGTGGGTAGGCCTCTATATGATAATCTGGTCAGGCATCTAAATGATAATGTGTGCAGGCCTCTAAATGATAATCTGGTCAGGCATCTAAATGATAATGTGTGCAGGCCTCTAAATGATAATCTGGTCAGGAATCTAAATGATAATGTGGGCAGGCCTCTAAATGATAATTGGTGATGCCACTTAATGATAATCTGGTCAGGCCTCTAAATGATAATCTGGCCAGGCCTCTAAATGATAATGTGGGCAGGCCTCTAAATGATAATCTAGTCAGGCCTCTAAATGATAATAGTTGATGCCATTTAATGATAATCTACTCAGGCCTCTAAATGAAAATCTGGTCAGGCCTCTAAATGATAATGTGGGCAGACCTCTAAATGATAATCAGGTCAGGCATCTAAATGATAATTGGTGGTGCCACTTAATGATAATCTGGTCAGGCCTCTAAATGATAATCTGGGCAGGCATCTAAATGATAATGTGGGCAGGCCTCTAAATGGTAATCTGGGCAGGCCTCTAAATTATAATTGGTGATGCCACTTAATGATAATCTGGTCAGGCCTCTAAATGTTAATGTGGGCAGGCCTCTAAATGGTAATCTGGCAGGCCTCTAAATTATATTTGGTGATGCCACTTAATGATAATCTGGGCAGGCCTCTAAATGATAATCTGGTAAGGGGATAATCTGGTGAGGCCTCTAAATGATAATTGGTTCAGGCTTCTGAATGATAATCTGGGCAGGCCTCTCTGAATGATAATCAGGAGCAGGCCTCTAAGTGATTTGGTGCAGGCCTATAAATGATAATCTGGGCAGGCCATTCAATGATAATCTAGTCAGACAGGGCTGTTGGTGCCACAATAATTCTAGGCTGGATACATTTCATTGTATACATAGGGAGTAAAATAGTTTATATATACATACAGACAAAAATAGAACAATCTGGATGGGATTCCCCCTTCCCCCCATCCCTTCCAGTTCCTACACCTATGTAGTCAGGCCACTTAATGATTATCTTGGGACGCTACTTATTGACAAGTGGGACAGGCTCTAGAGCCAAGTGTTGCTCATCAACATGATGTCTTCTGACAAACCCAATTCTACCAGCATAAATTAAAATATTTTTTTGCTGTTAATTAAAACCAGTGTTAATTTTCTTCATTGATTAATTAAAGTCAAAATAGGCAAGGTCAATAGAATCCTGACCATGTGCCAGTGGACTATTCCATATAAGAGTATACAATGAGTGCAGATGGCTTTTATAAAACTGCTCCTTGGTCCCCTGCTGCAAGGTTTTCGCACAGACCGGTTCTTTACCTATGAAATATTGCAGACAACTGCTTTGCATAAATAGGCCCTCCCACTCTCATATTGACCCCACATGAGTATGCAGGGAAGCCAATATTGTTAGGCTGATCTACTTATGTAGATCTACTAATTGGGCAAGTCCATAAGGTTTATAACCCACCACTGATAAAGCCATTAGGAGAGTGAGGAAACGTCCTTGTGTAGCTTATCCTTAAAATACCCAACTTTCAAGGCATTTCCAGCTTTAAAACATTTAACAACCAGTTATAAGTTTATTTATTTACATGTGTAACCTTCATGTCTGCAATAACTGGGACCTTTGCTGTGTTACTATATCAGTTGAATCTTTATGATAGTTTTATTACTACGTCCTGCAGAAATTCTGAAAACTTGATATATGAGCCAACAGGAATTTGAGTCCAAAGCATAATTTGCTACAGAACTATCTAGATCTCATTATCAATGCAGAGCAATGGGTTGTCTATCTGGCATGGAGGTGGTTAATCTAGGAGCATCATTTCAGTTGCTGCTTTCAATGAAAGCAACACAGGGATATATCTGAGATAAACTCCATTTGAGAAAGTTTGTCAATGGGGAAAAATACCTAAAATATCGTCAGTGCCCAATATAATTATCTACAGATTTAAGTATCTATTCATTTTATATATATATATATATATATATATATATATATATATATATATATATATATATATATATATATATATATAAAATATGTCTATCTATAAATCTCTCATGTCTGCCTGTCTATCTATCTATCTCATGTCTATCTATCTATCTATCTATCTATCTCATGTCTATCTATCTATCTATCTATCTATCTATCTATCTATCTCATGTCTATCTATCTATTCTATCTATCTATCTATCTCATGTCTATCTATCTATTCTATCTATATATCTATCTCAGGTCTATCTATCTATCTATCTATCTATCTATCTATCTATCTATCTATCTCATGTCTATCTATTCTATCTATCTATCTATCTATCTATCTATCTATCTATCTATCTATCTCATGTCTATCTATTCTATCTATCTATCTATCTATCTATCTCATTTCTATCTATCTATCTATCTATCTATCTATCTATCTATCTATCTATCTATAATGTCTATCTATCTCTCATGTCTATCTATCTCATGTCTATCTATCTATCTATCTATCTATCTATCTATCTATCTATCTATCTATCTATCTATCTATCTATTCTATCTATATATCTATCTATCTATCTATCTCATGTCTATCTATTCTATCTATCTATCTATCTATCTATCTCATTTCTATCTATCTATCTATCTATCTATCTATCTATCTATCTATCTATCTATCTATCTATCTATCTATAATGTCTATCTATCTCTCATGTCTATCTATCTCATGTCTATCTATCTATCTATCTATCTATGTACATGTATTTGTAGCTATGTAAATATATAGTTATTATGTGATGTAGAAGTAACTTTTTAAGTAATCTTAATAGATTGCATAAATATTTTATTTTTTTCGTTTCTACTCTTAATAACAACTTTAGGTGCATTTATTTCCTGGAAATTTAAACTTTTTTTTATACTAGCAAACTAGAAAAATTTATGAATTTTCAGCAACATGAAGTTTTATTCCAAGGAAGCTGATATGCACTTGGTAATCCATATTTTATATCAAATATATATGTAATCGTTATTTTTGTCCATAGGGAGCTGGCTACAGATCTAATGTATTAAACCCTTAAAATTATTGCGGCATATAATATAATGTAGTCAACATTTGGACGAGATAATAACAACGAATAAATAAATGGGTACTTATCTGCTTCTTATTCCATCCATGTATTACTCTAAGTAATTATAAGAAGTAAGAAAGTGAAAGGTTCCCTAATAACTTGTTATTTTCCAAGTATTTATGCCGTAATTTGTCTTACTCAAAATATTGCTTCAGAGTTTTGGATGATTCAAAGCAAGGAAAAAATAGACAATTAAATAATATAAATTATGGAACAACATATCTAGTTTGCTTTTTGTATTTAATAATGTTTCCTAGTTACCAAGGAGAACTGGCACAGCTCTAGATTTCGGTAGTTTCAGGCATAGAGAAAAGAAAACTATTTTTATGTTAAGCAAATAGAAGTTTATTTAAAAGAAAGATACATTTTAACAATTTAAGATCATATTAAAGATAAAGCAAAAATGTTTAAATCACAGAATTTTGAATTTCCATTTAAGATATTTTTTGTATTATAAAAAGAGCTCCATTTATATGAAGTGCATATGGTATAAAAGGATGTCAGTGCTACACTGATTTACATAAATTGCCATAAATAGTGTTAGTTGTGTTATACCTTTTATGTTCATATAATAATATATAATATAAGAAGAAATTAACCGGCTGTTCTTTTGACTTTAAAAGTCGGCTCTAAAAATCGCCCAGAGACAAAATGCTTCTCAGCCTCTAATATCTGATCTTGTGAAAGGAACAATAACTGTTATTTGCTTTTCTTGTCTAATCCCAAGAAGCTTTTGGTAAGAAATGTGTGTCTGCTCTGTCTGCTCGCAGAGCCTGAGTGTCAGCCAGAAACCCTGCCATATATTTACAAAATAGCAACTAATCTGAGGCAGAATGGGAAAGAATGGGGAATTCACCCTACCGCTGCAATGCTGGGCTTGGTAAAAATAGTTATTAAGGAATAAATACAACTCTTATAAATAATATTCACTTCATTTATCGAATATTATGCAATTGTGAAAAAATAATTTGTTTATATTTTATATTGGAACTTGCATTGTAATAATTATAAAAATGTATTAAATAAATACTACAATTATAGTCTCTCTCTATGTATATTTAGTCATATCAAATTCTAACTCACTTTC
Organism: Discoglossus pictus; assembly: GCA_027410445.1. Taxonomy (NCBI): domain Eukaryota; kingdom Metazoa; phylum Chordata; class Amphibia; order Anura; family Alytidae; genus Discoglossus; species Discoglossus pictus. The sequence continues at coordinate 163,525,898 of CM050168.1, forward strand.
ATTAATATTGCAGTTAATTATAATACCAAAATCAATCTCAGTATGTTTTGTCTAATCTTTAAATGTTTATACTTATTGCATGCATATAATTTCCTGTTATTGTTACAAATATGAACGAATTTAGAACATCTGATATCACTACAATACGAAATATTAATGGATATTATATATTAACAGTGAATAATTATTGGCTTAAATGTTCTTTTCATCTTGTAATATCTGACAGACCGGATCGGTGCCTCAAATATAATCATAATTAGAGGGAATGGGACAATTACCAGTAATTCATTTTAATCAGGATTGAATCAAACCTTGTTTAAATAAAATATATTTTTGGGCTATATTATTTTTGCTGATTGTTCTTTTTAAATACTCAATTTTATTTTAAGTTAGAAATGTGTATAAATATGTGTAAAATGAAAACTAACGCAATTCTGTAGTCTAAGTATTAAAATATACTCAGTGGTTTCAAAGAGCATCCATTTAGTTGAATTACTATTTTATTTTGTACAAATAATGGCTACACATTACTAATATACCCGGTAAATAAATGTTATGCATGTTAGGAAATCAAAAAAAAAAAACATCGAGATATTTGTTTTTCTTTTATTTAATCTCTTAGAATAACTTTTTTTCCCCCACAGAATTCAGAGATATGGTATATATATGGATTTTGCAAACTGGCCACAGTTTAAAATAACATGTACAAGTAATGATAAGTAAATTCTACCCTCAGCACCATGAAACCCCTCCAACATTTTAAATGTTAGATAACATTTTATATATAATAATCAGGGGGCAAATTACGTTATAAATCTATATGAAAATCCAACATCATGATTAAATATAAAGCATTCCTTGGAAAATAATGAAATTAACTATTTTCATTACCATAGATTTGACATTAAGTAACTAAGACAAACATGCAGATAGATAGATTTACACAATCCCTACGTGTCCCTAATTTAAAAATTAAACTTAATATTTTTAGCCAAATGTTTTAGAAAATAAATAACTGCAGCCCTTTATTTAGTATTTTTTATTCCTCTTGCTTGTGATGCTTTCTCAACTAGCAGGGGCCTTGTACACTGACAATTTTCTAATGACCTGGGGCCTGATTCAATTGCCCAATTCCTACATTTAAACACACTTAAAATCACTCTTAATATTGCTACATATTCACCAAATATTACTTATTGGCACATGAATTCTTAAGTCAATAGAATGCATATAAACATTTATAAAAAAAACAAACACCTAAAGCCAAATTTATGAGTTCAAGGCATTTGCAAGTAGCAAATAGAATAAGGCCCCTAGTGAGTGCCCATCCACTAAGGAATACCATATTTTAATTGAAAAATAATAGTTGTCTTCCCCTCCCTCCTATAGAAGTACATGAATAGAAGCACAATTATTAACTCCATGAGCAAAACTGCATTTAAAAGATAACAAATTAAAGACTTTATTTTAAAACATTTTCCAAACAATCAAGTCCAGTTCTTTAAAGGAGCATACTATTAAAACAATTATAGTATTACAACTATCTTTTTTTTAAGTCATCCCAAGACCTCTTTACCTATTTGATTCATGATTATCTTTTTTTACTTGTTTTAGATTACTATGGTAATTTTGTAATATATCTCACAATTTAGAGAATATATGCGTGTCATTTCTATGTTATAGTGTTTTTCTGTTGGGTTTATTAACTACAGCCAGATATGTAGATGGGAGTGTCAGTCTGGCTTTCAAAATTATTATTAGTAATTAAGGTTATTATCCACTCTAGTATGCTCTGTTCATAATAGTTATAGTGGCACAGGAAAGTCCCAGTTAGGAAAAAGACAAAACGAAATAAATATAATTACAGTTGGTTGTTATTAAAGATTGTGAGTGGAAGTGTTAGATAACTGAAATTGATTGTTGGGTGTCTTAAGCATAAATTGCATGAAAAATCCCTCTCACTCTCCTTATTAATTTATCACATGTGATTAATGATCTCTCCCTAATGGGGATAAACCACAAGAACATGAATAGGCCCTCATTCAATTGCAATTTGACCAATTGAATAGGGGTCTAAATAAGCACATAGCATATTTTTTTTATAGAAGTTTTTAGTGAACTTCTATCCAAAAGCAAGGTCTTCACTAACTAGAAACTTATATTAAAAAAAATGCTATGTGCTTATATAGAGCCCTATTCAATTGGCCAAATTGCAATTGAATGAGGGCCTTAGTAGGTAGATCAGAATAATTATAGGGCCTTACAGCCTTATTAAATTGTGATTTGGCCAATTGAATAGGGCTCTATGTAAGCACACATCATATTTTCTTTTACAGATGCTTTTAGTTGGTGAACTTCACTAACTAAAAACTTCTGTAAAAAAATAAGCCATGTGCTTATATAGAGCCCTATTCAATTGTCCGAATCGCAATTTAATAAGGCTGTTAATGTTCTTATTCTGATCTGCACCTATACATCTACTAACTCTGTACCCTCAGGTGGTTTATCATCCACCCCCAACGCCCCCATGTGAGAGATACTAAAGGGATATGGAAGGTTCCTGGATGTTACTAGATGTATAATATCCCTGAATGTATATTTACTCTATGTACTTTATTTTATTAAGACGTGCTTATAAGCTCTGTTTTTACTGCTTAACATCAAAAAAATAGTCCCTGTATGGGTCTACCCTCTGTAGCATATGCAGACACAGACATTGTAGGGCTGGATGTTCAATGTAGTGCCCCAGCCTATCAGGGACCACATCTCATCAGAATGTTATTGTGAGATGGTCACTGATTGGTTAGGATAAGACACAGCAAGCCTTCGTGAGCTGCAGTGGGCAGACCCATACAGGGACTATTTATTTGATTTTAGGTATTAAAAACAAAGCTTAAAAGGAATTCTCATTAAAATAAAGTAAATAAAAGTTTTTAGTTAGTGAACTTCTATCCAAAAGCAAGGTCTTCACTAACTAAAAACTTCTGTAAATAAAATATGCTATGTGCGTATATAAAGCCCTTTTGAATTTACCGAATCGCAATTTAATAAGGCTGAAAGTCATTAAAATAGTGGGTGACGTTTTTGTTGCTTAGGAGAACAATTCTGCTTTAATGTTATTCCGAAAGATGGTCTCTCATTTCGAGGTGCCTGGTGCTTTTTTATTATATGTATGTATATTAATGAACCTACTGAATTAATTAGGAATTGTCTGAATACTCTGAGGTTTAGTTGTAGAATTCAGCTATTTTCATATGTTAATGTTCTCCCGGTATTCGTTTCCAGCTCCATTACTTTATATTATATTATATTATTTTAGTTTATTGTTCTATACTATTATTTATAGAGCCATACAGCTACTGTAACTTTACTTCAAAACACATTTCTAATCCATGGCCCCAACCTGCGCACAGTATAACAAAGCTTCCTATTTTCCATATTTCTGTTGCAAGTGTATATGATGCAGGAAGGTGCATTATACATTAACCCTCTCACTGCTAGCGGGGCTGCAATGCAGTAAAGTTAGGTAGGTATTATGCTTTAATAGAACTTTTCTGCCTAGATACCAGTAGGTAAGATTGTATTCTGTAAGGGGTGTAGTAATATACTTATTCTTCCATTTATTATTATTATTTTTAATATAGTTTATTTATAATGCACCAACATATTCCGTAGCGCTGTTCAGACAAAGATTAATACAAATTAACATATAGCAAAGGAAGGAGGGCCCTGTCTTTGAGCTAGGGAACCAATGTCCATGGTGAATTCCCAAAGTACTTTGGATAGAAACTCGCAGACAATCTGAGGATTTAGTCATGCAGTTGTATTATTCTAGTAGCAATGGTATACAACCTATTAGTAAGTAGGGGGTATATTATGTAAGTTTGCGAGCTGTGGTTTTCAGGGTGTATTTTGTCAGTTGTGGGTATTAGTAGTCCCTATATGAGAGCAGATAATGCCAGTGTGTACATGACAGCTGTTGGCTGTGTATTTTGCCACTGGATGTGATATTTTGGTTCCCAAACTGGATCTATGTGTATTATATCAGTAGAAAAAGCACATATCATACCATTAGATGTGAATGTACAGTATAATACAGATACTCCATTGTACAATAATACCCTGTTCTTTGTGTATCATCACCTCACATACCACAAGTAAATGTGCCCACAGACTGCTGTGCTAATCACTGAAGCTGCTCTGTGTGTAACCGCACCAGGAATGCAGAGTATGTTACCCCTATCTGAATGTACCAGGGCTAACACCAGAGATGTGTGTGTGACACCTGTGGCTGAGTGTGTGTGTCCTAAAGGGACCCATCCTGTTATCTGCCTGTCACTTTGTTGCTAGGGTTAGGGTAGTGGAGTGGAGATAACAGGAAAAATGCCCAAAAGGTGTTCAGCGTCAAACCCAACCAAGATCCAGTTGTGGCAGTGCCACTGTGCCCCACTGGAGTGTCCCACTTATTGTAGAAAGTCATTCGTTTTAAGGTCCATTTACCTCACTGTAATTGGTGGTCCAGTTGTTAGGATTCGGTGCTTTTACCATTGCAACCTGGGTTTGATATCAGTCAGGGAACCATCAGTTCACACCACCCCTGAAGCAAAGCAGGCTTGAACTGGATCATTACTTGGATGGGAGACCACCTAGAAATTCCAGGAGCTGTATGCTGTGGCCCAATGGAGAAATAACTGGCAACCCACTCCAGTATCTCTGCCATGAATACCAAGTAGATGGTGTAGCATGGTGTTTTAAGGTTGTGAGGTCATGGGGAGTTGGACACAACTGAACAAAACAAACACACAAGTACATGTAGTACCAATAGAAACACTGTGGCCCTCATTCAATTGCAATTTGGCCAATTGAATAGGGGTCTAAATAAGCACATAACATATTTTTTTAAAGAAGTTTTTAGTTAGTAAACATCTATCCAAAAGCAAGGATTTCACTAACTAAAAACTTATTTAAAAAAAATATGTTATGTGCTTATTTAGAGCCATATTCAATTGGCCAAATCACAATTGAATGTGCCTGTGTGAATTAGCTCTGGGGTGGAGTTTTGCAGAGACTGTTTGAAAGGTTGTTAATAAAATGATGTAGGACTACAGTGTTCCTGTAATACTCCTTGTCTGATTTCAAGCTATAGCTCTGTGATAACTGCCCAGTTCAGTGGTTCACAAACCATACTTCAGTGTGTCTTAAATCACAATAGTAATCAATAGTTTTTCTAGTGCTTCACACTGACATTGAGATATCCATTAAAAAAAATATTTTTTAAAATATTATTTGCACTCAAAAATGCTGCAGTTTAAAATAAGACACCCATTGAAAAGGGATCAAGTCTGCCACAAAAATGGACCAGCCACTAAAAAGAGTATATAAAGAAGTGAAACAAGTGATCTAATGACCATGATAGAGATGAAAACGATGGAACCCTATGATCCGGGGATGCCTCCTATCTGGAAGGTACAACCGAGGTTGGTACCCCAATTTTTGACTAATGCGCCCCACTTATAAGATAGCAGGGATTCTCATAATATATCATATACTTATATACTCTTTATAGATGTAGCCTTTGATGAACTCACATAATTGATGAAACGACTATCAGGCATTTTTGGGAGTCCAGTGTATATGGCCAAATGCACTAACTATGAAATTCCCAGTTAAAGCCATTAGAGTTTAAACAAAAAAAGAAACACTATTAATTATTAGGTAGCCCACATCCTATTGAAATTGCATCAATAAATTGTTAATTGAGTTAATACATGGAAAGATACACATCAGTTACTGATTAAATAAAATATAACTTTATTCATCATATTTAAAAACACATAGGCCCTCATTCAATTACAATTTTGCCAATTGAATAGAGCTCTAAATAAGCACATAACATTTTTTTTAAAGAAGTTTTTAGTTAGTAAACATCTATCCAAAAGCAACATTTTTGCTAACTAAAAACTTCTTTAAAAAAATATGCTATGTGCTTATTTAGAGCCCTATTCAATTGGCCAAATCGCAATTGAATGAGGGCCATAGTGAATAACTGTGCTTTAAAATGTAATTAGCAATTTAGTCCTTGAGTGACGTAATATAGTTAGGGTTAACATCAATGATATATTATAGATGACCACAAATATGTACTCTAGATAATACTTATGCAGAATTGGTATTTCCTATCATCCATTTGTCGCATACGTGTTTTCACCCAAATATACAGTACATACTTAGGAAAGGTCAAATCAATTCACAAATATCAGAGAGATGGGAATATATGGGCTTTTACAATGTGGGCCCTACAATTTCTTGTTTGTGGCAGAGTTTAGGGACCTGCCACTTACCCCCTTATTCTCATTAATTAAATCACTTTTAATTAGAACTAATTAGTGATACAATCTACTCTGACTACAGTAGGACTAATTCCCGTTGTACCATTAAGATGTAAGCTAAAAGTAATGTGATGCCTTCAGGATCAGGATCTATTGATCATCTGGGACAGCACCAGGTAAGATTTGGATATACTTATTAACATCTTGAATGATAACGATCTGAACCTGAGTATTCCTTCCTTCATTGATGCAAAGTCTGTTGATTTCTTAGATATGATTATATGTAAAGATGAGGATGGTAGTAGAAGCACCGCCTTATACAGGAAAACCACAGCTATGAATAGTACTCTACTTCAGTCAAGTTATCATTTTATCATTTTCCATCCACAATAAAATCTATTCCTACCGGAGAATTTCTAAGAATAAGAAGAAAGTGTTCTGATTTATCTACCTTTAAAAATAGAGAGTAATGAAACTACGGGAGAGATTGCGACAATGAGGTTACAGCCAGAGGATGAATAAAGGTGCCTATCATAAGGCGTTTCACACTCCAGGTCACAGAAGGAAGAAATAACAAGATTCATCTTATAATCAGGACTGGTGGAAGATAAATAATATTCTAAATAAACACATTGATATTCTCAAATCTGATTGGATATTGCATACAATAATTGGTGACAAGATTCCAATCGGTTGGAAGAGATCAAAGAACCTTAAAGACCCTCTTGTGCAAAGCCATTTTTACAAGAAGAAGACATTTTCACATTTATTACCTAATAGGACTCCCTTCCCTGTGTCTCTTTGCCTCCCTCCCCTGTGTCTCTTCCCCTCTCCCTCCCTTGTGACTCTTCCCCACTCCCCCTCACCTGTGTCTCTTCCCCCTACCCTGTGTCTCATTCCCTCATCTCCCTCCCCTGTGTCTCCTTCCCCTCCTCTCCCTCCCCAGTCTATTTCCCCACTCCCTCTCCAGAGTCTCTTTCCTCCCTTTCCCTCTCCTTTATCTCTATCCCCTCTCTCCTACCCCTCTGTCCCCCCTCCCTTCCCTCTCTCATTTGCAGGCTTGACAGCGTTAAACCTGTAATTTTTTTCAAGTCTGCAAGACTTGAAGCTTTAATCGGTTTTGCTCCAAGCCTTGTAGGCTTGAAAAAAAGTTATGGGTTTAACATTGCTTTTTTCCTCAAAACTGCAACTCGGCAACCTCTGGGAGGGTGCCAAAAAACGCCAATCGAATAGCAAATTAGCTTTCAACCTCACTTATGGACTCCCTCCCTTTTTTCAAGCCCGTAACTCGGAAGCAGGTCGGGGCCTCTTTTGCGAGCCTCGCATTGAGTGCCTTTGGCGCTCATTGCGAGCCTCTACCCCCTCTACCTTACAGGCCTCGCGATGAGCGTCTTTCGAGCTCATTGCAGCCCTGTTACCTTACGGGCCTCGCTATGAGCCTGTAACTTAACAGACTCGCAATTACGACAACTATATATTGTCATTTATATGCCACTAGCGAATTGCCCGTCAAAAAATGACGGCAATGAAATTGTAATGTAGCTAATGCTGTTTGGTGTGTAATAATGAAAGATCTAATACATTAATAAATGAATATGTAATGCTGTTTGGTGTGTAATAATAAAATATATAATACATTAATAAATGAATATACTTTACCTATTTTGAAGCGTTGTGTTGAAGAGCTGTCAATGTGTTTTGATGTTGCTGCAGCATTAGTGTTGTGGAGCTGCTGTGTAAGCGTGATGAACGTGTGCAGTGTAATACTGTGCGTGCGCGAGACCAAACGTTAGCGTAGTGGTGTACTTCCGCATTGGCGTAAAATGGCGGGTTATCTGTGGTATGCGTCTTTGCGGATTATCCGTCGGTGTTTTTCGAGTTTCGTGTGGTGTTTTGCGAGTGTGTTGTGGTGTTTTACGTGTTGAGAGTGCTGTAGCCTCGTTTTCGTTTTGTTCGTCGGCCATTTTTTCTCTCGCTTCGTGATTTTATTAGTGTATAAAGTGTTTTATTTTTATTTAAATGAAGGTGTAAGTTGCTTTTTTGAGGTCCTGGATGGTTCCTCTTGCTGTAGGTAAGCTTTTTGTGTCTGTGTTGTGTGTATTTATTGTGTTTTAAATGTTTGTATGTCGGCGTGTTGCGTCCGATGTTTGCAAGGTCGTAATGTCTGGTGACGTGTCTCGTATGGTGTTTGCGTGTGTAGCCTCGTTTTCGTTTTGTTCGGCGGCCATTTTTTCTGTCGCTTAGCAAATGTTTTAGTGTCTAAACTCTTTTATTTTGAGTGAAATGAAGGTGTAAGTTGGTTTTTTGAGGTCATGGATGCTCCCTGTTGCTGTAAGTAAGCTTTTTATGTATGTGCTGTGTGTATGTATTGTGTTTTGAATTTTGTAATGTTCGCGAGTTGTGTCCGAGTGTTGCGAGTCCGTAATGTGTGTTAACGTGTCGTATGTTGTTTGCGTTGCTCGTAAAATTTAGCGAGTGTCGTAATTGGTGTGTCGTGTTGTTTGCGTTGCGACGTGAAGTTTGAGAGGGTCGCAGTTGCTGGCATGGAGCGCCTTTGGCACTCCATGCTAGCAACTGCGGCCCTCGCTTCGCGAGGTCCTCAGTTGCTGGCAAGGAGCGCTTTCTGCGCTCCATGCCAGCAACTGAGGCCCTCGCCCAGTGCCCTCGCTACGCGAGCCCGCAAACGTTAGCAACAACTCGCACGCTCACAACTATATATGTGATTTTATTGACAAGTGCTTTAAAAGCCCTGATTTTCCGCAGAATGAAAACTTCTGAATAGTCCCACAAAGGGTTGCCTTCATTAGCTCTTCCATGCAAAGTATTTTTTATAGTTTAAGATGTACTAGCTAATCACAAATTGCTTTTCAACCTGCTATTGAGACAGGCTGTGATTAGATAGTTCATCTAGTACCAATAGAAACACTGTGTGCAAAAAACTACGGTGTAGAAGATCTTTGTAGCGACTGTTTGGAGGGGTTTCAGGGAGTAAAACAAAGGTTTTAAGCACTTAATAAAAGTACATTAAAATACATACCTAGTAGATTATGTTAATATTAAAACAGGAAGCATTCCATGCAGAGTTTGATCTGTTAATTCACATTTCCTCATGATAGAAAACTAATATTACATCCTTATATTTATATTGCATTATAGTACAAGTGGAATCAGTTATATATTGGTTCACAAGGGTCACCTGATATACAGTCAGGTACATAAATATTGGGACATCGACACAATTCTAATCTTTTTGGCTCTATACACCACCACAATGGATTTGAAATGAAACTAACAAGATGTGCTTCAACTGCAGACTTTCAGCTTTAATTTGAGGGTATTTACATCCAAATCAGGTGAACTGTGTAGGAATTACAACAGTTTGTATATGTATATTTAAGGGACCAAAAGTAATGGGACAATTGGCTGCTCAGCTGTTCCATGGCCAGGTGTGTGTTATTCCCTCATTATCCCATTTACAAAGAGCAGATACAAGCTCCAGTGTTCATTTCAAGTGTGCTATTTGCATTTGTTGCTGTTAACTCTCAATATGAGATCCAAAGAGCTGTCACTATCAGTGAAGCAAGCCATCATTAGGCTGAAAAAACAAAACAAACCCATCAGAGAGATAGCAAAAACATTAGGTGTGGTCAAATCAACTGTTTGGAACATCCTTAAAAAGAAAGAACGCACTGGTGAGCTCAGCAACACCAAAAGGCCCGGAAGACCACGGAAAACAACTGTGATGGATGACCGAAGAATTATCTCCCTGGTGAAGAAAACACCCTTCACAACAGTTGGCCAGATCAAGAACACTCTCCAGGAGGTAGGTGTATGTGTGACGAAGTCAACAATCAAGAGAAGACTTCACCAGAGTGAATACAGAGGGTTCACCACAAGATGTAAATCATTGGTGAGCCTGAAAAAACAGGAGGGCCAGATTAGAGTTTTCCAAACAACATCTATAAAAGCCTTCACAGTTCTGGAACAACATCCTATGGACAGATGAGACTAAGATCAACTTGTACCAGAGTAATGGGAAGAGAAGAGTATGGAGACGGAAAGGAACTGCTCATGATCCAAAGCATACCACCTCATCAGTGAAGCATGGTGGTGGTAGTGTCATGGCGTGGGCATGTATGGTTGCCAATGGAACTGGTTCTCTTGTATTTATTGATGATGTGACTTCTGACAAAAGCAGCAGGATGAATTCTGTAGTGTTTCGGGCAATATTATCTGCTCATATTCATCCAAATGCTTCAGAACTCATTGGACGGCGCTTCACAGTGCAGATGGACAATGACCCGAAGCATACTGCAAAAGCAACCAAAGAGTTTTTTAAGGGAAAGAAGTGGAATGTTATGCAATGGCCAAGTCAATCACCTGATCTTAATCCGATTGAGCATGCATTTCACTTGCTGAAGAAAAAACTGAAGGGAAAATGCCCCAAGAACAAACAGGAACTGAAGACAGTTGCAATAGAGGTCTGGCAGAGCATCACCAGGGATGAAACCCAGCGTCTGGTGATGTCTATGCGTTCCAGACTTCAGGCTGTAATTGACTGCACAGGATTTGCAACCAAGTATTAAAAAGTGAAAGTTTGATTTATGACTGTTAATCTGTCCCATTACTTTTGGTCCCTTAAAAAGTGGGAGGCACATATACAAGCTGTTGTAATTCCTACACCATTCACCTGACTTGGATGTAAATACCCTCAAATTAAAGCTGAAAGTCTGCAGTTAAAGCACATGTTGTTTGTTTCATTTCAAATCCATTGTGGAGCTGTATAGAGCCAAAAAGATTAGAATTGTGTCGATGTCCCAATATTTATGGACCTGACTGTACAATTTTTATTTTGTCGTTTTCTATTTCTTGATATAAATGTTCGTATTATTACTAGCTGAGTTAAATTATTACAATAACACATATATGGAACACATAAATACAAAATCATAAGCCATTCAACTACTGAGTTGTATAATAATACAATCTGGGAGTTTATTTAGTATAATACCTGATTTAGCAACAGTGCAAATAATATCTTGAGCAGCAAGCACTTAGTTGACCCATCATTTGAATTATAATGTAATATGTATACATGGGTGTAGGAGCCACAGAAAATCTGGGGGGGATACCGCATATAGTATAACAATACCACACAACTGCTTCTCTACACATAAACACATACATTGAGAAATCTGAAGGGGGGGGGGGGGGGGACAGCCATCATATAGCACAGCTCTTGGGCTTGGCTCACTGTCACTTTGCAGTTTAGTGAATATGGGATAATGTTCCCTGACACTGTGGGGTATATAGAGACAGCTACTTGAGTCTGTTAATGAATGTAAGCGGACAGAGGAGTGCTAGTGTAAGAGAAAGCACCTCAAGATCTCTTGTCCCTCAATATCTGGGGAAGCCTTAACAATCTAATCACAATCACTTGTATTCCATAAAATCCCATAAAACAGAAACAGAAACCGTTTTAGTGATATTCTGGTGATATGAGATAAATGAATATATTCCCACTAAATGTGTGAAATTGTAGCTATATTATCTCCAGGCCACTGTAGTGCTGGATATACACAGAGGCCTTCACTCAATTGCAATTTGGCCAATTTTATATGGCTCTAAATAAGCACATAACATATTTTTTTTAAGAAGTTTTTAGTTAGTAATCATCTATCCAAAGGCAAGGTCTTCACTTACCAAAAACTTATTTAAAAAATATATTCTATGTGCTTATTTAGAGCCTTATTCAATTGGCCAAATTGCAATTGAATGAGGCCCAGAGTAAGCCAAGAAATAATGAGTTGAGACAACCAGAGCACTTCAGGAAGAAGAAAGCGTGTATAAATAATGTAGCAACGCCTTTTAGGTCCTCATTCAATTTCGATTTGACCAATTGAATAGGGCTCTAAATAAGCACATAACATATTTTTTTTAAGAAGTTTTTAGTTAGTAATCATCTATCCAAAGGCAAGGTCTTCACTTACCAAAAACTTATTTAAAAAATATATTCTATGTGCTTATTTAGAGCCTTATTCAATTGGCCAAATTGCAATTGAATGAGGCCCAGAGTAAGCCAAGAAATAATGAGTTGAGACAACCAGAGCACTTCAGGAAGAAGAAAGCGTGTATAAATAATGTAGCAACGCCTTTTAGGTCCTCATTCAATTTCGATTTGACCAATTGAATAGGGCTCTAAATAAGCACATAGCATATATTTTTTAAAGAAGTTTTTAGTTAGTTAAAAACCTTGCTTTTGGATAGATGTTTACTAACTAAAAACTTCTTTAAAAAAATATGTTATGTGCTTATTTAGAGCCCTATTCAATTGGCAAAATTGCAATTGAATGAGGGTCTAAGAGTGCAGGTGTAACAATTACCAGGAAATTATATGTATCAATAATGTTAAAAATACAGACAAATAACATGGGTGAAGGTTCTCTTATACAGAACCCCTGGAAATAATGGGGTGGTACTGGGTACCTCAAAATATTGGGGTGCCTGAGAATATTTTGTTTCACACATATTTTCCAGGTCTTAAGCCAGCAAGCACCTTCCAAGACATTCAATGAAGCCTCAGACAGGCTGTAAGAGCAATAATATATATACTAGTGACTTGCCCATCAAAAAATGACGGCAATAACATTTTATGCCAGGCAATGCTGTTTGCCACACAATGCGAGGCTATGGCCCCTCCTTCGGCGCTCATTGCGAGCCCTGCAATGAGCGGTCTTGCTGCTCATTGCCGTTTTTGGCAAGCACCTTTTTTGCTTTGCAATGATCCCCTTCATTGCGACCCCCACAATTAGCAACTTTCGGCGAGCCTCTCCCCCTGTGTACTATAGAAGCCTATGTAGTTTAGGGGCCTACTGCCTTGGGTTAAGTGTTACTGCCTTGTATTAAGTGTTACTGGCATTTAGTGCTTAGGGCTCATATTTACATCCTTTGTCCTCTTGTGACGTGCTTCGGCCGTGTTTTCGTCTTGTTTAATTTTTTTCTGCCTCTGTTTTTTTCTCTTGCTTTGGTGATTTTTGGCGCTCATTGCCTAAGTCCCGCTCATCATCAGTATGAGCGCCTGTGGCGCTCATCATCTTCACCAGCGCAATGAGCACCTTAGGCCTAAATCCCGCATGTCCACCAGTGCTTGGCGAGGGCCACAGTTGCGGGGCTCACTGTGCAAGCCCGCAATTTTAACATTGCGTTACCAACAAATTTTGGCAACACTGTAATTATGAGAACTATATATGTGACTAGTCACTTGTCCCTCATAAATGACAAGATAATATTTTATTTTTCTATTTCCACCCTCCTTTGTCTCCTCCCATCTTTCCATCTCCTGTGTCTCTCCCTTCTTCCCCCTCTCCCTCCCCTGTATTTATTTCCCCCTCTCCCTCCCATGTGTCTCTTCCCCCTCTCCCTTCCCTGTGTCTCCTCCCCTCTCCCTTCCCCGTGTCTCCTTTCCCCCCATCTCCCTCCCTTGTATCTCCTTCCCCCATCTCCCTCCTGTGTCTCTTTCCCCCCTCTACCTCACCTGTGTCTCCTTCTCCCTCACCTGTGTCTCCTTCTCCCCATCTCCCTCCACTGTGTCACCTTTCCCCCCTCTCCCTCCCATGTGTCACCTTTCCCCCCTCTCCCTCCCATGTGTCACCTTTCCCCTTCTCTCACTCGCCTGTGTCTCCTTCCCACGCATCTCCCTCCCCTGTGTTTCTTTCCCCCTCTCCCTTCCCTGTGTCTCTTCCCCCCTCTTCCTCCCCTGTGTCTCTTCCCCCCTCCCCCTCCTCTGTGTCTCTTTCCCCCTCTCCTCTCCCTCTCTCTCTCTCCCCATGTGTCTCTCACTCCTCCATTTCCCCCCTCTCAATTCCCTGTCTCTTCTCCCCCTCTCCATCCTCGGTGTCTCCTCCCCCCATCTCCCTCTACTGTGTCTCCTTCCCTCCCATCTCCCTCCCGTGTCTCCCCCTGTCTCCTTCCCCCATCTCCCTCCCCTATGTCTCCCCCCCGTGTCTTCTCCCCCCCCCCCATCTCCCTTCCCTTTTGCTGTGCTATGCGCTTTTGCCACGCAATGCGCATTGGGCGGTGAGAATTGCAAGTTTGTGTGCAAGGCTCGCATCTTGCAGCGTTAATTGTGAGAGTTACACACAAACTCGCAATTACGAGAACTATATATATATAATACAAACAGTAAAACCCCTTAACAAATAAAACATATTTAACATATTACAGTTAGTTTCCAGTGATCTGTTTGATTCTGTAGAGTAGAAGTGTGAATTACAGATACCTTTTAATGTATGATCGAAGACTTAAAAGGAAAAAGACCTTGAGCCTCATTCAATTGCAAGCCCATAATTGACTCCAAACTGAACTTTTGGCTGCGGATCACATTTTTTGTAAACATTTAGATGTATTCACTCACAACTGCCCTCTGACAGCCTCCACATGCAGACCATGCACTTGTAAGTAGGATTTCAGGGGGCATAATCATATGATCTGACAATATTTAAGCAAGTAAGTTACTTCTTAAACATTTGCAATACTTCTTAGACAACAGTAAATGACACCGTCATCATGACGTCAGTTAAACATGGAGTTTAAACTACAATTAATTCATGTTTAAGAAATAGCAAGTTGCATTAACAGATGCAACCACAGCTGTCCAGAAATGTAAATGCTCCTCTCAGACAGACAATTTCCACTAAGTATTATGGATGCTTACTAACATAAAAATGTATTTATTTTTCTAATTAAAAACTAGTTTTATGACTTTTTTGTGTTTAAATGGCCAGTATAGGTGCTTTTCATTTTAAACCTATTTTTCAGTTCACCATATCACATATATAGTTGTGAGCATGTGAGTTGTTGCTAATGCTTGCGGGCTCACGTAGCAAGGGACGCAGTTCCCCGCAAATGCGGATCCTCACAATAATTGCGGTGGTGGAAGGTCCAACGTCGGCTGTGAACACACACACACGCATGACTTAAAAAAAAAACCCTCAAAGGCGCCTCACACGCGCTTAACACACATACGCACGACTTAGAAAAAAATCAACTGCGTCATACACGTAAAAACCAACTGCGTCCCTCGCAAAAAAAATACAGCCGCCTCGCAAAAAAATACGTCCGCGAAACGACCCATTCCCAACAAGCAAACCTGGCAGAAAACGGTGCGCATGAAAACATCAGAAACACAAGAAATAAACACAACGAACACATAAAAAGCTTACTTACAGCAAGGGGGGGGTGGGGCATCCGGCACCTTGAAAAGTTAATTTACACGTCCATCTAAGTCCAAAAAAACAAGTTTAAACTGCCGAAAATCACCTAAGCGAGAGAAAAAATGGCCGCCGAACAAAACGAAACGAGGCTATAGCACTCTAAACACGCAAAACACCACAAGAAACTTGCAAAATACCACAAACGACCTACGGATATTCCGCTAAGACGCATACCACACATTACCCACCATTTTACGCCAATGCGGAAGTACACAACTACGCTAACGGTTTCGGCTCGCGCACGCACAGTATTACACTGCACACATTCATCACGCTTACACAGCAGCTCCACACCACTAATGCTGCAGCAACATCACAACACATTGCCAGCTCTTCAACACAATGCTTCAAAATAGGTAAAGTATATTCATTTATTAATTGTATTATATATTTCATTATTACACACCAAACAGCATTAGCTAACTTACAATTTGCTAGTATTTATATAGTATTTATATAAAACACACCTGTAGCCAGCAGCAAATCAAAGTAATGGCACTTCCTGTACACCTTCCTCTGTCATTATCCTGAGAACTACTGAAAGAAAGTAAAATATTTCAACTTTATGAATATTAGGGAAGGCCACTAAGCCATAATAATGGGTTTTAACTGGTGCCATTGCTACACTGCTTAGTACTTTCCCTCTTCACCGTCGCAAAATTTGACAGCAGCAGTTTCGCCGCCAAATGATAGATGGCGCTGACGATTTTCAGATACTGCTGCACATTGATATAAGGCGCGCCATCAGAAAAGGCCTTGAGCTAGGAGAGGCGCACCTGAGGCCCTTGAGGGCTGAGTGCCTGCGCCGAACATAGCGATGGCCTCCCTGTCGATTCAGCGCCATCGAGTTGCCCCACAGCGGAGGGGGGAATAGTTCTTGGCCTTTGCTGAAACCTGACGGCACCATCCAGCAGATAGTTTGTGGAACTGCAGTTGTCAGTGCTGCTGAACACATGCACTTCACCAGATTCACTAATATTTGTTTCCTAATAAGTACTCCGGTCATTGTGAGCAATTAAAACCGATCAACAAAGGGGGTAACAGTTATGAGCTTGTTAAATGGGTGTTTGTTAAACACTAGGCATAATCATCACAGTAATCACTAGTATTTACATAAATGCAGCTATAAAGGAGGGTTTTAAGGCCTAAGAGAAGGCCCACAAAGTACACCTTTAAATCTCAGCACAATAACTCAAAATTTCTGCATCCACTGTGTATAAATGAACCATAAGACTGGTAAGATAAGTAAAAAAAATAACTTTCATTGATATATAATAAAACACTGGTTAAAAAAATTATTGGTAACAGTCACACTATATATATAGTAGTAGTAATGGTATCCCACTGGATACAGTAATCAGTGTAACAATATTAGATCACACGAATCCCACCAATAGCACTGGTGACACAGTAATCAGACAGGAAAAAAAGAATCACCTATGTGTAATGGTGTTTTAGAATAGATAGTAATACATGGATATATATATATATATATATATATATATATATATATATATATATATATATAGATAGATAGATAGATAGAGAGAGATTATATACTATAGTATGGAGAACTATAGAAAAATAGAATAATTGATTTTATAGTAATGAGACTCCTGTCGTAGAAATTCTACCTATGGATAACACATGTATACAGTGGCACCTGAAGCTTAGTGAATGTGGTGGCTAGTCAGTAAACCCTAATTAGATTAATTAATCAGGTCAGGGAGGGGGCAAATATTGCCTTCAGAATGAAACATACTAACTACTGGTTGAATTTAAAGGAAATATTTGCTTTAAATAGTTATGACAGCTACAGGATACACAGCTCATTCTGGCTCATTAGATCCAGCATGGACCAATTTGCAGTAAAACACTGAAATACACCTTTAAATGTCAAACAGCTGCTGAATAAGTGCAGACATTTAGATAATAAAGCCCAGCAAAGGCGAGAGACTCCAAGACACAACAAGATCCTGATCAATCTGAAGAAATATTAGGGTGATTTCACTTGGACATCCTGCTATATAAACGCCAGTTACATTGTAACAGTATTTATATTGTATGGTAACATACATTAACATTATATCTACCTATATATGGAAAACCATTCCCTTACTAAATATTATACATTGCAATTACTGAGTACTGAACACGAGCAGGAGATAGAGGTTATCAGCCTTATTAAATTGCAATTCGGTAAATTTAAAAGGGCTCTATTTAAGCACACCGCATATTTATTTTGCAGAAGTTTTTAGTTAGTGAACTTCTATCCAAAAGCAAGGTCTTCACTAACTAAAACATTCTGTAAATAAAATATGCTCTGTGCTTATGTAGAGCCCTTTTAAATCTACCAAATCGCAATTTAATATCTCTATATAACACAAGTTGGATGGATATATATATATATAGATATATATATATATATATATATATATATATAT
The DNA here is from genome assembly GCA_027410445.1 of Discoglossus pictus. NCBI lineage: Eukaryota > Metazoa > Chordata > Amphibia > Anura > Alytidae > Discoglossus > Discoglossus pictus. Next base: position 163,543,943 of record CM050168.1, read on the forward strand.
ATATATATATATATATATATATATTAGGATTATATCTTTCTATATTATTTATTTAATTTAAATCTACCTCTTCTCTGTATTTTACCTAATTCCTTCTTTCTTTCTATCTATCCACCCATCCATCTGTATATATCTACCGCAAACATCTACAGGGAGAATGCGCATAAATAGTTGCCAGCCTGTAAATGACTTGTGATACAATGTTACACATTAGCCTCTTGTCCACATTGAGACACATTGTACAGATATATAAAGCGGTGTCACACCAGCCCCAAGTGCATGGATTCAGCAGGTCTGCAGCTCACCGAGCGCTATAGCAACAAGACTGGCTGGGAGTCATCTGAGGATACAGCATTATATCAGCTAACAGCCTGGGACGTGTTGTGAGTTATTGTGAGAGTGTGTGATGTAGGTCTGAGTCCCTGTGTGTGCCTGTATATATGGATGAGGAGTGCATGTATGACTGTGTGCACCTGTGAGGTGTCTGCACACCGAGGTGAGGGGTTTGGTACTAAATAAAAAGTGAATTATAAAATAACTCAGCTAGGCTACGTATATGTGGTGTCTGTATATAAGGGTGAGTGGCGTGTGTATATGTGCCTGTCTTGTGTGTCTGGGGTGATGGATATAAATGAAATAACAAAAAAAAAGTGTAGTGTGTCCGTATAAAGAGGTGAGGGGTTTGGATCAATGTAATACCTAATCCAGTCTTTATTTGAGATGCACAATAACCCCATGTATGTGTATGTTTGTGTCTGTACACATGGGTAAAATAATCAACCAATCCAGTCTTCATATCAAATAAACAATAATATTAATGTGTGTGAGAGTCTGTGTTTATCTGTGTGTGTGTATGTACACAAGAGGTGAGGGCTTTAGAATTAGGAAATAGCTAATCCAGTGTTTATTTCAGATGCGCAGTAACTGTGTGTGTGGTTTGGAATTATAAAATAACCATCTAATCCAGTCTTCATATCAGATGCACAGTAAGCATGTAATGGGCTGAGAGCAGCCCCTGTGCTTTGTTAGCCTTGGGGGGTTGTCAGCAGCTTTAGCTCCTAATTTCTGGGTACAAATTACAATGCTCTCTATTTTGGAGCAGCCTTTAGAGAAATGCTCGTTTGATTTCAGCGAGATTGCAGATCTTTAGCGTGGGAGTCTGATGTGCTTCACCTCAAATGTCCTCAAACACAAATCAGGAGATTGCTGCAGAAAACTGTGGCTAATAAGTGAGACTTCTGGCCACTTGTGCAGCTAAAACACCCAGACCGCAAATGTGCCCCCCGGATTAATGTAGATAGGGGGGGTCATCTAAGGGCCTTTTATAGTATATACATAATAGAAAAAAAGGACTCTAGAAAAATAAGCACATGTAAGAAAATTTCATATAACTCTAGCACTGAGTATTTATCTATACAGTGAGCTGAGGTCCCAAGAGGGCAATACGCATTAAAATGCGCAAAAATGACAGAAGTTGCATCTTTGGATGACATGGCAATAAATGATTTAAATAAAAAAAAAAAAAGAAAACAAGCGAACATTCCATAAAATGAAACAAATCTGGATTAATAGCACGTTTGATTTAGTTTCAGAGACTTGTGCAATAGCAATACATTCCCAAGACTTTGTATAATTTAGAGTAAGGGAAGAGTAAAAACACACAGTTTCCAATAGTGTTCGTTTAAAATAATATATATATATAGCTGCGAGCTGGTGCAAAATACAACCTTTTGTAATGTTTAAAACATATCTTTTGAAAGTCATATTTGAAAATGCATGACTGTAGTGTCCATTTATACTGGGGTTGAATATATTTAGCTACCTAATAGTAAAGCCTCGTTGCCTTATCCCACGATTAACTCTTGACACATGTGGGGTTAATAGTTAAGCTGCTCAGGGAGGTGAATCCAATGCTTCCTGCACATTTACCCTGTTCGCAATTCATTAATTTGACAATATTCCACCCACAACCAGGTCATTAACTTTAAAAATAGTGAACTTGTATGCTTTTCCTGTCTCTGATTGTTGAGTAATTTGGGTTTTTTTCCGGAAATATATTTCCAGTATCTCCTCGATGGCAAATGCCCCATTTTACTCACAATGACTGTTTTATGGGCCCCTAAAGGTCCAGGGTAACATAAATATTCTATTCCTTTGAAAGTGAAGCAATAGGAAGGTTAGAGCCAACAGTTCTCTCATCTGGGAGCGGTGACTTAGAAATATTGTCTTAAATTCAAGAAAGATAAATATCTTCATAAAACATGATATAAAAATACATCTACTATTCTACACAACATGTTTTTTTCTCTCCATCTTTGTCCACTCCTGTTATAGCATTAAGGAAGCACAAATATGTGAAATTGGCTTTCACCTTTTTAATGTGTATTTTTGTGGAAACTTAGATTTGGCAAAAATATAGCTCAAGAAGCATCACGATTATTAAAGCGATATTTAATGTGCTCTACGCTTCATACCTCTTCTGTTGGAGAGGTTAAATGTTTCCCTATAAATGCTTCTCTGCAACAGGATAATTAACAAAATGCGCAATAATGAGGGAGCACGTGCTCTAATGACATGTGCGTTATTGCGCACAATATTGTGAGTGTGCTGGTAAGAAGATTGAGATTGTGACCACCTTATCAAAGTAAGAGGGCACATAAGGATCCACAGTACCTGGCAGAGATAATGAGACTATACCCTATAACGAGAGAAGGCTCTGTCAGTGATAGAAAATATCCCCATCCAGTAAAACAGATCTCATGCCCCCTCCAAAATATGTGTCACCCAAAATGTTATACATAGTTCCCTCCTGCCAGTTAGTGAAAGCAAAAGAACAATCAATGTGCAGTTCCACCCACCCTATTACTGAATGAACATTAGACCACCTTTAGTGCGCAACCCAAATCTACCAGTCAGAGTTGGCACATCGTCAGCCTTCAGATAGAAAGGGCAGGTCTCAATTGCTACCTAAGCCTATCAGTGTAAGGCCAATGGTGTTAAAGGAGAGGAAATCTGGCCATAGATCTACCCCTGCCAGTATGAGGGAATATACCCATGCACAATGACATAGATCTACCCCCTGCCAGTATCAGGGCAGATACCCATGCACAATGACATAGATCTACCGTCTGCCAGTATGAGGGAATGTAACCATGCACAATTACATAGATCTACCGCCTGCCAGTATCAGGGCAGATACCCATGCACAATGACATAGATCTACCGCCTGCCAGTATGAGGGAATGTAACCATGCACAATTACATAGATCTACCGCCTGCCAGTATCAGGGCAGATACCCATGCACAATGACATAGATCTACCGCCTATCAGTATGAGGGAATGTACCCATGCACAATGACATAGATCTACCGCCTGCCAGTATGTGGGAATATACCCATGCACAATTACATAGATCTACCGCCTGCCAGTATGAGGGAATGTACCCATGCACAATGACATAGATCTACCGCCTGTCAGTATGTGGGAATATACCCATGCACAATGACATAGATCTACCGCCTGCCAGTATGAGGGAATGTACCCATGCACAATGACATAGATCTACCGCCTGCCAGTATGTGGGAATGTACCCATGCACAATGACATAGATCTACCGCCTGCCAGTATTAGGGCAGATACCCATCTACAATGGCATAGATCTACCCCCTGCCAGTATGAGGACAGATACCTATGCACAATGAAATAGATCTACCCTCTGCCAGTATGAAGACAGATACCCATGCACAATGACATAGATCTACCCCCTGCCAGTATGAGGGAATATACCCATGCACAATGACATAGATCTATCCCCGGCCAGTAGGAGGGAAAATACCCATGCACAATGACATAGATCTACCCCCTACCAGTATGAGGGCAGATACCCATGCACAATGACATAGATCTACCGTCTGCCAGTATGAGGGAATATACCCATGCACAATGACATAGATCTACCGTCTGCCAGTATGAGGGAATATACCCATGCACAATGACATAGATCTACACCCTGCCATTATGAGTGAATATACCCATGCACAATGACATAGATCTACACCCTGCCAGTATGAGTGAATATACCCATGCACAGTGACATAGATCTACCCCCTGCCAGTATGAGGGAATATACCCATGCACAATGACATTGATCTACCCCCTGCCAGTATGAGTGAATATACCCATGCACAGTGACATAGATCTACCCCCTGCCAGTATGAGGGAATATACCCATGCACAGTGACATAGATCTACCCCCTGCCAGTATGAGGGAATATACCCATGCACAATGACATTGATCTTCCCCCTGCCAGTATGAGGGAATATACCCATGCACAATGGCATATATCTACCCCCTGCTAGTATGAGGGTATATACCCATGCACAATGACATAGATCTACTGCCTGCCAGTATGAAGACAGATACCCAAGCACAATGACACAGATCTACCCCCTGCCAGTATGAGGGAATATACCCATGCACCATGACATAGATCTACCCCCTGCCAGTATGAGGAAATATACCCATGCACCATGACATAGATCTACCCCCTGCCAGTATGAGGGCAGATACCCATAAACAGTTGATAGCTCCCAATAGAGTGGTGGGATATAGCCATATTCCTAAGTATGCCAGTTTGCTATCCTGCTAGTGCCATGGCTGATGACTTACTATAAATATTCCAGAGGGGCCAATCCCTGCACTCTTATCTCTGGACTCTCCCTTGGCTGCCGAGACATGATGCAGCATCAGCACCGCCCTATACAAGGCTTCATCAAGTCATATAGTCTTTTAGTGTTGTTGTTTCTTACCTTTCCTTGGTATGCATCCTGTCAGCAGCTCAGTGTTCATGCTAGCGGCTGTGATTGGTGCATGTAAGATGTTTTATATATACAGAATGATATATAATAATAACAACAGTGGTATGTAATAGTTCTAGTTGTTGTATTGTCTCTTGAGTGTTTCATGTGTATGTGTGCATGCAGTGGCTGTTTGTATTGTGTGTGTGGATGGCTTGTGGGTTGGGTGTAACTGATGTGTGTTTTTGTATGTGTGATGGTGTCACTCACCGATATGTATGGTGAGAGCAATGTATGTGGTGTGTGTTGCAGTTGTATGTTCTTGTGTGTCATTGCGAGTGTTATTGCAGTATATGGTCCTTGGCTCATTGTAGCTTGGATGTATCACCTAATTGTGTGTGCAGTGATTGTATAGTTGTCCTTAGAGATTTGTATATGTTCTCTATATGTGTGATGACTGGTGTGGCATGCTATGTGCGATGCTAATTGTTGCTCATATATTGGATGTTTGTGTTTTTGATGTGTGAAGTCTGAGTGTGTGATGGCAATACGTCCATAAAATGTCTGTTTTGTGTTGTGGCTTTATTTTAGTTGTCTGTATTAAGCCTGTGTGTATATAATTGCAGCCTGTGTATAATCATTGTGTGTGTGTATACACTTGCTTTGTATGTGTTTCTTCTGTGTATGTGTCTAATTGTTATGTGTTGGGGCTGTATTTTATATCACTGCTGCTGTATTTGTTTGTGATGGATATATTTGTGTAATTACTGTGTCTGTATGATGGCAGCAGCTATGTGTGGATGTAGACTGTTTAATGTGTGATTGTGACGGCTGTGGATGGTGTTATGGTTGTGTCTGTGTTGGATGATACCTTTATGGGTGCACCTGTTGGTTGTGTTTGTAAATAATGTGTGTGTGTAATTGCTGTGTATCCTTGATCTGTGTGTGACTGCTGTGTGTGTGATTGGTGTGTGTGTGTTTGTATGTGTGTGTTCCCTGTGTGTGATTGCTGTATCTGTATGTATGTGTGAGTGTGTAATTGTTGTGTGAGATTGCTGTGTGCGTGTTTCATGTGTGTGTCTGTGTGTAATGATTGTGTGTGTGTGTCTGTATGTTCATATCTGATATTGCTTTGTGTCTGTATGTGTGGGTAATTACTTTGTGTTATTGCTGTGTGTGTGTCAGTTTGTGTGTCTGTCTGTGTCTCCATGTGTATGTCTTTCTGTGTGTGTCTTTCTGTGTGTGTCTGTGTGAGTGTTGTTGCTGTCCTGTCCAGACTGTGGTCAGTGGGAGACCTGTTTGTGTCTGTGTGTTTGTGTGTCTGTGTGTGTCTGTATCCCTGTGTGTCCCAGGATGTCCTGCCCAGGCTGCGGTCAGTGGGAGGCCTGTGTGTCTGTATGTGTCCATGTGTGCCTGTATGTGTGTGTCTGTATGCATGTGTGTGTGATTGTGTGTCCCCCCCAGGTTGTCCTATCCAGGCTATAGTCATTGGGAGGTCTGTGTGTGTCTCTGTGTGTAGATGCTGTATGTCTGTTTGTGTGTATGTGTAGTTGCTGTTCAGCCTAGGCTGTGGTCAGTGGGAGGCTCATGTTAGTGTCTGTGTGTGTGTGTAATTGCAGTGTGGGTGATTGCTGTGTGTCTGTAATGATTGTGCATGTGTTTGTATCCTGTGTGTGTGTAATTGCTGTGTGTGATTGCTGTGTGTGTCTCTATGTGTGCAGTTTCTGTGTTTGTGTAGAACCTGTGGGTCTGTGTATGATTGTGTGTGCATGTATGTGTCTCTGTTTGTAGTTGCTGTTTGTGTGATTGTGTGTGTAGTTGCTGTGTGTGAAATTGCTGTATCTGTGGGTGTGTCCCAGGCAGTGGTCAGTAAGAGGCCTCTGTGTAGTTGCGGTGTGTGATTGTGTGTCCCCCCCAGGCAGTGGTAAGTGGGAGGCCTGTGTGTGTGTCGCTGCTGTGTGTGTCTGTCTGTGTGTAGTTGCGTGTATATGTCTGTGTGTCCCAAACAGTGGTCAGTGGGAGGGCTGTGTGTGTAGGTGGTGTGTATGTTTCTCTGTGTGTGTGGTTGCTGTGTGTGTCTGTGTGTAATTGGTGTGCTTGTCTGTGTCTGTGTTTAGCTGCTGTGTGTGTCCCAGGCAGTGGTCAGTGAGAGGCCTGCGTGTGAAGTTGCTTTGTGTGTGTCTGTGTGTGTAGTTGCTGCATGCATAGTTTTTGTGTGTGTCTATGTGTGTAGTTGCTGTGTGTTTGTAATTGCCGTGTGTGTAGTGTAGTTGCTCTGTATGTATTTTCGGTGTGTGTTTCTGTGTGTGTAGTTGCTTTGTGTGTGTCTGTGTGTGTAGTTGCTGCATGTATAGTTGTGTGTGTCTATGTGTGTAGTTGCGTGTGTGTCTTTGTGTTTCTGTGTGTGTAGTTGCTTTGTGTGTGTCTGTGTGTGTAGTTGCTGCATGTATAGTTGTGTGTGTCTATGTGTGTAGTTGCGTGTGTGTCTTTGTGTTTCTGTGTGTGTAGTTGCTTTGTGTGTGTCTGTGTGTGTAGTTGCTGCATGTAAAGTTGTGTGTGTCTATGTGTGTAGTTGCGTGTGTGTCTTTGTGTTTGTGTGTGTTTGTAATTGCTGTGTGTGTCAGTGTGTGTAGTTGCTGTGTGTGTTTCTCTGTGTGTAGTTGCTGCATGTATAGTTGTTGTGTGTGTCTATGTGTGTAGTTGCTATGTGTCTTTGTGTCTCTGTGTTTGTAATTGCTCTGTATGTATTTTCTGTGTGTGTTTCTGTGTGTGTAGTTGCTGAGTGTGTCTGTATTTGTAGTTGCTGCATGTATAGTTGTGTGTGTCTGTGTGTGTAGTTGCGTGTGTGTGTCTTTGTATTTGTGTGTGTTTGTAATTGCTGTGTGTGTCTGGGTAGTTGCTGTGTGTGTTTCTCTGTGTGTAGTTGCTGCATGTATAGTTGTTGTGTGTGTCTATGTGTGTAGTTGCTATGTGTCTTTGTGTGTCTGTGCTTGTAATTGCTGTGTGTGTCTTTGCTGTGTGTGTAGTTGCTGTGTGTCTTTGTGTGTCTGTGTTTATAATTGCTGGGTGTGTCTTTTCTGTGTGTGTTTCTGCGTGTGTAGTTGCTGTGTGTGTAGTTGCTGTGTGTGTGTGTATATGTGTCTGTAGTTGCTGTGTGTATGTATGTGTGTGTGTGTATATGTGTCTGTAGTTGCTGTGTGTATGTATGTGTGTGTGTGTATATGTGTCTGTAGTTGCTGTGTGTATGTATGTGTGTGTGTGTGTGTCCCAGGCAGTGGTCAGTGGGAGGCCTCTTTACCTCCTGCAGCCGTGCTCTGAACTCTGGCAGTGGCTCTGGGTTCATATGAGGACAGCGCTCGCTGCAGAGACTCAAGGCTCCGCGCCAAGGGCTCCGGAAAGCAGCCGATGACTCTGCAAGCGCCTGAGGATGGGGGTGGGAGAGCGGGGAGGAGGGGTGTATTGTAAGAGAACAGGCAGCACATGGGCATCACCATCACCCAGAGTCACTGACTGGCAGAGAACAGCCTTACCCAAGGGTACAAACAGGCAGAGAACAGCCTCATCCAGGGGTACAGACTGGCAAAGAACAGCCTCAACCAGGGTTACAGACATGCAGAGAACAGCCTCAGCCAGGGGTACAGACAGGCAGAGAACAGCCTCACCCAGGAGCTCAGACTGGCAGAGAACAGCCTCACCCAGGGACACAGACAGGCAGAGAACAGCCTCACCCAGGGACACAGACAGGCAGAGAACAGCCTCAGCCAGGGACACAGACAGGCAGAGAACAGCCTCAGCCAGGGTTACAGACATGCAGAGAACAGCCTCAGCCAGGGGTACAGACAGGCAGAGAACAGCCTCACCCAGGAGCTCAGACTGGCAGAGAACAGCCTCACCCAGGGACACAGACAGGCAGAGAACAGCCTCAGCCAGGGACACAGACAGGCAGAGAACAGCCTCAGCCAGGGGTACAGACAGGCAGAGAACAGCCTCACCCAGGAGCTCAGACTGGCAGAGAACAGCCTCACCCAGGGACACAGACAGGCAGAGAACAGCCTCAGCCAGGGACACAGACAGGCAGAGAACAGCCTCAGCCAGGGACACAGACAGGCACAGAACAGCCTCAGTCAGGGACACAGACAGGCAGAGAACAGCCTCAGCCAGGGACACGGACAGGCAGAGAACAGCCTCAGCCAGGGATATGGACAGGCAGAGAACAGCCTCAGCCAGGGATACGGACAGGCAGAGAACAGCGTCAGCCAGGAGTACGGACTGGCAGAGAACAGCCTCACCCAGGGGCTCAGACAGGCAAAGAACAGCCTCACCTAGGAATGCAGAAAGGTAGAGAACAGCCTCACCCAGGGGCTCAGACAGGCAAAGAACAGCCTCACCCAGGGGCACAGACAGGCCAAAAACAGCCTCACCCAGGGGCACAGACAGGCAAAGAACAGCCTCACCCAGGGAAGCAGAAAGGTAGAGAACAGCCTCAACCAGGGGCACAGACAGGCCAAGAACAGCATCAACTAGGGGCACAGACAGGCAGAGAACAGCCTCACAAAGGGGTGTAGAATGGCAGAGAACAGCCTCACCCAGGGGTACAGACAGGCAAAGAACAGCCTCACCCAGGGATGCAGAAAGGTAGAGAACAGCCTCACCCAGGGGCTCAGACAGGCAAAGAACAGCCTCACCCAGGGATGCAGAAAGGTAGAGGACAGCCTCCGGCAGGGGCACTGATGGGCAGAGAACAGCCTCAGCCAGGGGCACAGACAGGCCGAGAACAGCCTCAGCCAGGGGCACAGACAGGCCGAGAACAGCCTCAGCCAGGGGTACAGACTGGCAGTGAACAGCCTCACCCAGGGATACGGACAGGCAGAGAACAGCCTCACACAGGGGCACAGACAGGCCAAGAACAGCCTCACCCAGGGGCTCAGACAGGCCAAAAACAGCCTCACCCAGGGGCACAGACAGGCAAAGAACAGCCTCACCCAGGGAAGCAGAAAGGTAGAGAACAGCCTCAACCAGGGGCACAGACAGGCCAAGAACAGCATCAACTAGGGGCACAGACAGGCAGAGAACAGCCTCACAAAGGGGTGTAGAATGGCAGAGAACAGCCTCACCCAGGGGTACAGACAGGCAAAGAACAGCCTCACCCAGGGATGCAGAAAGGTAGAGAACAGCCTCACCCAGGGGCTCAGACAGGCAAAGAACAGCCTCACCCAGGGATGCAGAAAGGTAGAGGACAGCCTCCGGCAGGGGCACTGATGGGCAGAGAACAGCCTCAGCCAGGGGCACAGACAGGCCGAGAACAGCCTCAGCCAGGGGCACAGACAGGCCGAGAACAGCCTCAGCCAGGGGTACAGACTGGCAGTGAACAGCCTCACCCAGGGATACGGACAGGCAGAGAACAGCCTCACACAGGGGCACAGACAGGCCAAGAACAGCCTCACCCAGGGGCTCAGACAGGCAAAGAACAGCCTCACCCAGGGATGCAGAAAGGTAGAGAAAAGCCTCACCCAGGGGCACAGACAGGCCAAGAACAGCCTCATCCAGGGATGCAGAATGGTAGAGAACAGCCTCACCCAGGGGCACAGGCCAAAAACAGCCTCACCCAGGTGTTCAGAAAGGCAAAGAACAGCCTCACCCAGGAAAACAGAAAGGTAGAGAACAGCCTCAACCAGGGGCACAGACAGGCCAAGAACAGCCTCAACTAGGGGCACAGACAGGCAGAGAACAGCCTCACAAAGGGGTGTAGAATTACAGAGAACAGCCTCACCCAGGGGTACAGATGAGCAGAGAACAGCCTCACCCAGGGGCACAGACAGGCCAAGAACAGCCTCATTCAGGGATGCAGAATGGCAGAGAACAGCCTCAGCCAGGGACAGAGACAAGCAGAGAACAGCCTCACCCAGGGACACAGACAAGCAGAGAACAGCCTCAGCCAGGGGCACAGACGGGCAGAGAACAGCCTCACCCAGGGACACAGACAAGCAGAGAACAGCCTCAGCCAGGGGCACAGACGGGCAGAGAACAGCCTCAGCCAGGGGCACAGACGGGCAGAGAACAGCCTCAGCCAGGGGCACAGACGGGCAGAGAACAGCCTCAGCCAGGGGCACAGACAGGCAGAGAACGGTCTCATCCAGGAGTACAGACAGGCCAAGAACAGCATCAGCCAGGGGCACAGATGGGCAGAGAACAGCCTCAGCCAGGGGTACAGACAGGCCGAGAACAGCCTCAGCCAGGGGCACAGACAGGCCGAGAACAGCCTCAGCCAGGGATACGGACAGGCAGAGAACAGCCTAAGCCAGGGATACGGACAGGCAGAGAACAGCCTAAGCCAGGGGTACAGACTGGCAGAGAACAGCCTCACCCAGGGGCTCAGACAGGCAGAGAACAGCCTCCGCCAGGGGCACTGATGGGCAGAGAACAGCCTCAGCCAGGGGCACAGACAGGCCGAGAACAGCCTCAGCCAGGGGCACAGACAGGCCGAGAACAGCCTCAGCCAGGGATACGGACAGGCAGAGAACAGCCTAAGCCAGGGATACGGACAGGCAGAGAACAGCCTAAGCCAGGGGTACAGACTGGCAGAGAACAGCCTCACCCAGGGGCTCAGACAGGCCAAGAACAGCCTCACCCAGGGATGCAGAAAGGTAGAGAAAAGCCTCACCCAGGGGCACAGACAGGCCAAGAACAGCCTCATCCAGGGATGCGGAATGGTAGTGAACAGCCTCAACCAGGGGCACAGACAGGCCAAGAACAGCCTCAACTAGGGGCACAGACAGGCAGAGAACAGCCTCACAAAGGGGTGTAGAATGGCAGAGAACAGCCTCACCCAGGGGTACAGACAGGCAGAGAACAGCCTAAGCCAGGGATACGGACAGCCAGAGAACAGCCTAAGCCAGGGGTACAGACTGGCAGAGAACAGCCTCACCCAGGGGCTCAGACAGGCAGAGAACAGCCTCCGCCAGGGGCACTGATGGGCAGAGAACAGCCTCAGCCAGGGGCACAGACAGGCCGAGAACAGCCTCAGCCAGGGGCACAGACAGGCCGAGAACAGCCTCAGCCAGGGATACGGACAGGCAGAGAACAGCCTAAGCCAGGGATACAGACAGGCAGAGAACAGCCTAAGCCAGGGGTACAGACTGGCAGAGAACAGCCTCACCCAGGGGCTCAGACAGGCCAAGAACAGCCTCACCCAGGGGCTCAGACAGGCAAAGAACAGCCTCACCCAGGGATGCAGAAAGGTAGAGAAAAGCCTCACCCAGGGGCACAGACAGGCCAAGAACAGCCTCATCCAGGGATGCGGAATGGTAGTGAACAGCCTCAACCAGGGGCACAGACAGGCCAAGAACAGCCTCAACTAGGGGCACAGACAGGCAGAGAACAGCCTCACAAAGGGGTGTAGAATGGCAGAGAACAGCCTCACCCAGGGGTACAGATGGGCAGAGAACAGCCTCACCCAGGGGCAAAGACAGGCAGAGAACAGCCTCAGCCTGGGGTACAGACAGTCAGAGAACAGCCTCACCCAGGGACATGGACAGGCAGAGAACAGTCTCACCCAGTGGCTCAGAAAGGCAAAGAACAGCCTCAACTAGGGGCACAAACAGGCACAAACAGGCAGAGAACAGCCTTACGAACAGACTCACCCAGGCAGAGAAAAGCCTCACCCAGGGGTACAGATGGGCAAAGAACAGCCTCACCCAGGGGTGCAGAATGGCAGAGAACAGCCTCATCCAGGGACACAGACAGAGAACAGCCTCAACCAGGGGTACAGACTGGCAGAGAACAGCGACACCCAGGGGTGCAGAAAGGTAGAGAACAGCCTCACCCAGGGGTGCAGAAAGGTAGAGAACAGCCTCACCCAGGGGCAGAGACAGGCCAGAAACAACCTCAGCCAGTAGTAAAGGTTGGCAGAGGACAGCCTCAGCCAGGGGCACAGAAAGGCAGAAAACAGCCTCACCCAGGGGTACAGACAGGCAGAGAACAGCCTCGCCCAGGGGTACAGACAGGCCGAGGACAGCCTCAACCAGGGGCATAGACAGGCAGAGAACAGCCTCACCCAGGGATATGGACAGGCAGAGAACAGCCTCAGCCAGGGTCTCAGACAGGCAAAGAACAGCCTCACACAGGGACACAGACAGGCAGAGAACAGCCTCGCCCAGGGGCACAGACAGGCCAAGAACAGCCTCACACAGGGATGCAGAAAGGTAGAGAACAGCCTCACCCAGGAGTGAAGAAAGGTAGAGAACAGCCTCACCCAGGAGTGAAGAAATGTAGAGAACAGCCTCACCCAGGGGCAGAGACAGGACAAGAACAACCTCAGCCAGGGCTATAGATTGGCAGAGAACAGACTCACCCTGGGGCACAGACAGGCAGAGAACAGCCCCAGGCAGTGGTAAAGGTTGGCAGAGGACAGCCTCACCCAGGGGCAGAAAACAGTCTCATCCAGGGGTATGGACAGGCAGAGAACAGCCTCATCCAGGAGCACAGACAGGTAGAGAACATGGGTACTTACAAAGAACAGTCTCAGCCAGCGGTACAGATTGGCAGAGAAAAGCCTCACCCAGGGGCTCAGACAGACAGAGAACAGCCTCACCCAGGGGTACAGACGGACAGAGAAAAGACTCAGCCAGTGGTAAATATTAGCAGAGGACAGTCTCACCCACGGGCGCAGACAGGCAGAGAACAGCATCAACCAGGGCTACGGACATGCAGAGAACAGCCTCACCCAGGGGCACTGACAGGCAGAGAACAGCCTCAGCCAGGGACACAGGCTGGCAGAAAACAGCCTCACCAGGAGCACAGGCATTCAAAAAACAGCCTCAACCAGGGATGCAGAATTGTAGAGTGCAGTCTCACCCAGGGACACAAACAGGCAGAGAACAACCTCAGCCCGGGGTACAGAAAGGCAGAGAATAGCCCTCAGCCAGGGGTATGGATAGACAGAAAACAGTCTCACCCAGTGTCATGAATCAGCCAGTGGCCATATTGGATTTGGCGTGAACTGTGCCGGTGGCCATTTTGTGACTGGCACAGCCATCCTGTGACTGGCAGCAGTGGTCACAATGGGAGCCATATTGGGACTGGCAGCAGAGGCCACACCCAGTTAGAGTGCAGCCACACTTTGGGTACAGATTGTCAGAGTACCATCTCAACCATGGATGCAGACATGCAGAAAGCAGCTTTACGGCGGCATAATCACAGGCACACTCAGGTACACAGACAAGAGCAGTACAGCCATACAGCCTCACCATGGGGTATAGACAGGCAGTACAGCACACAGACAGACAAACAAACAGGGTGCAGTCTCACTAAGTGGCATGGACATGCAGAGTGTAGCCTCACCCAAGGTCTTGGACAGGCAGGGTCCAGTATAGCCTACTTCAAGGGTATAGACAAATTGAGTACAGCCTAACATAGGGGGCACAGGCAGGTAGAGCACAACCTCACCCAGGGAAGTACAGCACCACAGCCTACTGACACACATATATATATATATATATATATATATATATATATATATATATATATATATACATAAAGGCTGAGATCCCTCTCCATGCTGATGCTAGCCAGTAAACTTGAAACAGCCTGGGCTTTGCATTAAAGCTTTGTAATACAGCATGCATAAGCTTAAAGGAAGCCATGTTTGATAATGGCTATGGATTGAAGTGTGAGGCATTTGTGGGCACAGCTCAGCTTTCAGAATGCAGTGTAATAACTGTTTTTCTCGGAACTCTGATCTGGAAGCAGGTTTTTTAACTTGTTTTAGACATTCAAATGTGAACACAGATGTACTTTTATTTATTATATATATATATATATATATATATATATATATATATATATATATATGAACCCAACACACAATTCGTTTGGCACTCAATCACCTTTGCACACACGCATTTCCTCAATACCTTGTGCCACATTAAGCTATGTCATTTTGGGTACAGGTAGGAACTTTGAAGGCATCAACAAATTGAAAAGAAGGAGCAGGTAATTACTGTCCTCAAATATTTCATGGGTGCAGATGAATAGACCAGCCAAGGGGCACAGGTATGCAGGAGCCAGCCATCCTACTCTATCCAAAGGAAGCATATCCACAGCCTTATTAAATTGTGTTTCGGACAATTGAATAGGGCTCTATATAAGCACCATAGCATATTTTTCTTACAGAAGTTTTTAGTTAGTGAACTTCTATCGAAAAGCAAGGTCTTCACTAACTAAAAACTTCTGTAAGAAAAATATGCTATGGTGCTTATATAGAGCCCTATTCAATTGTCCGAAACACAATTTAATAAGGCTGTGGCCAATTCGGACCTTCTCTTTGCACAATGTGCCATGGCTACAATACTATAATTATTCTAATTATAGGGGATGGACAAATATCCCAGAGTATCACAGAATAATCTAGTAACATCCAGAAGCAGCATATACCCTGCCATAAAAGGGTTACTAACGTTTATTGGCAAGATGCAGACTGTGGAAATATTTATTGCTTTAGAACTGGTGGCATTCGCAGCATATCCATGAGGGACAGCACAGCACATGGAATTTATATACAGCAAACGGAATTTAAATCAGAACAGAGATCAGGTGATTAAAATAGCTCTGCTACATCATGTAGAGCAACCTAATCACGTATAAAATCTTTAAAAGCTTGCAGCCTTATTAAATTGTGATTCGGCCAATTGAATAGGGCTCTATTTAAGAACATAGCATGAACTTCTATCCAAAAGCAAGGTCTTCTCTAACTAAAAACTTCTGTAAAAAAATATGCTATATGCTTATATAGAGCCCTATTCAATTGTCCGAATCGCAATTTAATAAGGCTGTTGCTTTGTTGTTTTATAATTGGTTTTCAATGCAGCAGTGATAGCTTTTATATCATTCACACTGTTTGTTTACATTGAATTGGCAGGAGATGACCTGCACCTTAGGATATATTGACCTTAACAGGACATCACACCACAAGCCCCCTCTAAATGCTTTTATACTACAATAATACATTTCCCTTTTTTTGCCTTTGAAATAATGATTTGTCTAGATAACCCAAAGGAATGCTCTTACAGTTTAATGCTCATTTAACAACATTTTAATGTTGCTTGTGATTTTTGGTCCTTGCAAAAGCTTCTGAAGATGGAAAGATCCCCACTCTTTTACTTTATCTCTGTAGGACTGCCTCCCAATCAGAGCTGCTTCCACCCCTTGATGACTTCATAAGGGTGGAGGCAAGTAGCTAAACTGGAGGTTTGGAAGTGGATCATTGAAAGTGAGTTTAATATTGAATGTTGCTTTTCTAAATGATTGAATTCTATACACATACAGATTTATTTTGTTTAAAGAAATTGTTTCCACATACCTAGGGCCTCATTCAATTGGGATTTGGACAATTGAATAGGGCTCAATATAAGCACATAGCATATTTTTTTACAGAAGTTTTTAGTTAGTGAAATTATATCCAAAAGCAAGGTCTTCACTAACTCAAAACTTCTGTGAAAAAATATGCTATGGTGCTTATATAGAGCCCTATTCAATTGGCCAAATCACAATTGAATGAGGCCCCTAGTAGGCACCTGGTATTAACCAATAGAACAACTACATTCAAGTTCAGTTTGTAACCCTATACTAATCTTCCAACCAATAGCAGCACAGTGTGCAGAGATCCAGAGCAGCTATGATGCTGCTGAATTCTGGGGGGAGAGAGAGGTTGGCGGTGGGAATAAAAGTCTACACATTCCATGATGCTTTGCTGCACAGACTGAATCCCCATACATTGCTAAATTTGTTGTACCTGCCTCTGATTGGCCATAACAAATTATGAATTTTATGCTAATTTAGCTTGTTTTTTGAAGACGTTCCTTCTCAAAATCAACTCCAGAAATTTTATGATAAGTGTATTCATGTTCATTTGGGGATTTTTTTATGCAAAAAAAACATTTTTATAGACTACTGATTCTCCTCTATAAGATGCGTTTATAATCCATTAAATTTCCATACACTTTTAAAGAGCCAGAAGCAACATTTTAGAAAAAGCTTTTTTAGGATTGTCTGGTCCCGTGCATGCGCACTTCACAATATTGTCATATTAGGTCAATATCAAGTCATATGAGGCTGGATAAAAACACAAGCTGCCCTTCTTGAAAACACAATCATTGTACTGAGTTCTTAATATTAACTACTTTTAAACTTAAATACAGTTATTTTTATTTTTATATGTTGTGGACTAAAGAATGACTAACATGTTTATTTATAGTAGTCTGTAGATATTCATTTAAGATTACTGGTGTTTAATAATTCACTTGTCTGTAATACAAACACACTCATCCAGTGATCCCATTATCTGTAGATTCAGAGGGGGATTTAAACTCGAGATCTGCCCTTTGACAGCCACAATTTGGAACTTTTGGCTCTAGGCACCGGGAATTTGTGGGTGCTTCTTCTTGTCACTGATTTAGGAACAAATCAGCTCCCAGGATTGAGGTTTGAACATGTGATATCATTTGTTTAATCAGAGTGGGACTTGGTATTCAAAGCTGGTATTCATCACATAAAGAAATGTTGAAAAGGTCCCTTGTTTTGTGGCCACTTTCTTCCTTTGTGCGGGCAATCATTCAATCCACTCTCAGCTCAGGCTGTGGATTATTTCCAAACAATGATGCTATGTAGCCTAGAAAAAAACTGGAAACATTTACTCCGGGTCTCAAAAAAATGGACTTTTGACTTCAGCATCATCTATAACCAATTTGCAGCATCATTGTATTTCTATGGCATTATTCTAGTAAAGACAAAAATAAATAGCACTATGTAAAGGAACATCACTAGGGTTAAGAATTATTTATTGTTTGGTCGTTAAATCGTGCCTGTATCTGTGACCCTATGGAACGCCGCACACCAGGCACATCTGTCGGCCACTGCTTCTCTGAGCTCCCATCAATCTCATGTTCATTGCTTCAATGACCTCATCTACCTATCTCTGCCTCTGCCTGTCCCTTCTTCTTGTTCCTTCAATCTTTCCCAGTACCAGAGTCTTCTCTAGGGAATGCTGTTTTCTCGTGATATGGCCAAAATCTTTGAGATTTAAAGGTGAATTCATATTTTTTATTCAACTGGCATGTGTTAGTTATATTTGTATTTTTATATTTCATCCAGAGTTAGGATGAATAGCAAAGTTTTTAGCATGTATTTGTGTATGTTTTGAGCGTTAGAGCATAATATTGCATATTGACATGTCCCTTAGTGTGGACATTATAACATAGCACCATCCGTTCCCCTACTGGTAGCCACAAGTCCCTTACAAATGTATTATCTGCATGTCATATTCACTTGTGCTTTTGAGAACTGCAGAAAACCAGATATCTGTTAAAAGCTACAATGTTAAAAGGATTGTCCAGGGTAGCTGGACCATTTACTTCAGCACAAGATTGTAAGTTAAAAGTATCTATTGTTTTTCAATCATTTTTATTAACTCACACATTTAATATCAACAAACATTGATCTATACAATTGTTTAAATAAAACAATTGTGAAATGAAGAGTATTATGAGTACATAGAAGTGTTCAAGTGAGATATATACTTTACATTTTCTGTTTTTCATCGGGGAGACAAACAAGGGTGAAACAATTAAGGGGGGGGGGGGGTAAGGCATAAATTCATACTAGTTAATGTTCGGTCTCGCTGTGTAGTCCCAATTAGAGGTATAAAATGATAACTCACTTTCCTGTCTGGCTTCCAGGGTTGGTGTCGGATCCAAGGCCTCCCAGCACTATCTCAGAGTTTAAGAAGTATTGGGAATTAGAAGATGGAGAGAGCAAAGTCTCCCTGACTCATGGCAATGCTATAGGGGGAGCTTACCCAAGTCTCACAGGCTTTCAAAAAGGAATGGGATGTGTCAGAGAATATATGTGTCAGTCTTTCATTTACCATAAGGAAATTAATTTTATGAATTATTTCTTGAAAGATGAGTTTTGTGTCTTTGCATTTATTTGCGATGTGGTTTTTAATAGCTATCATAATAAATTAGAGTAGTTTATTCTGGGGTTTGGAAAGAAAGGGGTTGTAAGAGCCTAAAATACATAGTTCAATAGAGGGTGTGATCAGGGTTTGGAAAAGGTCGGAGATTGATTGAGTAACCTTAATCCACATACATTGAGATTTAGGGCAGGTCCACCCAGTATGTAAAAAGGTCCCTAAAGATGGGCACCTTCTAAAGCAATTTGGACTTTCTTGGGGTTTCATTTTATATAGCCTATCTGGAGTGATAAAAGTTCTGTGGCAAATGTTTAAAGAGGTTTCCTGTAGCCTATAATTCAGTGAATTCTTTGCTAGCCTATTGCAGGTTTGTTCCCATTAATCTAGGTCCCAAGTCTGGTCATTGCATTCCTCCCATTTAGGCATGAATTTGGGTTTGTGTATTTAGGGGGCTTGTTAAAAGTTTCATATAGTAAGCCTAGGATCTCCCATGTCAGTGGGGCATCCTTACAGATGCGAGATAGGGTCCTCATTGTAGTTGTTATATAATGTCTAAACCTGCAAAAGTTAAAGTGTTCTCTAAGAGGTTGCTTGTAGTTGTCCCTCATTTGTTCAAAGGTGAGAATTTGGTCATCAATGAACCACGGATCTAGTCGTTCCAGGCCCCTCAAGGTCCACCAAATTATTGAGTCAGTCAGAAGATCCCTCAATAACTGGGGGGAAGCAAGAATAGGCAAAAGAGGGGAGAGGTCCTTTGCTAGTTGACACCTGCAGTTGGCCCTGGAGAGTCTTGATTATCGAGTTAGGGTAATTGGTATGTGGAAGTTGCTTTTTAGGAAGCTAAATTATCTTATCCCATGAAAGAGGGTTCAATTGACAATTTTCCATGAATACCCAAATGGGTTGATGAACTACAGAATGAGCTAATGGTAAGAAAGAAATTTGAGCCACTCTGTGATAGAGCTTAGAATTTGGTCTGGAAAGCCCATCTTTGCTCTTGTGTCTAAACATTATGGGTTTGGCGATTCTGGGGGATTTATTGCTCCAAATGAACTTGGAGATTTGGTTTTGGAACTAATCAAGGTCTTTAGTTCTAACTTTAATAGGCAAGGATAGGAAGTAGTAAAGAGTTCTTGGGAGGATATTCATTTTTATTGTGTTAATGCAGCATGTCCATGAAATTTGGGATTTAGTCCACTTGTCAAGATCCACTGTCAGTTCTTTAAAGAGAGGGAGATAATTCACTTTGTATAGATACAATAAGTTGGAAGTAACATTTATACCCAGATATTTTATGTGAGTCTTAGGTCAGGATAAATTAAAATAATTATTTAAGTAATCTAATTCTGATCCAGAGAGGCGAGACCCAAGGGCCTCAGTTTTTTCTAGGTTAACCTTGAGACCAGAGATTTGTCCAAAACCATCTAACAGGTTCATGAGCGTTGGAATAGAAGTGGAGGGTTTGGTCAAAGTGCATAGGAGGTCATCAGCAAAAAGACAACATTTGTAAAGGTGGTGGCCTATTTTTAATCCATAAATATCAGCAGTGGATCTGATAGCTTGGGCTAAAGGCTCATTTGCCAGGGCGAAAATAAGTGGGGATAGTGGGCATCCTTGCCTTGTACCTCTTTGATAGTTCAGAAATTTCCTACTGGGACCTGGTAGTTTCAAGTATGCGTTTGCTTCGTGCATGAGTAATTAACACAGGGCTGAGTCTATGTGCATTGTATGACGCTCTATGGGGAAGACTGTGATTGATAGCACAACTTTCCCCAGGATACACTGCACTGACCGGTTAACCCATAGCTGTCCTGTACAGATTGATGTTGTAAGGGTTACATTTTAGCTTTTTGGGATCATTTCAAGGAGCACAGAACACAGAGCACTGACCTCCATGCACTGACTTTTGGCGCTCTTTGCCTGGCCAAAACTTTGCAAGGTTCGCGGTTACGGCCTGCACCTGCAGCCATTGCTTTGCGAGGGCCGCGCTATATACTGTATGTGATTGATTCATTCTATTCACATACAGATTTATTTAATTAAAAAATGGTTCCATGCCCTCAGAGGTACCTACATAAACACCTGGTACTAACCAATAGAAAAACTGTATTCAACTATATTTTTTAGCCCTATGCGAACCTTTCACCCAATAGCAGCACAGTGTGTAGATCCAGAGCAGCAGGGAGGAGAGATGTATGTGGTGGGAATAAAAGACTACAAATGCCATGATGCTTTGCTGCAGATACTGAATTCCCATATACTACTATATTGTTGTAACTGCCTCTGAATGGCCACAACAGGTTATGATTTTTTTTCAGGGGTGTTCCTTCTCAAAATCAACCGCCAGAAAGCACAAGAAAATATATAAACTTTAGGGCAAGTTTATGAATGTTTATTTTGGGATTTTTTCATTCACAAAAATGTTTTTATAGACTGGTTATTCTTCTCTATCAGATGCATTTATAGTCCAGGAAACTTCCAAATACCTTTAATGTTTCATTGATTATAGAATGTAAAACAATGTATAGATCATAAACCTAATGATTTGCCTAATTTTCAGTGCGTAAATATTAATTTACTCTTCCTCATATATATAACAATTTCAGTGTTTTTAAGAAGTAACATTTTTAGTGGATATATTATTGCTATTTTGCACCTTCTAGGGGTATATTTTTCTGTCTTTTTCATGCATATAATTCTCTACTCTAGTCATCACCTGTACTAGAGACAACATTGAACACCGTCCATTGGGTCTAAAAGCTGTAATTATGTCACATCAAATTTCAGCATGGTTCCTATAGACCTTTGCAGAAAATTAACTGTAACATTTCCGCCAATGGAAATCTTGTCTTTTACGACAAAGCTTATGCAATTTTAAAGCAAATACTCGAAATTATGTTTATCAATAGCATTAATGTTGGACATGGTAATTTTAATGTAATGGAGGAAATTATTAATTTATAGTATTCTGAAGGAAAACAGCAGAAGCCCCAGTTATGGCAGGACAGTAAAGTAAATGATTATAAAGTACCAATAGAACATTGAGTTAGAATATATTATTTTTTAATAGGAAATCAGCTATGAATTTACAACATTTCGGCTGCCACTCTGCTCAAGAAATCTTCCCACCAGAGTTGTCATTTTATCATTATCTAATTAGCTTATTTGATGAATGGCTCCTTGGATTAATGGCTTCTGTTGCATATGGCTTCTATGATCAGTCATATGCTAAATGAAGCCACCAGCTTAGTAATAAGGTAATTGGAAAATGCAAAGCTGTCTTTCTAATACATTTTTAATAATTTCCAAATGCAGTCATATTTTTATTTGTACTTGACTATTCTGCCACCTATGAGATGGTCCTTTAGACTTGTAAATTAAAACAGGCTATTACCAGTCTATGTTTTCACTCCCTGTTGGACATATCTGATGTGTTCGAGCCTGGCAGGAGCTGCGCTAGGTCAATAAGTGAGTTCTCATTCTATCATTTTCAGATATTTTGTTGAGAGAGAAGTTAAAGCACAAAACGTGGGTCAGATTTCATGGTGGCATTAGTTTTACCAGCTTGCCTGAAAATCAAAAAAATATAGAGGAGACTTAGAAAAGTGTGGAGACTAAGAAAAGGCTTTACAAGCACAAGGAGAGATACAGACATCACTCACTGCTGGTGTCTTTTAAGTTGGCTGTGTTTTCTGATATTTTTTGTTTGACTAGAAAATCTTTTTTCTTTAAATCCCAGATATGTTTATTTCACCAAATAATCCCGAGAATAATGCACCACCAAGACACTAACGTACCAAAGGACCAAATCTAGCTCAAACATTTTATCCTCTTCATATCAGAGAAAATAACTCATATTGGAAGATAACAGCTGGTTTTATTCATGGTCGAGTCCTGGTATCCGCGTTGATTTACATATTTGGGTATTATTAATATTATTTTGCACAATATTTTCCAATATTATGTGTCATTATTGTCAATTTATGAGGTGTGTAACTGTTCATTTTTATTTAGTTTTTTTTTCTTTTTTATTCCTTTTTTTGTTGTTAAAGTCTCTTCTTTAGTGCATACATTTCCCAGTTAAGGCAGAAATGAAAAGAACAAATATAAGTAAATACAATTATAATTGCTTAAAGTTTTAAGTGGACGTGTTAGAGTATTGAGCTTAAAGGGCCAATTACCTCACTGTAAGTTCTCTTCATGCATTTTTTTATTACACTAATAACAAATAAAAAAATCTAAAGTTTTAGGTCTCTTTTTGCATACAGGTCTATTCTGCCTATTGGCTGTCGCATGAGTGATAATAGACAAGTCCAGTTCATGCTATGGCTATTCTCTAGGGGGATGATTATGATGGACTCCGTTTACACTGAACTGACCAGTTATCCCATTTCTTTCCTATTTTAGGTGAGTCTAGCATACCATGTCTGCAAAGATAAGTTAAGGGTTAATTTATTTTTTGTTTTTATCACTACACAGAGCTGCAAATTCCAGATTCAAATTCCAGAGAGGCAAGAGAGCAGAAACCTGAATTTGCCTAAGAAAAAAATAGGTATTTTCCCTTCATCCTGAAAATACAAGCAGTGTTACCATTGACTTGAATGGGACACACATGCCTGCAAGCTGATTGACTGCAGTAATGCAAAAACACCTGGACAGTGTGTTATACATTTTATAGATTTGATTTTAATTGATTTCTCACTTTCAAAAATTCAATGTTTTTCAGAGGAGATCTCTACTAACTAATCTCTACTCTGGAGATTTCCACCAACAGCACACTTTTATCCACTGAAAGCATCCCAGGACTCTTCCCCAGAGCCACTGTATCCCACATCTAAGGTGGAGGAATAATAACTGGCCCTGCAGATACAGCAACATTACAAGGACATGCAAGCAATGCAGGCATTTCCTGGTTCTGGATGGCTTTCAGAGAGAGCTGCTGCATGAGATGCAACGTATATATGTCAAGATTACCAGAGGTGATAGCGCCCGGTCCTTCAAGGTTTGCTCTCTAACAGAAACATGCAAGATTGTGAAATAACTCCACAGCTCTTATTGAAAGGATGCACAGGCAAGCCATGTTATTCTCTCATTCCACTACATCAGAGAACTCCCCCAGTATGTTGGACCACAGTACCTGCTTTCCCCATCAAATTCTGCTGTCATTTCTTCACCTCCGTTGGCCCCAAGAACCCACTCTGATGGGAGACCGGCAAAAAGCACAGGAGTGGGGACCTGTGTATTTGTTGTGCGTGAATTTCGCGCTGACATAATGGCGCAGAAATTTGCTCGCCGTTAATTGAGCGCCCCATCAGATCCAGAAGCTGCTGTCCCGGCTGTGTCACTGCTTCTGTCTCTGTCTTCTTCTTACAACCCTCCTCTCTCTGGATCTCACATTCATTCCCTCTTCTCTTACCCCACTCTCTCTCTCTGTATCTCGCATTCATTCCATCTTCTCTCTCTCTCTCTCTCTCTCTCTCTCTCTCTCACCCTACTCTTTCTTGTCTCACTCTGTAACTCTCATTCACCCCTCTGCTCCTCTCCCCTTACCGCTCCATTCACAAACCCCCTCTCTTGGTAAGAGCAACTGTGCAGCAGCCTCTGTATTGGAGACAGCTTCACAGTCTCTGTCACCCGTTGGCGTGCATATTTGTGTGCTACTGGGTTTTTTATGCGCGCTTTTGAGGGCGCGCATGTGGCGCGCACCATATATATGGGACACCAAGGTGTTTATATTACATTTTTAGATTAGGTATATATATTTTTAATTCTTGTTAGAACATTACAGCGTGTTTATCTTCAAGAAATGCTACTTGATACTGTTGTGAACTATACACAGTGCACACCAACAACATACATGTATATAAACACATCTGCTCTGTGAACACATCTCATATAGGTTTATAATTTAACAAACAGTGGATGGCAGAATAAATTAATGTTTGATTTGAAACATTTCTCATATGAGAGATTACAATCAAAGAGAGGTTGGTAAGGACTTGTGATGAGGGGAATAAGTGAAGGAGAGATGTTGTAGCGTAATAGAGGGAGAGGTGTGAGAGAAGCAGAATAGATGTTTATATTTCAAGTGGAGTTGAAGAGGTAAGTTATATGCTTCACTTAAAAGTACCGGTAAATGGAAGTTTGCCTTGAAATTTGGGACCCCTGGCTTAATTCCCCACATACAATTACAATTATATAATAATTCGATGCCCCAAACTTCCTCCTTTTTACTTCACCAAAACTTCCTCCTTTTTACTTCACCAAAACGCAGTTAGTCACTGGTCTCCGATGTCGGCTCAAAGGATGGAACAGGTAAGCAGTAGATGAGTAAATCTTGACTGTCAACTTTAAGAGTACTGCTATTCAGAACTCGCTCAAGGGAACCCCTTTTCCCCCCTCCCTTTCGTTTAGTTTATAGCTCACACACTCTTAATTAAATACGTAAAGCTGTGAAGTTCTAATGTTTTTTAAGTTATATCTTGATTATGTTTAAGTAGAAACTGGAATATGTGGTAAGAGTGTTGCAGACTTACTAGAAAAGAATGAAAACACTCATAACTTCATAACACAGACTTTTATTTGCAAATGTATAATAACATGAACATGCAATGTTGAATGTTTACAAAAAAAGACTATTGATCGGAAAAAAAAGTATATTCAAGTTTCATGGATTGCATCTGATAGAAGAGAATCAGTAGCGCAGGAAAACATTTTTTTTTTTTACGTGAAAAAATACCAAAATAAACATTAATAAACTTACCATAAATCTAGCAAAATTACTTCAATTCTAAGACAGTGGATTTTGAGAAGGAACACATCTGAAAAGCCAAGCTATGTTAGCATAAAATTCATAATTTGTTGTGGAGAATCAGATGCAGATACAACAATGTATCTGTTCCCCTCTCACTGACTGAGACAAAGCTGCGCCGGAGGCAGCTGTGAAACTGACAGCTGAATGGCTAGGACATAACTCTGCCACTGTTCAGTCGTTCAGTCATATTCAACTCTCCATGACCCTATGGACCACAACACTCCAATCACATATATTGCTATGTCACTAGTGGTGCTTATCCACTATCCACAAGGTTATCTCTCCTGGAGTGGGTTGCAGATTCCTTCTCCAGTGGACTGCAATTTGTCAAACCACTGTGCTATGACCTGCCCATCTTGGTGACCCTACATGGTGTAGTTCACCACTTCACTGAAGTACACAAGCCTTCACCATGAAAAGGTAATGATCCAGAAAAGAATTTGAGGACTAGGGAGAGTATAATGAAGTCAGATAGCGATTGGAAAGGGTGGGAAATCCTGTTGGATGGCATGAGAAAAGGGTATGATGGGGAATGAGAGCTTCAAATCATGGACAGCATCGAGAGGGTGGGCTGGAGCCATGGCCAGATTACCCATTGGCCAATTAGGCAGCCTAAGGGCACTTCCCTGTGAGGGGCACCACTTTTTTTTTTTT
This sequence comes from Discoglossus pictus, assembly GCA_027410445.1. Taxonomy (NCBI): domain Eukaryota; kingdom Metazoa; phylum Chordata; class Amphibia; order Anura; family Alytidae; genus Discoglossus; species Discoglossus pictus. Next base: position 163,570,175 of record CM050168.1, read on the forward strand.
TAAATGGTCCCTGGCTTAAAAATAAATAAAAATGCTGCAGTTCATAGACTGGCATCTAGGGGAAAACCACTTGAAGAGAGTTACAGCATGAAAAGGAACTTACACAAAAAGAAAAGGCAAAAATTGATCTGTGCATACATTGCATACTCACTTGCAGGGGCTCCTCCACTTCACTGCCTATGGGCTGCAAAAAGGTAGATCCAACACTTGTTGGAGCTGAGATCTCTGAAACCATGGGGCAGTTGAGGGCTTTGTAAGTTAGGGTTAGGATTTTGAATTGTATCCTTGATGAGTCTGGAAGCTAGTGTAGCAACTCTCTGAGAGAAATATCAGATCATGAGTGTTGCATGAGTCAGAGGAGCAAGGCAGAAGCGTTCATGGTAGGGTGAGGACAGGTGGGCGAGGGAAAGACCAGTTAAGATTGAGTTGCAGTAGTCACGGTGGGATATAATAATATGTTTTGTATTGTTTGCATGTTGTTGATTTATGTACATGATGGATCATTTCACACTATGGAGTAGGGGGACTGTATGTGGTGACATAGACATTCAGTGAGCTACTTTACATCCCTTGAGAAGTTCAATGCATCTGGGGTTGTCCTTTTAAGCAACTTTGAACCCAATTCAATTGAGCAATGGTAAGTTACCGGAGCCTGTATGATCTTTCACTTTCGCAAGAGTTACAATTGCTAAAATGGCAATCGCTATTCAATCGCTCCAATTCCCCAAGCCCGCAAATGTTTTCACGACGATAAATGGCAAATGTAGGAGAAAATCCTACGAGTACTAGAGATGACCGTCAAGGGGGTTTAACCCCTGTCCGCATCATTGTAAATACAAATAAAAATCAATACTGTATTTTAAATAATGAAGAAAGTGATGAAAGACATTAGAATTAATTGCACAATAGTCTCAAGCTTGCAAATCGGCTGTAAAAATAAGTTATTTTGATATTTAATTTTGATGGTTTGTGAGTCCCATCGCATGTCGGACCCTCGAATCTAATTGATTGAAATGTATCCTCCATGTTTTACTGACGTAATGATGGCAGTCTCATTGTCTATTGGCTGTTTCGAAATGTGAGGCTACGGTGATGCTTAATTGATCATATTACACCCTGTAATGCTACGAACGAGTGCATGGTTTACGGAGTTGGCTTTCAGCCCGTAACTTGCAGGCTCCTTTAATTGAATAGCTCCTGAATCAGGGACGAATGGGAGGCCACAGCATGCCTGCAGACATACGGCCAGGATGCAAGCTAGCAATTGAATCAGGCTCTATATTCTTCTTGTCTGGTTGAATATTGCTTTTCTCGTTACCCTGTAGAGTCTACTGAACTCCGGTGTCTAAAGTAATTCTGCTCAGCTTCGCTTGAGTCATAAGCAAGATCACTTAACTTCAACAGCGAGCTCATTCTGTGCAGATAATTTCATGGTGCAGGAACCTGTGGAGAGAGATAAGCAGATTGCTGCAATCACTTTACTTTGCTCTGATAAACAAAGGAAAAAGGCTTCATTGCAAATGTTATACTTGACTCCTTACAGCTTAAAGGGATATGGTAAAGCATTTAATTAATCCCAGCAGGTAAATAATAGAGGAATCCTTATAGTATATATATATATATATATATATATATATATATATATATATATATATATATATAACATTTTTTAAGTGTTTAAAACTAAATGTGATGCTTCCTCTCATTGCTTACACTTAAGCCCCTGAATGACTTGCTGCCTCATCCCCTGACAACACCAAATACATACTGCCTCTTCTTTTGTCCAAAACTGAATGTATGCTGCCCCGCCAACATGGTATACAAGCTGCCTCCTCTCCCTGCTAACACTGAATACATGCTGCATACCTACAACATTTTATTCCTGCAGGTTTTACATCAAAAGGAGAACCCCATGTTGGAGTATTAAACATGCACAAGTTTTATTGCATGATGACTTTTCCCATGATGCCCTGCAAGATGAGACAAAGGTTTGAATTTTCTGAATAGATTATGTTTCTAAAGCTGTAACTAGATCATATCTAATAAAAAGATTAAACTAATATAAATTCCCACCGCAGTGCCAATGCAGAAGGGTTTGATTAATTTATTTAGTTTCCAGTTAGCAATACATTCCATATTGGAAGTGAAAAAAAAAATCAATGTAGCTTTAATATCTTACATTAGAACTTAGTATTGTTGTTTCGAGCAGATGTGAAAAAGGATCTGCCCAGGAGGTTTTCCTAATTTTTTTTCCGATTGGTGTAGGTTTGCCTGTAATAGCCACTGCAGGGAAGGAGGCAGAAACAATGAGCCTGATTCAATTGAACAATTGTAACTTACAGTAGCCCTTAATGGAGGCCATAAGTTATTTTGCTATTCAATTGGTGTCTTTTTGCGGGCTACAAATGGTTAAACGGGTTACGACCTTGAAATCTTTGCGGTTGTTAAAACCGGAACTTACAGCCAATTGAAGTCTTTGATCTTTCACATCCGCAAGAGTTCTGATCGCTAAAATCACAAATCGTTATTCAATTGCTACGATTCCCCAAGCCTGCAAATGTTTCACATTTAGGACTTGCAAGGGGATTTAACCCCGTCTGTAGCACTGTAAATGCAAATAAAAAATCAATACTGCACTGTAAATGATGGGGAAAGCCATGAAAGACATTAGAATTAATTGCACAAGAGTCTCAAGCTCGCAAATCGGCAGTAATAAAATATGTTTCATTTCAGGGTTATATTGATCTTGGGAATCAATGAGTTAATACATATCAGGCCACCCACATGGACTAGAACAGTATTGGCATTCATTTTTATTATTTTGTATTTTGTGGTTTTGCAAGTCCGATTGCATATTAGACCCCCAAACACTAATTGATTGACAAGTAACCTCCATGTTTTACTGACGTTATTATGACGGTCTCGCCCTGAAATGCTACATTCGAGTGCATGATTTGCGGTTTAGGCTTTAGCCCCCTAACTTGCGGGCTTGTTCAATTAAATAGCACCTGAATTGTAGCGAGTTGAAGTTGAGTGCGAGCTTGCAAACATATGGCCTGTATACCGCGAGATGTGGGTTTCTAATTGAATTGGGCTCATAGTCATTAGGACAACAGATAAAGACTTATATCAGGTCAGGCCCTCTGGGAAGATTCTCTCCTGCCCCCTAAACACATTATAGGTGTGGAAAGAAATAGACCTGCTGGAGTTTAATGCATTAAACTTACCATGTACATTTTAAAATCTACATTGAATTTATTTTTTCAAATGTTGATTATATATATTATATTATCTTACATAGTTACATAGTAATTGAAATGGACTTTTAGTCCATCAAGTTCAACCTTTTTAGATCGCCTCTGTAATATTTGGATTAATTGTTAATTGATCTAGAGGAAGCAAACAGACAAAAACATTGAAATATTGCTTCCTAACCCCAAGATACTGGCAATTGTATTTATCTTTCTCTAGTTATCCAGGATAACCCTGAACAACCTTTTTATTCAAAAATATATTAAACCACTTTTTAAATGTATCTATCATATCTGCTGTCACAACCTCTTTTGGTAGAGAGTTCCACAGTCTCACCACCCTTACTGTGAAGAACCCTTTTCTTTCTTTTCAGTGGAACCTTTTCATTCTAACCTCAAAGGATGTCCTCTTGGCACAAAACGTTCCCCTGACAAGCCTTATATAGACCATGTATTTATATAAGGTGATTACATAACATCTTAAAATTTTTTTATAAAAATAAAAATGTCACCCTCACTCTATGGGAGGAATAAGAAGGGAGAATAACAAGAATGAGTATGGGAGAAGAGAGGTATGGGGAAGGAAGGGAAAAAAGAAGAGAAAGAAGATGAGGAGGTATAAGAAAGTGGGAGGGCTAAAGAATGGCAAGAGGAAAAGAGAGTTGAAAGAAGGAGGACAATGATGAGTGAGAAGAAGATACAGGAGCACATGTCTGTAGGAGGTGATATATTATTACACACAAATTGTACCAGAACCTGATTTTAAAGTTCGACAAATTACTACATGCTAAGTACTTGGTTCTTTGGGGGCGTGTATACCACAACTTTACTCTGATTGGCTGAACTGTGCTATTCACTTTCTCACTCTTTTACAAAGCATGCTGGGGAATATAGTCTTCTCTTCATATCAATGCAGTCAGCTGCTAGCAAAGGAACATAGGACCACACTCCACACTTTCAGCACAGTGAGGTCACCACATTCTGGTCAGGTCAGTTGTAAGACAATGATATTTTGACCCTGCATATGAGGAGCAGAATTGTGTAGAACTGCAAACTTGTACAGAGGAAAGTTGGGAAAAAGATGTGCCTGGTATGTTGTGGTCCATAGGGTCACAGAGAGTCAGACATAACTGAATGACTAAACAACAACAGGGTCATATCACCAGTCATTTCCCATCTGCTGCTCCACTCTACCAATCTTTTCACTGCCGTCCGGTATCCGAAATCCTGACAAGTTTTTAAAACACAAGACCAGAACCCTCAACTCCTTCTGTACCAGTATGAAACTTTTGTCATGTTTGTATTTACTGTATTTAGCCCTATGGAATATGCTGGCGCTTCATAAATAATAATAATAATATATGTGCTTTAAATGCTTGTTTTGAATTTCATTTGTTGCCTCCGCGTGTCATTCTGTCATCACTTGGTGGCCTTGCCATGTGACAAGGTGGTCCCCGGGCAGTGCTATGTGAAAAGTGTCAACATACTAATTAAACCATCATTAATGGCACTAATTGGCACCCTAGGTGGTTGTCTCAGCAGCAAGAGAAATAAATGAATGGACTTATTAAATTGCTATGGAAACTGAACTCCAGTCTTACATGTTGTCTGTACCGCACATTATTAAGACAGAATTAGGACAGTGAAAAGATGCATTCCCGTATAATGTGTGTTTTACAACAAATAACATTGTACTGCTATTTTTCAGCCTCATTTAACACGTGTATACATTACTGCTAACAATGGGCACAGTCAAACCATCTTACTGCTCTATTTACAAATGGCGTGTCTTATTATAGCACGTTCACTATTCATTAAGTGCTTGTGACACAGAGTTATGAGAACAATCACCAGGATTCACTGTTATTGGACACAGGATGTATTTTTGGAGCAAGCGTCCCAAGACCCACACACAGACCAAGCAGATGCTTCTTTAGCTGTAAAATGCAGCATCATCTGGTCTAAGAACTCTAGTTTTCAAAACCTTCTTTATCCTTATGAAAAATACATACTAATGAGCAGAGTCTTTTTGTAACCTGACACAAAACAAGAATAAAATAACTTTAATTTTGTCTTTGACAAGAACATGATGGAACATATATGTAACTATATGTTACAGCTGAAGCACAAGAGACATGACTGCTTCTTCTGATTGAGTGGAAGCTTTTTGAATGCATTTGAGAACGTACAAATGGGCTGCCAAGACTATCCAGGTTGTTACTTAGCTTTAATCTTGTTTTTTATGAAAACATCTTCTACCCTAAATGATAAGCACAGATGTGTTTAGTGGGCTGAATGGCTACTGCAGTCCATTTCTTTACTACTTTTGTCTTTTGTTTTCAATTTCCTGAGGTTGAGGCAGAAGCTCATATTTCCACAATGGTACTGTGTCACTAAAACTGCCAGTGACCTCATTAGGTCTAATGGAATGCCTATTAGCATTCTGTGAAGATCCAAATATGCTCCTTCGGTACCAGTTGTTCTAACAACTAATAAAAACTTTATTCACTGTTCTGGTTCCCCTGAAATAAACAGAAAAAATAACACACTTTCCACAAGCGCCGTCCCTTGGTGGAGACATTACTCTCAAACACATGAGAGGTGGCCAGACCCTGGAACCCAAATCCTTCTTTTCCTCTTGAATATGTTTTTTATTACAGGCATGTTGTGTTTTACGTTATGCGTTGTCCTTAGACAACGTAATACAAAAAATAAAAAATAAAGGTCACTTAAAGAAGAACCAATAGTTACTTCCAGTAGTCAACTATGATACCCAGTTTTCTCCCAGTACCGGGACATGGGCGGTTTCTGTCAGTCTCGTAGGGCTGATTTTGGCTCCATAGACTTGAAATGGGATCGTGTGTAGGATTGATTGAGACAGCAAATAGAGTTAACTATGTTGTCATACAACGATAGAAACCCTTGGTTTTAATTGATGAGGATTAAGAGGGTCAAGTACTTTTTTTTACTGATATCTCTTTTATTCATAGTCTTGTGGTTAACCACTACTTTGTATCTTCTTAAATCTGTTTAACAGCCCAGGGCCCCCCATGCTTACAAAGGGAAGCTAGGAAGTGTACAGATTCCCTCTGGGACTCAAGGTTAGTAAACCGACCTCCCTCCCATTCAATAAAGACTGTCCAGCGGGGGTTGGCAGAGGTGCTGCTTTATTATCATTCCCTTCCCAGGGTCTAGCAGCTCTTCCCAACCCAGCCAGGGTGCTCTGAGGGTCGGTCAGCACTTTGCCTCCTACCTCCTTAATCAGCAGCTACTCTTCCTGGGAAATAAGCTGAGGTTCCCTCTGTGCTTACCTAGGGCACCAACATCTAATAGCCCTATTCACTGAGTTCCAAGGCCTTTGCTGGTCCACACCCTCAGATTCCCTGAGGAGCCCAGAAATAGGCATGATAAATCTATCATTTGGCTGAAGGATAAGGCAGCACCTGGCCGGGAAGACAGACATCCTGGTGCCCGCCCCCTGGTTGGAAACCCTGTAGCCACTTTAGTCCCTTCCCCTCTCCTCAGCCAATTAGAGCTTCTCCCACTAATCATGTCACTGTCTACCAAGGCCAAACTCTGATTGGCCCATGCAAGTTACAATCAAGATTTGAATGCCCAAAAAAAGGGGTTCATGTTATGTTTGCCTATGTAAATATGTTGTTGTTTTATTGTATGGAAGAAATGTACAAAAATGAGACCCAAGAATAAAGATGATGTTCTTTTTTGGACACATATAAATGGTATGTTTTATCTAGACTAAAAGTTTTATTTTTTTTTATGGAGAAATTCTCCAACTAGTCCTGAATTTGTGCAACTTGTCCTGAGAAGACAGGAATCAGAAGAACCAATGAGATCTGTGGGTACGAGTGGGTATCACAATAAGCAACAGACAGAATCAGTTCACCAAAGAAAAGTGAACCACACAATAAAGAATGACAAGTTAGGAAAGGTTGTGGTTTTTGTTTTATGCTTTAAAAAAAATATTTAGTATTATCAAGTGTGTTTATTGAAATGACCATATAGAAAAAATCGAACGCAGTAATCAGTCCCTGTCATTGCAAACAAATAGCAAAACTTGGAAAGCTGAGAATGTAATGGATGTAGTTTGTAGATATACATGTTTCATAGATGTATTTCTATAATTATTACATTAATACACAAATCTGAGACCTGATGGTTTTCTGCTCGGAGGGGAACAGATTTTCTGACCTGTTACGCACTTAGATTATTATTTCCTATTTTTAAAACAGAAAACACTCATTACATTAATTCCATTTCCTTTTGGCCACAGCTTGAACATGTTCTCCTGTGATTGTTATCTTGGACATCCATAAACTAAACTCTTCAACCCTGCTCAGTACATTTCTGCCTCTGTGGCTGTTTATATTTGTTACTTTTCTGCCCAGACATTAAAATCGTGATCTGACAACATCTCTTGTTTGTTAATAGCAATTAATTTTCATTGTTTGTAGTCTATGAGTGCCTGTATCCTTCAGCTTTTCATGAATCTTAAAAGTGCAGTTTACCTTAAAATGTAAACATATCTTTCCAGAAAATAAAGAAACATTGAAGTTCCACATACATTTAAAGCAGTATTTTAAAGGGAACTCTGTCACCCCAATAAACAAGATGACTTCATCTTAAAATATCAAAAAACAAACAAAACAATCTGTTACATTGAACAATAAATTGTACTAGCTGTTTTTCTAATTCCAGATATATCCAGTACTTTTACGTGGCTCTTTAAAGGGCCATTTACCTCACTATAAGTGATCTTCATGGTATGAAATAGATTGTATATTAAAATGATCTATTTTTTTTATTACACTAATAGCACCTAAAAGAATAAGGTCTTAGGTCTGTTTACAAACACGCTCCTGACTGTTCCATGAAAAACAACATCTGCTGACACAAATATTTATAGTTTTCTTTAACTTCAGGAATGTAGCAGGAGATGTTAACCCCCACCGGCTGTATCTAGTTGATTCCAGCAGTCCTTTCCTCGCACAGATGACTTTGTGAAGAGTTAACTCTCTTTCTTCTTACGCTCTCTGCATGGAGCTGCACCTGTGGGCCTGTCTGTGTGCACTGCCAGTGACTCAGAGATTTCATTAATTAATGTATATGTGAAAAATGCATGTGTTTGTTATCCAAGCTTTATTATCCCAGCTATAGGAGCGCATTATGTAATTTTTGAATTTATATTCTTTTATTAGAAGGTTTACAAATTCCATACAAAAATAAAACATTTTTACAGTCATATATGTCAGTTTTATCGAGTTATATATTCACAGTGTTATCATTTTGCAACAGTTAACTGACTAAAACTTCTTATTTTTTCATTTTTAGTGAGTACATTTTCATGTATCTAAACTGATATTACAATTTTAAGAGAAACATAAGGCATAATAAACCAAATAAATTCAAGAGTACAAAGTTGATAAGAGCATAAGATATATTAGCTAGTACCTATCTATCTTTACTAGGCTGTCGTGTACTATATCAAAATAAGCAGTCATGAGCACCTCCAGACAGACCCCGGGCAATCCGCGGCTGGTTACTTCACCTTACCTCGGGTAATGCTTGCCAACTAGTGCCTCTGAAAGGTCTCCAGGGCTCCCCCACTCCAGTCTTTTCCTCAATATCGCTTCAGTTAATTGCAGGCGTTATATTAGGGGCACACTAAATTAGGATGTTATCCAAGGGTCCCAGACTATCTGGAATTAGGTCATCCTATCCAAGACAATTTGGGTTAATCTCTCGTTAAGAAGTAGGTAGTTGATCTTCCTAGTCACCTCCTGGAAGTTTAGAGTCATGGCTTTCCATTTACTGGCTATGTGTGTCTTTGAAGCTAACGCCATTAATTGGAATTGCCTGTTCTGGGATTGAGACAAGTTTTAAATATGAACCCCCAGTAAGCAGGATTCTATCGAAGGTGAGACTTCTTTTTGAAAATTGTGGAGGCTAATCGGGTCAATTGTGTCCAGAGATTCTGGGCATGTGGGCAGGACCACCATACATGAATATCACAAGCTGGCATTCCCTGAATATTTGTTGCTCTCTTGTGGCTTAAACTTCTGCATTTTATTGGGGGTGCAATAGGCCCTGTGAAAAACTTTGATTGATGCTTCTAATAAGGCCGAATTGAGTGATCCTTTTGAAAGATTGGAGCAAGATTCAGTCCATTTGTCCGAGTCCCATTCTGCCCCCAGGTCCTTTTCCCAATGTAACAGGAACTTGGGTTTCTGGCTACTAGTAGAGCTAAGGAAGGTGTTGTACAGAGAGTTTAGAGTGCCTTTGGTAAGCAGGAGATTTTTTACAGATAACGGTTAGCCAGGAGGCTCTAGGGGGCCCGGGACCCTTAACCATCTTGGTAACCCAACTTCTAATTTTTAAGTAACTGTAGAGTTCCTTAGCTGGCAAGTCATGGGTTGTGCAAAATTGGTCATAGGTCAGTAGTTTGTCGTTGGTGAACCAGTTTCCTATGCGGTCAAGGTGTCTGGAAGTCCACCAGAATTTAGACATGGAGCTTGAGTCTGCTAAAATTTGAGGAAAGGACATAACTGACAGAAGGGGTGATAATTCCGAGCTAAGTCGATGCCTAGAGTTCGCCCATCTCCAGGACTGAAGCGTTAAGGAGATCATAGGGTTTTGATGAGTTGTGAAGGGGGCAGATTCTATGGGGATCCAAATCAGCTTATCCCAACTATGTGAGAACATTTGGTAATTTTCCATGAAGACCCAGTGTCACGACCCACTCTCTGGCTGGGGTATGCTGACCGGATTTGGGTTACTCTGGACCTTCAGCAGTTTTGATTACAGGAACATCATGTCTCAGCCCTTGGTTTAGACTGAGCAATATTGACAGTAAGTCTGATGAATCTTACTGCAAGCATATGTCCCCGGGTAAATAATACATCTACACGCCACGTCTTGATGAAAATTATGAACAACTTTATTTGGAAAACAACATCTTTTAAACAGGCATACCACATTACCAGGAGGGGCTACCTTTAGTCAGCCCCTAACTGCCTCTGGCCAATCATGCAGGGTCCCTATGTGGGAACCATGAGACTCCTCCCATGGTCCAACCCCAGGCGTGGCTACAAAGCTCATTCTAACCCAGACTCTCCCCGTGGACACTTCCTGTTTTTCCTCCTGGACCATGCCCCTGGGGAAACCCCTACTAGCTCTTTGTTCAAGTCCTGGCGACACCCTGTGAGGTTTATCTTGTTCAGGATCTTGCTCAGCTCCTGCCTCAGTGTTTACCTACTGGGGGATGGTTAACTAAATACAATCACTCCATAGTACTATATACAAGCTTATACTGTAATTAACTATTACAACCCAAACCATATTTCCCCATTCCCACATGGTATCAGGGTGGGGCAAGTTTTCCACGTCAATCCATTTTATGCAGTAATGCTGACTTTATTTAATGGTGACAGTGGAACCCCCTACTCATTCCCCTATTCATACCATTCACCAGCAGTGTCTCTGTGAGCCCAAACCTTTTGTTCTTCCACATGGCAACAGCATGTGGAAGATAACCCAGCCCCAACATGGCCACTGCTGCCAGTCACAAAATGGCCCCAGCATAGTTCACACCAAATCCAATATGGCCACTGGCTGATTCATGACAACACCTCCCCAAGCGTGGCAGGGAACATCCATGCCCCTAGGATTTTCCCAGCTACGCTGATAGTCATGACTCTTCTGGATTGGCTAGGCCATCTGCACTCTCTCCACGTTCAAGTCCTTTAGAAAACAGTCCCAAAGTGCAGAGTAAAAACCTCCCCCAGCCCTTGGCCTTGCTCCCACTGTATAGAGCAATCTTCCCATGCAACCCCCACCCAAATATTTCAGGATCCCATCTCTCTCTTTTTGGCAGCAGCATGGAAGTCACTGGGGACACCGAGGGTTGCACCCATACACTCTTCTGAGGCAAAACAGTATTTTTTGGAACCCCATAAAACAATCCCTGTCCCATAGCAAACCTGTTCCCTCCAGCCAGTCCCCACAGCTGGGCTGGGATCTCTAAAACAGTCTCTGGGCCTATGGGACTACAAAGGGACAGCTCCTCTTGGCTTTCTTCCTCTGGTCCTGCTGTTTCCGTTGCAGCTTGGGGAGCTACGCTGCTCCCATCCAAGCTGTGCTTACACTCCCTTGACTTGGCTGGGGGGCTATGCTGCTCCCATCCAGCTGAAGTGCCGGACTCCTCCATTGCCCGGGGTTGAGCAACTTTATCCCAGTCCTTTATGTTGAACTGGATCTTTGGAGTGGTGTCTGTTCCAGTGGGCCCCTGGACAATGGTTATCCAGGGTATCTCCCCACTTGGTACACCCTCTTTCATGGTGCCACTCTGCACCCATAACGCTTTTGCCAAGGCTGGCATGCTTGCTGTTCCGGCCTGGCTCTTTGTGCCCCTGGCACTCTCTTGCTGTATGAGGTCAGGTTCCCTGTAGCCAGAAACCAATTCCTTTCCCTCCCCACAGTCTCTTAAATTGCCCTCCTGGTCTCTGAGCTTCACTAGCACCTCTGGGAACAACTCCCCTGTGGTGTCAGGGTACAGACAGTGGTTATCTGATGCAGGCTGGGGAATCTCATCATTCCCACCCAGCCTGGCCTCTAAGGCTCCCTTCCCACCGTCCATCACATAATCATCCCGAGCCTCTGGATCCATTAGCAGTTCTGGCCAACACACTTTGCCTAGAACTTCTAAGGGCAGACTTAATTTATCTGGCCCTAGCTTGTGAGCAGTTCCCACTTCCTCTGGGATTAAATCTCTTGGGGTATCAGGGGGCAGACATGGATTATCTGACCCCACCCAGGGAACATTCCACTGGGTCTCTGGCTCTTTGGGCTGGTGACTAGGCCCTGACACAGTCGCTGCATGTTCTAGGGGCAAACATTCTCCATCCCCAGGAGTTGGCAAAGGAACAGTGTTTACCCCTTCCCACTCCTCACTTTGTTTACCGTCCATAAAAGCCTCTCCCCAGTTCCAGTGAGCATACTCACTCTGGTACATACCGTCTGAGTTGTAAGGGTCTGGTGAGCCGTCCTCCCATCCGGATGGGCCAAAATACTTCTTGGGTATCGCATCCCACAATTGAACATACTCAGCCTCCAGTTGCTGCTCTTGCCGAACCAGGGGTTCTAGCAAAGGAGCCTCCGGGAACCATGGTTCCAGTCCCAGACCCCAGGAGCGTTCAACAAACAAGTTATTATGCCTCCTTGCAGTTCCCATGCCACATTTAGGATCACCATTCAGAAGCTCCTCAACCCCATATTGTAGATCCAAACGAAAATAGAGATCCTCTCTCCGGGCCACCAAAGGACTCTACCCTGGCAAGATACTGTTCCTCCAAGTCCATCTCTTTCTCTACCAGTTCCTCCAACCAGCTTGTCAGCTCATGGCCATGCCATAATTGCAGGAATGCCATCCATTGATTTAGCAGGACCCTTCCTCTGTAGTCCTCTTGGATAAATCCGTCAATGCTGTCTTTATAATCCTGGCACTGTTTAACATTCTGATATGCCAGTTTGACTCTTACTGGCATCTCTGCAGGGTTGACCCCAAGCATTTGCTGAGCTTGGACACTCACCCCTGTACGTTCTTCCTGTATTTGCTGCTTTATTAGGTTCAGTCCTTTAATTGCCTCTACCAGCGTTATCTCCCCGGGGCAAAACTCCCTGGCTACACTGAACCTCCTTGGACATGTCCTCATACTGCTGTTCCATTTCTGGTCCTTCTCAGAGTACCCCACCACTATGCCACCAATTGTCACGACCCACTCTCTGGCTGGGGTCTGCTGACCGGATTTGGGTTACTCTGGACCTTCAGCAGTTTTGATTACAGGAACATCATGTCTCAGCCCTTGGTTTAGACTGAGCAATATTGACAGTAAGTCTGACGAATCTTACTGCAAGCATATGTCCCCGGGTAAATAATACATCTACACGCCACATCTTGATGAAAATTATGAACAACTTTATTGGGAAAACAACATCTTTTAAACAGGCATACCACATTACCAGGAGGGGCTACCTTTAGTCAGCCCCTAACTGCCTCTGGCCAATCATGCAGGGTCCCTACGTGGGAACCATGAGACTCCTCCCATGGTCCAACCCCAGGCGTGGCTACAAAGCTCATTCTAACCCAGACTCTCCCCGTGGATAATTCCTGTTTTTCCTCCTGGACTATGCCCCTGGGGAAACCCCTACTAGCTCTTTGTTCAAGTCCTGGCGACACCCTGTGAGGTTTACCTTGTTCAGGATATTGCTCAGCTCCTGCCTCAGTGTTTACCTACTGGGGGATGGTTAACTAAATACAATCTCTCCATAGTACTATATACAAGCTTATACTGTAATTAACTATTACAACCCTAACCATATTTTCCCATTCCCACATGGTATCAGGGTGGGGCAAGTTTTCCACGTCAATCCATTTTATGCAGTAATGCTGACTTTATTTAATGGTGACAGTGGAACCCCCTCCCCTACTCATTCCCCTATTCATACCATTCACCAGCAGTGACTCTGTGAGCCCAAACCTTTTGTTCTTCCACATGGCAACAGCATGTGGAAGATAACCCAGCCCCAACATGGCCACTGCTGCCAGTCACAAAATGGCCCCAGCATAGTTCACACCAAATCCAATATGGCCACTGGCTGATTCATGACACCCAGGATGGATGGTGTGTTGTAGAGTGGGTTCTAGGTAGGGGGGCTAATTGAGCGGCCTTAAGATAAAGTCTCAAGTTTGGAGTCGCGAGGCCACCTCCACATCACCTGCCTGGGAATACGGGGGCGTTTATTGACCCATATGAACCGGGAAATACTATTCTGGAATTTATCTAGATCTTTAAGGGAAGGTGGGATGGGAAGAGATCTAAATAAGTACAATAGTTTAGGTAAGATAATAATTTTTATAGCCGCAATGCGGCCTGTCCATGACATTTTAAAGCTAATCCATTTCTGCATATCCAATGTTAGAGATTTGTACAAGGGGGGGAAGTTTACACTGTACAGATCCTTGAACTTGAAAGTAAGTCTTACACCCAAGTATTTTATAGACTGTGTGGGCCAAAGGAACTTATGATTAGCTTTAAGGGTGTCAATCTCACTTTGCGGCAATCCCATCCCCAACGCCTCAGTCTTCTCTACGTTCAGCTTAAGACCCGAGATGTTGCTAAAGTCCTTTATAGTGGACATGAGTGCTGGTATAGATTAGAGGGGAATGGTCAGGGTAATTATGTAATTTTTAATAGATACCCAGGCAGGTTGAGGAGAGATAGAATGGGTAATTGGGAGGAAACCATTTCAGCAGCCTTATAATAAAATGTAAGGTTTGGGTAAGATAGACCTCCCAACCTTTGGGGCCTTATTAAATTAGCCCTCTTAGTTCCCTCGGTCCTCGCAAAAGGCATTTCTTTGCTGTTTGCAAGGACCGAATCCCCAATACTTCTCTCACAGTCTGCTTTGCGAGATGAATAAGCTCCGAGAGAGCTACGGAGTCACACTCAGCCTTAAATCTATGAGGTGAATCTCGCACCTCGGAAGAATCCCTACGGGCACAAAAAAGTGCTAGCAAGCGACCCTAAAGTCTCTACTTGATGCCTCGGAGCAGCCCGAGACAGCCGTGTAATGCTCCCCCCTGCTCCCTAAACACATCCCCATGCTTAAAGGGCCCGCGGCACACTATCAGCAATCCCGGCCGCGGCACCTAAAATTAACCCCCCTCTATGCTGGAGGTCCCCATCGGGAACCCCGAAGTGTCCCCACATTAAGTCCTTGCTGCAGGGGTCCATAGGGGCCCCTGCAGACCCCCGCATTAACCCCTTGCAGCGTGGGTCCCTGATCGTCACCGATCGTGACCCTGCTGCATTTCAAATTAAAAATGTCCCGCCTATCGGGTCCTTAAAGGACCGTAAAGGTCCTGAAAGGACTTGTTCTAAAAAATATAACTCATGGGGGTCAATACAGATCCTCATAAGCCTTAATAAACTCTATAACTCATGGGGGGCAATACAGAACCCCATAAGCCCTTAATTAACCCCATCAGTCATGGGGGTCAATACAGACCCCCATAAGCCCTTAATTAACCCTATAACTTATGGGGGTCAATACAGACCCCAATAAGCCCTTAATTAACCCTATAACTCATGGGGGTCAATACAGACCCCCATAAGCCCTTAATTTACCCTATAACTTATGGGGATCAATACAAAGCCCCATAAGCCCTTAATTAACCCCATCACTCATGGGGGTCAATACAGACCCCCATAAGCCCTTAACTAACCCTGTCACTCATGGGGGTCAATACAGACCCCCCATAAGCCTTAATTAAACTTATAACTCATGGGGGTCAATACAGATCCCCATAAGCTTCTATTTAACCCCATCAGTCCCATAAGGGTATATTATGACCCTTATGGGGCAGTTACAACTCTAACATTAACCACATAAGTGCCATGACAGTCCTCAAGGACCCTCATGACACTAACTACAAACACTACACTGCACTATACCCCCCAAAAAAACATTAAATCTAAACCAACCCCCCTCTACACCAATCTATTAACACCTACACTACCTACCTACACTACCTACCCCCTAATAACCCCCCCCCCCCCACCACTCTAATGGCAGAAAATAAAAAACCTAAGTCACAAAAAATAAAAAAATCTACAAAAAATAAAAAAAGGAAGATTACAGAAAATAAAAAAAATACATTACAACCCACCCACTACAGAAAAAAAAATACACACCTGAGAAGGAAAGACATACACAATACAGTACATACAATACAATACAATACATACAATACATTACAAATAGAATAAAATACAATACCCCCTATCTATCAAACATACACTTAGTCCTAATATACAATAAATCCTAACTATCTAAATTATATACCCCTATCTATCTAATATACAATAAATCATAACTATCTAAAATACATACCCCTATCTATCTAATATACAATAAATCATATGTATCTAAAATACATACCCCTTTCTATTTCATATACAATAAATCCTAACTATCTAAAATACATACCCCTATCTAACTAATATACAAAAAATCCTAACAATCTAAAATACATGTCCCTATCTATCTAATATACAATGAATCCTAACTATCTAAAATACATACCCATATCTATATAATATACAATACATCCTAACTATCTAAAATACATACCCCTATCTAACATGCAATAAATCCTATATACATACAGAAACCCTAATTCTAACCTAAAATAAAATAATTAAGACCACTTACCTTTGCAGATGTCCCTTCAGATCACCAACCTAGGGGAAAAACAAAAACAAAAAATTAGTGCACACATTTACATAAAATAAATAAACAGAGCTGTCTAAAAGACAGGAAGCAAAGGGTTGTTGTTAATGGAAGATACTCAGATTGGTCTAATGTGATAAGTGGGGTTCCTCAAGGTTCAGTATTAGGTCCTCTCCTTTTTAACATATTTATTAATTATGTAGAAGTAGGACTCGAAAGTAGTGTCTCCATTTTTGCTGATGCCACTAAGTTGTGCAAGATAATACAATCAGATAATTATGTACTTTCCCTACAAAGGGATTTGCATAAATTAGAGAAATGGGCGGCTAAATGGCAGATGAGATTTAATACAAATAAAGGCAAGGTTATGCATTTGGGAAGGAAAAATAGCAATGCAATGTATAATCTTAATGGAGCAAATCTTGGTGTATCAGATATTGAAAGGGATTTTGGAGTGCTTGTAGACAACCACCTAGGTAACAGTGCTCAAAGCCAAGCAGCAGCTGCAAAGGCAAGTAAAATATTAGCATGTATTAGGAAGGGTATGGAAGCAAGGGAAGCAAATATAATTCTGCCACTATACAAATCCCTAGTACGCCCTCATTTGGAATATGGAGTACAATTTTGACCACCACTTTATAAAAAATACATTTTAGAGCTGGAAAAAGTACAGAGAAGGGCTACAAAACTAATAAGGGCAATGGAGGGGCTAAGTTATGAAGAAAGATGAACCAAATTAAACTTATTTGCGCTAGAAAAAAGGCATCTACGAGGGGATATGATTACCTTATTTAAATACATCCAGGGTCAATATAAGGCTTTGTCAAGTGAACTTTTTGTAGCAAGAGATTTTCAACTGACAAGAGGACACCCTTTGAGGTTATAGGAAAAAAGATTTCACCTTAAACAAAGAAAATGGTTCTTCACAGTTAGGGTGGTTAAACTGTGGAATTCTCTACCAAAGGAGGTGGTAACAGCGAATTCGATAGACAACTTCAAAAAGGGGTTAGATATATTTTTGAATAAAGAGGGCATTCAAGGCTATCCTAGATAACTAGCGAAGGAATATTGATCCAGAGAGAAATTTGATTGCCAGTTTCTGGGGTCAGGAAGGAATTTAGCTTTTTTTTCCCCTTATGAGACAATTGGCAAAGTTTCAATGTTTTTTTTTTTCTGTTTGCCTTCCTCTGAATCAATTAACAATTAACAATTAATAATAAATAGTGCAGATTAAAAAGATCAATAGAGATCTGAAAAGGTTGAACTTGAGGGACTAACTCTTTATTGATCCTCCAATACCATACTATTAATAATTATTTAATCAACAAATTAATTAATAACTAATCGCCATATTGCAGATCAGAGGAGATCATAACAGGTTGAACTTGATGGACTGAAAGTCTTTTTTCAACCTTAATTACTATGTAACCTACTATATAATTATAAACATTCTAAATATTCTACTCACCTCTCCAGCATGTCCCCGTCCTTCTTCTTTTATTCTCCGGCGCGGCCCCTGTTAAAAAAAAACACTACATTACAACAACATATAGACACAAAAAAAGTAAAATAAACATAATATACATTCAACTTACCTTGGCGCGATGTCCCCAGCCTCATCCTCTTCTGCCCCTGCTGTGCCCTGGAACAATCCGTGCTGTAAAAAAAAAAAAAGCTAACGGAGGTCCGCACTCCGGAAGGAAAGAGGCAATGGCACCTTCTGATTGGCGGAAAACGCTGTCTATTAAATTTCAGCCAATCAGAAGGTCGCCAATGTGTGAGCCAGTCAGGATGGGATACACCCCAAAATCCCACTCTGATTGGCTAACGCACATGTCAATCTTTATTTAAACCAATCACAAGGCGCAGATGCCTTCAGCCAATCACAATCGGATACATCCCCACAGGGTGATTGTCTGGAGGCATCTGCGCATTCTGATTGGTTGCAGTGACAAAAGCCAATCACAATGGGACATGCCACCACAAAGTGATTGGCTGAAGGCATTTGCGCCTTCTGATTGGCTGTTGTCAATCATTATTACGAGAAGGTGCAGATGTCTTCAGCCAATCATCCCGTGTGGGTGTATCCCATTGTGATTGGCTGATGGCATTAAAGCCTTCTGATTGGTTTAAATAAAGATTGACAGGTGCGTTAGCCAATCAGAGTGTGATTTTGGGGTGTATCCCATCCTTATTGGCTCACACATTGGCGCCTTCTGATTGGCTGAAATTGGATAGCTTGTGATTTCAGCCAATCAGAAGGCGCCATTGCCTATTTCTTTCCGGAAAAGGCTCTAGAGGGCTCATTAACGTCAGGGAGTTCAGTTTTTTTGAGAGCTTGGTTTGTTCCAGGGCCCAGCCAGGGCAGAAAATGAGGAGGCCGGGGACATCGAGCCAAGGTAATTTGAATGTATATTATGTTTATTTTACTTTATTTTGTGTCTATATGTTGTAGTAATGTAATGTTTTTTTTTAACAGGGGCCGCGTCTGAGAAGAAAAGAAGAAGGACGGGGACAAGCTGGAAAGGTGAGCAGAATATTTAGAATGTTTATAATGTTTATTTATTTTATGTAAATGTGCTGCACTATTTTTTTGTGTGTTATTTTTCCCATAGGTTGGTGATCTGAAGGGACATCTGCAAAGGTAAGTGGTCTTAATTATTTTATTTTAGGCTAGAATTAGGGTTTCTGTATGTAGATAGCAGTTATTGTATGTTAGATAGATAGTGGTATGTATTTTAGGTAGTTAGGATTTAATGTATATTAGACAGATATTGTATTTTATTTTAATTGTATTGTATTGTTTGTATTGTATTGTATTGTATGTATTTTATTGTGTATGTCTTTCCTTTTCAGGTGCATAATTTTTGTTTCTGTAGCGGGGGGGGGTGGGGGTTTGTAATGTATTTTTTTATTTTCTGTAATCTTCCTTTTTTAATTTTTTGTGACTTAGGTTTTTTATTTTCTGTCATTAGAATGGTGGGGGGTTTAATAGGGGGTAGGTAGGTAGTGTAGGTAGGTAGTGTAGGTTTTAATAGATTAGTGTAGAGGGGGGTTAGTTTAGATGTAATGGTTTATTGGGGGGTATAGTGCAGTGTAGTGTTTGTAGTTAGTGTGATAAGGGTCCTTGAGGACCGTCATGGCACTTATGTGGTTAATGTTAGGGTTGTACCTGCCACATAAGGGTCATAATATACCCTTATGGGACTGATGGGGTTAAATAGAGGATTATGGGGGTCTGTATTGACCCCCATGAGTTATACGGTTAATTAAGGGCTTATGGGGGTCTGTATTGACCCCCATGAGTGACGGGGTAAATTAAGGGCTTATGGGAACTGTATTGACCCCCATGAGTTATAGGGTTAATTAAGGGCTTATGGGGGTCTGTATTAACCACCATGAGTGACGTGGTTAATTAAGAGCTTCTGGGGGTATTTATTGACCCCCATGAGTTATAGGGTTAATTAAGGGCTTATGAGGGTCTGTATTG
Source organism: Discoglossus pictus (assembly GCA_027410445.1). Taxonomy (NCBI): domain Eukaryota; kingdom Metazoa; phylum Chordata; class Amphibia; order Anura; family Alytidae; genus Discoglossus; species Discoglossus pictus. The sequence goes on from CM050168.1 coordinate 163,590,224, forward strand.
ACCCCCATGAGTGACGGGGTGAATTAAGGCTTATGGGGGTCTGTATTGACCCCCATGAGTGACGGGGTTAATTAAGTGCTTATGGGGGTCTATATTGACCCCCATGATTTATAGGGTTAATTAAGTGCTTATAGGGGTCTGTATTGACCCCCATGACTGACGGAGTTAATTAAGGGCTTATGAGGGTTTGTATTGACCCCCATGAGTTATAGGGTTAATCAAGTGCTTATGGGGGTCTGTATTGACCCCCATGAGTGACAGGGTTAATTAAGGGCTTATGGGGATCTGTATTGACCCCCATGAGTTATAGTGTTAATTAAGGGCTTATGGGGGTCTGTATTACCCCCATGAGTTATATGGTTAATTAAGTGCTTATGGCGGTCTGTATTGACCCCCATGAGTGATGGGGTTAATTAAGGGCTTATGGGGGTCTGTATTGACCCCCATGAGTTATAGGGTTAATTAGGAGCTTATGGGGGTCTGTATTGACCCCCATGAGTGATGGGGTTAATTAAGGGCTTATGAGGGTCTGTATTGACCCCCATGAGTTATAGAGTTAATTAAGTCTCATGGGGGTTGTATTGACCCCCATGAGTTATAGGGTTAATTAAGTGCTTATGGGGGTCTGTATTGACACCTGTGAGTGACAGGGTTAATTAAGTGCTTATGGGGGTCTGGATTGACCCCCATGGGTTATAGGGATAATTAAGGGCTTAGGGGGGTCTGTATTGACCCCCATGGGTTATAGGGTTAATTAAGGGCTTATGAGGGTCTGTATTGACCCCCATGAGTTATAGGGTTAATTAAGTGCTTATGGTGGTCTGTATTGACCCCCATGAGTGACAGGGTTAATTTAGTGCTTATGGGGGTCTGGATTGACCCCCATGAGTTATAGGGTTAATCAAGGTCTTATGGGGGTCTGTATTGACCCCCATGAGTGACAGGGTTAATTAAGGCTTATGGGGGTCTGTATTGACCCCCATGAGTGACGGGGTGAATTAAGGCTTATGGGGTTCTGTATTGACCCCCATGAGTGATGGGGTTAATTAAGGGCTTATGGGGGTCTATATTGACCCCATGAGTTATAGGGTTAATTAAGTGCTTATAGGGGTCTGTATTAACCCCCATGACTGACAGAGTTAATTAAGGGCTTATGAGGGTCTGTATTGACCCCCATGAGTTATAAGGTTAATTAAGTGCTTATGGGGGTCTGTATTGACCCCCATGAGTGACGGGGTTAATTAAGAGCTTATGGGGGTCTGTATTGACCCCCATGAGTGACGGGGTTATTTAAGGGCTTATGGGGGTCTGTATTGACCCCCATGAGTTATATGGTTAATTTAGGGCTTATGGAGGTCTGTATTTATCCCCATGAGTGACAGGGTTAATTAAGGGCTTATGGGGGTCTGTATTGACCCCCATGAGTGACAGGGTTAATTACGGCTTATGGGGGTCTGTATTGACCCCCATGAGTTATAGGGTTAATTAAGGCTTATGGGGGTCTGAATTGACCCCTATGAGAGAGGGGGTTAATTAAGGGCTTATGGGGTTCTGTATTGACCCCCATGAGTGACGGGGTTAGTTAAGGGCTTATGGGGGTCTGTATTGACCCCCATGAGTTATATGGTTAATTAAGGGCTTATGGGGGTCTGTATTTACCCCCATGAGTGACAGGGTCAATTAAGGGCTTATGGGGGTCTGTATTGACACCCATGAGTTATACAGTAAATTAAGTGCTTATGGGGGTCCGTATTGACCCCCATGAGTTATAGGGTTAATTAAGGCTTATGGGGGTCTGAATTGACCCCCATGAGGGACGGGGTTAATTAAGGGCTTATGGGGGTCTGTATTGACCCCCATGAGTGATGGGGTTAGTTAAGGGCTTATGGGGGTCTGTATTGACCCCCATAAGTGACAGGGTTAATTAAGGGCTTATGGGGGTCTGTATTGACCCCAATGAGTTATAGTGTTAATTAAGGGCTCATGGGGGTCTGTATTGACCCCCATGAGTTATATGGTTAATTAAGTGCTTATGGGGGTCTGTATTGACCCCCATGAGTTATAGGGTTAATTAAGGGCTTATGGGGGTCTGTATTAACCCCCATGAGTTTTGGGGTTAATTTTAGTTGCCTGTGGTTAATATTTTTTAGCGCCAGTCCTTTCATGCCCCTTACAGTCCTTTAAGGTCCAGCGAGGCGGGAAATTAAAAAATATAAATGCAGCGGGGGCCTAATCGGTGGCGATAGGGGACCCCTGCAGCAAGGGGTTAATGTGGGGACACTTCAGGGGTCCCGAAGGGGCTCCCCCCCACATAGAGGGGGGTTAATTTTATGTGCGGGGTGGGTAGTTGGGCTACAGGGATTATGTGTGGGTCTTCCGCGGAGGTCGCGTTTAGGACCCCCGCAGCAATTGATGAGGTGTGGGAGCCTGCAAGATCATCTCGCAGGCTGTCACTCCTCATGTAGATTTTCTCTGTGTTTATACGGACGGCCCTGCTGCATAGCTCACACGTTGCTCGCAGCACTGCTAATTTAATAGCGTCATAACTTTTATAAATTTGCAGCACGTAGGATTTAAGTAGAAGCCTTTTACCTTCGAGGTTGGAATTTAATAAGGCTGTTGGTGTTTAAGCATAATTGACCTGGCTATCTTTTGGGGTTTATTTATACAAATAAATAAAAAAATCAGCTTTTGGAGTTTTATTAAATCTTTAGATGCTACTGAGATAGGCAGAGTGTGGAAAAGGTAAAGTAGTCTGGGCATAAGATTTATTTTAATTGCGTTGATGTGGCCTAGCCAGGAAATAAGTATCTAGACCAAGTAGCTAGGTCAATTGTACATTTTGAAAATATTGATTGGTAAATCGGTTTATTAAGATCTTCCAATTTCAGGGTAATATTTATCCCCAGATATTTGATTTGGGATATAGGCCAAGAAAAATTATAATTATCATGGAGGAATTTATTTTCGTCTGGGGTTAACTGAACATCTACAGCCTCAGTTTTGTTGCAATGTATTTTTAGTGCTGAAAAGAGACCAAATGAATCTGAGAGGTTCATTAGTGCTTGGACTGATTGTGTTGGGTTTGTAAAGGTACAGAGTAGGTAATCAGCGAACAAACAACATATATATTGATTGAGATAAACTGTCAGCCCTTTAATGTCTGCTTTGACTGGTAGTTTGTGCTAATGGCTCTAACTCTAGTGCAAAGATGAATGGGGAAAGAAGGAATGCCTGTCTGGTTCCTTTTTGAATACTGAACTTTGGGTAGATGAAGTCCAATAATTAAACTCTCCCTCACATTTTGCTCATGGGTTCTGAAAATTTCACCTTCAACACCACTGTTCCCTCATCCCAAATTCCCTGTGTCAGCAGTGAATCTAAGAACTGGTGGAAATCTAAAAATCTTGATAGAATAGGATCATGGCTCCGAGACGATAGGATAATTTCATATGAACAAATTTGAGACACCTACAATTTGCCTCTAGCTGAACATTTTAACTTCTGTAGATTGAGACACTGTATTACATCTTTAATAAAAGAATTAGGCAAGCCAAAGACGAGGAGCCCCTCTTTTTCAAGAGGAAAACTTCTTATGATACTTTCAACAAACCCAAGAAAGAATTAAAAGACAAATATATTACTGACTGGGAAACTGATCTTTCCTTAAATTGGGAATTAGATAAATGCAAGGAAACATGGAACAACCTTTCGAAAGGGTCCCTAAACTATAGCTTATTGGAGACGTCTATCAAAGGGCTACATAGAGCCTATACTACACCGGAGTGTCTTTCAAAATGGAAACCTTCGAAAACGATGTTTTAGGGACTGCCCCTCAACAGGCACATTAATTTATATATGGTGGGAATGCGCAAAAGTCCAAAATCTCTAGCGGGACATCATGCATCTTGCTTCAAATCTATTCTCAATTCAATTAGACCCAAATATAGAAACTTGCTTATCCACCCAACCGAACAAACTACTACAGTTTATACTACGGCAGACAAAAACCACATAGCCAAAAAATGGAAAAAGAACTCTTAACTTACAATTAGTCAAACAGAAATTTAATTATATAAGGATTCAAGAAAGATCTACACATATTCTAGCAGATTCAGTTATCACCTGTCTACAAATTTGGCACCCTTGGCTAAACTCCCAAGACAGAATTGCCCTGGAATGACCACAAATCGCTTAACTTGAACCTCCAGCTCATATGGGTTTACCTGGAGGGGGTCTGGGACCTAGATGAGACACAATAAAACCAAGACAAACACAAAAAATAATGAAAAGAGGTAACATATTCTTTCCCTTAAAAAACTAAGGGAAATAAGAAAAACAACGAAGACGACACACTACTATTCCTATTTTATTTATTTATTTATTTTTTCTTCTTTTCTGTCTTTTGTCATTTTATTTACTATCATCTCCCCTGTACTTTTTTTCTTTCTCTTTCTTTTATTCTCAGTTTATTCCTCCCTTTACCAATTTTTGCAAGGGTTATTAGACACAATCAACAATATTTATTGCTCTTATACAAAAATAATTATTCTCATGAAAAGTTGTATTTCTAATTGTGTTAACTTTAAGAGAATACAAAGTTAAGAAAAATGTATTTGTTTCAAAAATTCAACATGCTTTAAGGAGATCTTTACTGCGATGTGGTCCAAATTGTACTGAATTAAGTGACCTTTTAGAGTAAATGTGAAAATGTATATAATAACTTTGGGCCACCACAAAAATAAACAAGCAAACCAGATATTTTTTTTTTATTCCCCTAGGGGCTCCCACTCCTGCTCCTCCTGAAGCACACCCCAACATCACTCTTGGCCCTCCTGGAGCCCACCCCACCATCACCCCTGCCCTCTATCTTCTTCCTAGTTTCCGTGCATCTCTGCCTTCCATTCTACGTATCTTATGGCCGGAGGAGGGAATCTTGAATAATGTTACATGTATGCAATTTAATTTGGGATTTCTTGCCTTGAGACTCTCTGGTGGAAGGGCCCAGGAGGGGCATAAAAAGATGTATAAAAAGTTTCATAGCACCCCCCCCCCCAAGAGAAGGGTCCTGGTGCATTGCACCGGGTGCACCTGTGGTAGTTCCGCCCCTGAAACAGATTTCAGTGTCCTTGAGTGATTCTTCCAATTTCACCCTCATTGTGTCCAGTTGTTTCAAAGTGGCAAAACATAAAAAATAAACAGAAACAAGCATCTAAGTGTAGATAATGTTAAACATTTGTATTAACATTACCATGTGTATTTCTGGTAATCAACTTCCTGAGGGGGAGGAGAATGCAGAATGCAGAAGAAGTTTCAATCTGCACAATGGCATCTACAACTGCTAATGCTTTCAACATGATTAATGGAAAGCTCACTAGTTTACAAGTATGTACCAAGCTGATAAAGTAACAGACATAAAGGATACATCAAAGAACAATTGGGTTCAAAAGATACAAATGTAAACGCTGTGTTTATTTCTTTATTTTCTAACAATGTTTTGCCCATTTTCAAGTTTATATATTCAAAAGGGTCATATAGTGATGCATTAACCCAATGATTTATATTAATCCAGATTAGGTTTATTGGTCTCTATTTGCTTCTGTAATGATCATTAACCCTGTTAGCAATTACTGTTTGGACCTACCTGTATTCAAGGTTTAATGATATCCTCTCCTGATCAGCATTGCATCATTATTTCAGTATTTCATAATACAATTTGTTACATGTTTCCACAGGAGGATGGCTGCAATGTTGTGTAGGTCACGTCTAGGGCCAGATTAGACAATGATGCAGTTGGAAGGACTCCAGTTTGTTGCCAGTTCAAAGCTTCTGTATAGTGTGAATTCCACAAGATACTCTGCTCCTGGTGGACTTCAATGCATTCCCATTTCAATAAATTATCACAGCCCAGTGTTTAAAATGAAAAGTTTATAAAACTTTATAAACTTTTTTTTTATGAAAACAAATCAAATGTAAAATTATTTTCATAATATAATTCTTGTAGATGAACAGATTAAGTGGTTGGATTTGCCATAAATGTACCAATTTTAACTGTGCTAAAATCCCTTTGTTTCCTTCCCTGGAGATGTGTCTTTAAGTCACAGATGTGTAATGTAGCAGCACTCATGAGTGACCAGGAAGAAAGGGAGAGGCCCCAGAAGCTGAGATTCTGCTACTCTGGGCAGTGGCGGAGCTAGTGAATGGAGGACCCTATTGCAGAAAAAAAAATTGCTCATTTTATCACATATTATTATTGGCAAACTTCGATTTGTCGTCACGCTTGCTCGCCTCGTGAATTGAGGTGAGCCGCTTGTGGCCCAGAGGGCCGCAACTGCAAGCCTTGCAAAGCGAGGCAAACCGTTGAGGCATAGAACCTTTTCTGAGCTCAGAGGACTTAGGCAATGTGCGCCAAAGATGCTCATTGCCCTGCGAGCCTCGCAAAGCGAATCGAGCCGATGAGGCATGGAAACACGTGAGTCTTAGGCTGAAATTAGCCTGAAGGCGCTCGTGTGAGCCTCGCAAAGTGAAGGGAGCCGTTGAGGCATGGAAACACGCAGGAGTTAGGCTGAAATGAGTGCAAAAGGCGCTCCTGCTAGCCTCATGAAGCGAGGTGAGCAGTTGAGTCATTGAAGCAAGCAGGACTTAGGCTACAAGCAGTTGAGGAACGCGGGACTTACTTAAGCTGCAAGCACTTGAGGAACGCGGGACATATAAAAAAAAATCTAAACTCGGAAAAATACGAATGTAATAGCAAAACCGCGGAAAACAAAAAACACGAAAAAATAAATAAATTAAACCACACACACTGCACAGAGGGAGAGCCAGGACGCCTGGGAGTGAGGTTGCGTGCAAATTTAAGCCAAATTCCCGTGTTTCGGCACTTGAAAATCGGCTAAGCGAGAAAAAAAATTTCGGACTAAGAACTTAAAAAAATCTAAAAACGGAATGAAAAAAACTGAACTCTGAAAAATATGCGAGACTAAGAAAATATACAATGGCAAAGACACTGACACTTGCACGAACAACGCCAGGCACGCAGGACTTTGAAAATAAAACCAGCTGAAAGATTCCGCAGATACACAGACGAGAAACACACAGGGAAGGGACTGGGGGGAGATGCTGGAAAGAGACAAATGCCATTCCCAAGAACAAAACTTGCAGGTTAATGAATCCTGCAATGAGCAGCCAGTACAGTAGGCAGCAGGAAAGATTTGCAATGAGCTCCGTAGGCGTTCATCATGGGACTTGCGATGAGTGCCGAAGGTGATCATTGCAAAGCAGGAAAGTTGAAGTACATGATGGGGGAGGCTCCCAATATTTGCCAAAGGCACTCATTGCGAGCCACGCAATGAGCTCCAAGGGCATGCAGCGCGGAGCTCGCAATGTGCGCCGAAGTTGTTCCAAGGTTCAAAAGACTTGCATTGTGTGGCAAATAGCATTGCCAGGCTTTAAATGTTATTGCCGTCACGGGCAAGTCGATAGTATATATATATACTGTATATATATATATATATATATATATATAAACTATAATAGTTGTCAAATGTGTGTAATGCTCCATGGCAGTGTACACACATACGTACAACTATATAATGTCCTTACAGAGCTGCGTGCATGCACAAGCGCGCACTTTCCACGCTAAAGCGCCGGCTGCTCATGCGCAGCTCGTGGCACTAGCCGCAAACGCGCACTGGGGTAGGGAGGGAAGCAGGGAAAGAGACAATGGGGTTGGGAGGGAAGGGGGGAAGAAACAATATGGTGGTGGGAGAGACAATGGGGTGGGGAGGGAAAGGGGGTAAAAGAGACAATGGGGAATGGGGAGTGAGACAATGATGTAGGGAGGGAAGGGGGGTGGAAAAAGACAAAGGGGTAAGGAGGGAAGGGGGTGAAGAGAAAATGGGGTAGGAAGGAAAGGGGGCAAGAGACAATAAGGTAGGGAGGGACGGGGGGAAGAGACAATGTGGTGGGGGAGAAACAATGGGTTGGGAGGGAAGGGGGCAAAAAAGAGACAGTCGGGTAGGGAGGGAAGGGGGGAAAGATGATGGGGTGGGGAGGGAAGGGGTGAAGAAACAATAGGAAAGGGGGGAGAGAGAAAATGATGTAGGGGATGGGGTAGAAAAAGACAATGGGGCAGGGAGGGAAGGGGGAAAGAGACAATGGGGTAGGGAGGGAAGGGGGAAAGAGACAATGGGGTTGGAGGGAGACAATGGGTTAGGGACGGAAGGGGTGAAGAGACAATGGGGTATGGAGGGAAGGGGGTATGAGACAATGAGATAGGGAGGAAAAGGGGGAAGAGACAATGCGATAGAGAGGGAAGGGAGTGAAGAGACAATGGGGTAGGGAAGGAAGGGGGGAGAGATAATGGGTAGGGAGGGAAGGGGGAGAAGAGACAAAGGGGTAGGAAAGGAAGGGGGAAAAGAGACAATGGGGTACGGAGGGAAGGGAGGGAAAGAGACAATGGGGTAGGGAGGGAAGGAGGGAGACACAATGGGGTAGGGTGGGAAAGAGACACTGGGGTAGTGAGGGAAGGGGGGAGAGAAACTGAGGAGGGGGGAAGAGACACTGCAGAGGGAAGGGGGACAGACACTGGGGAGGGGACGGGGGAAAGAGACACTGGGGAGGGGAAGGAAGGGGAAAATGAGACACTGGGGAGGGAGGAGGAAAGAGACAAGAGGGATGGGAAGAGACACAGGGGAGGGAAGGGAGGGGAGACACAGGGGAGTGAAAAGGGGAAGAGACACAGGTAAACATGAACAATTATACCGTCATTTTTGACGAGCAATTTACTAGTAGATATATAGATAGAGAGACAAATATATATATATATATATATATATATATATTGTGGTGAAGTGCCACCAGAGGGCAGAAGAGAGCTCTTCAAGACTTTTCCCCAGGAATGAGAGAGTTAACAACCTGCTCAAAAGGCAGGGGTGTGGCTGCAATGAGGACCAGCGGTCGCTGTCTCCAGGGGGAAAGCTGTTTGACAGTGCTGGAGCGTGGAAGTGTGCAGGACCGAAGTCAGAGGCTGCACTGAAAGCTAATGGAACAAAGCCAGAAGCTTTTAAGAGAAGGTACGCAGATGAGAGGAACAGAAAGTCCCTCAAGGTGATGACCGCAGGAGGGATCTGCTTTGGAAAGAGAGGCCGGAGATACAGAGCCTAAGAGAGGTGAGAGGAAAAGACACCTCTGCTACCGTTGTATGGACTGTATGTTTGCACGCCTACATAAGACAGTAAGGGAAACTACAGTTCAGTTATGCAGGGCTTCAATGAGAAGCTAGGACTTATTTTCTGCTTAGTAGATTGGGGCTGTTTATTTGTCAGCATACAACAGAAAATAAAACCAAACAGAAAATAAGTCCTAGCTTCTCATTGAAGCCCTGCATAACTGAACTGTAGTTTCCCTTACTGTCTTATGTAGGCGTGCAAACATACAGTCCATACAACGGTAGCAGAGGTATCTTTTCCTCTCACCTCTCTTAGGCTCTGTATCTCCGGCCTCTCTTTCCAAAGCAGATCCCTCCTGCGGTCATCACCTTGAGGGACTTTCTGTTCCTCTCATCTGCGTACCTTCTCTTAAAAGCTTCTGGCTTTGTTCCATTAGCTTTCAGTGCAGCCTCTGACTTCGGTCCTGCACACTTCCACGCTCCAGCACTGTCAAACAGCTTTCCCCCTGGAGACAGCAACCGCTGGTCCTCATTGCAGCCACACCCCTGCCTTTTGAGCAGGTTGTTAACTCTCTCATTCCTGGGGAAAAGTCTTGAAGAGCTCTCTTCTGCCCTCTGGTGGCACTTCACCACAATATATATATATATATATATATATACTAGTGACTTGCCCGTCAAAGAATGACGGTCAATAACATTTTAAAGCTTGGAATGCTCTTTGACACACAATGTGAGTCTCTGACCCTCTTCACCTTTTTGTTATGTAGAAAAAAGTACAACAATTATAATATTTATTTTTATATTTTGCTAACATTCAACTTGTATTTCAACAACTGGTAAACAATCATTTTTTAACCATATTAACCTTAATCATCATGTACACAGGAATATTGTAACAATGTTACAATGTATGAAGTTTGTATGAATAAATAGTTGTAAATGATTACATAAATGCTTTGTAACATGCAATTTATATTTGAAAGATTAATGAACCATTTTTTTTAACAATACTAACATTTTTAAATCTGAGGTATGGATGAGTAACATAACATTCGGTCAACTTTATATCAATGAGTATCCTAAACCATTACATAATGCTTTGTAAAATGCAACTTTTATTGAAAGTACTGTTAAAGCACATAAGTATTGAATCCAGAGGAAGGCGAATAGTAAAAAACCCCATTAAAACTTAGCCAATTTTATCAAAAGAGGGAAAAATAAATTCATTCCTGACCCTGTTAACTGGTGATTGGATTGCTCCCTGGATCAATACTCTGTATTTAATTATAGATTTCGTTTTTACAACAAATGATCATCCTCCTACTAACATAAACCCTTAATGACATACAATGAAACAGCTGTTCAGACTTTGGAAAAAATAATTTTAACATTACAAACATGGAGTTAATGTATTAAAATGTAAACAGTAAAAGTAATTAAATGCAACGTAACTGTTTTGTGGGGCCAATCTTGGCAAAAGGCTGCTTCCAAGACATTCCAATACCTTTTGTTTTTGAATGTCCAAGTGGTTCCCTTAAAAATAACCCAGCAGACTTTTAATTCTGTCTATGGGATATATCCACTGTTTATTCTTTTTGTTTTCTTCAGTTTTTGTTGTTATTGTTGTAATTTTGTAAAATTGTACATAGAGTTTCCTATGTGAAATAATGGTAGTCGAAAAAGAGCCAGAGTGACATAAAATGTCATACTCAAAATAAAACCACTGTTCTCTATGTTTACAAAACCTCATAATACCCAATGTTTTTGGTAAAAATGCATCCATCTTGTAATAGATCACACTGACTTGGGTTGTCTTCAATTTAAACTTTAATATCATCTGGATTTGTGCACCTTGAAAAAGCAACATAGAGTTGTCCATGTGCAAAAACAGGTTCCTGTAAAAAAATACCCACAGACTTAAAAGTTTGTCCTTGGGATTTATTTATGGTCACGGCAGATGCCATGATAACTGGAAATTGTCTCCTTTGAAGGACAAAAGGCAAACCACTCTCACATGGAGCCAAATCAATTCTTCATATAAAAACTCGTTCACCTTTATTGGTACCATTCATATTTTCTGCATATATGAATTTATCTTTTAAATTATCTGGTCCCATTACAAAGTTATTTTTTTGGATTCATATTTCTCAATAGTCTGACAATTGGCACTTTTTTCAATTGCAAAACATGTGGTGGCATTCCAGATGGTGTTAAAGAATTGATAAATTCTATACTATAGTTAGATTCACTGTCTTTATCATCAGCCAGAACTGAATCTGCACTGTAATAATTTTTTTGGGGTGCGTTAGTGAATTTTAAAATTTCGTTATTTAGATTCAAGGCATCTATATTTTGGATGTTAATGCCACTTTGTTGGCAATGTCTGATTAATCGTCGTTTTTCAGAGTGTTTAGAAAGATTGCCAATATGAGTGATTCCTTGCGAACCAGTTGTGATGGAATTTCAATGGTATTATTGGGTAAATCATGCCACTATACAAATCTCTAGTACGCCCTCATTTTTAATACGGAGTACAATTTTAGGCACCACTTCATAAAAAGGACATTTTAGAGCTGGAAAAGGTACAGAGGAGGGCAACAAAACTAATAAGGGGAATGGAGAGGCTAAGTTATGAAGAAAGACTAACCAAATTAAACGTATTTTCTCTAGAAAAACGGCGTCTAAGAGGAGATATGATTACCTTATATAAATACATCCAGGGTCAGTATAAAGATTTGTCAAGGGAGCTTTTTGTGCCTGGATGTTTTCAACTGACAAGAGGACATCCCTTGAGGTTAGAAGTAAAAAGATTCCACCTTAAAGAAAGAAAAGGGTTCTTCACAGAAAGGGTGGTTAATCTGTGGAATTCTCTACTAGAGGAGGTGGTTACAGCAGATTCGATAGATAACTTAAAAAGGGGACTGGATTTATAATTAAAAAGGGAATTGAGGGTTATCATGGATAATTACAGAGGCAGTATTGATCCAGGAAGAAGTCCGGTCACTGGTGTCTGGGATCAGGTGTTTTTTTGTTGTTGTTTTTTTTATACAACTAATTAATTAATAGTTAATCTGCATATTGCAGATCAGAGGAGATCTTAAAAGGTTGAACTTGATGGACTGAAAGTCTTTTTTCAACCTTAAATACTATGGCCTTCATTCAATTGCAATTTGGCCAATTGAATAGGGGTCTAAATAAGCACATAACATATTTTTTTAAAATAAGTTTTTAGTTAGTAAGCATCTATCCAAATGCAAGGTTTTCACTAACTAAAAACTTATTTTAAAAAAATATGCTATGTGCTTATTTAGACCCCTATTCAATTGGCCAAATCGCAATTGAATGAGGGCCTATGTAACTATGTAACTATGTAATGTATTCGTGGATCTTTTCCTTCTCCAATTTGAATTAATCAATCATCGAATTAATTTTGGCCTTCGGATCTCATATTTAATTCTAATTTAAAGGTGTGTAAATATTTTCCACAGTTTACTTGTCTTGATACATGTTTCAATGATGTCCTATTTCCATGTGGCGCAACAGGTAATGTTTGCCTAAAATCTCCTCCTAACAACATCACCTTTCCTCCAAATGGCAAATTATTATCCACCACTTCTTTTAATAATCTATCAATACATTGCAAGGCATGACATGACATAATTGTTGCCTCCAATTTTTTTTTTGCTTGTAAAGAATTCAGTCAAATATCTGACACTGATGTTTCTAAAATGGGAACTGGCAGTTTTAATCCACTATGCACAGTTCTGCCACCTTCTAACAAAAGTGCGGCAATTCCAGTTGTTGCAAATGGCATTGCTATTTGACCCTGTGCTCGAATGTATCTCATCAAAAATTTGTACAGATGCGTTTTTCCTGATCCACCAGGGCCATCTAGATAGAAATAACAGTCTTTGACCATTTCATCATCTGTAGCATTTTTTTTTCATGGTAAATCTATTTATAATTCACCATTAATTAACATTAAAAAAATACATTTGCAAAGAGCATCATATCAAACCTTTAGTTAGAAAATATAATTTAAGAACAAAGTTTAACTAATTTAATGCCCATTGGTAGCCTTTTCTTTTTTTTTTTTTTTTTGCTTTCAAATATTTATTTAGATTTCACATATATACAAACACAAGGAAAAAGCAAGCAAAAAAAACATTTAAAATTTACACAATCATACCCTCCAATTCGTTACATGTAAGAAAAGGAGAATTTTTAACAAATTTCCAAAACAATTTGGGATTGGGTTGGCATATATGGCCATTAGAGTAATACCTTTTCCATCCAATATAGAGATAGTACTTTTTGGCATTCATGATGTTTTAATCAGTACAACAAGACACCTAAATATACCAATTCATATGTAGAGTATATTATAATACCATTTTATCACAAATTCTAGGTGGTCCGTTGGACCTACCTGCCAATAGAGTTTACTCCTTATATTACGCTTTTCCCTTTTCCTTTCATTTTTTCTCCTTTCTTTTTCCCCCTTCTTTCCGCAAGTTTTGTTGTATATTATAAATTTACAGCCTAGCATGTGACAGGTACCATTACAAATATCTTCATTGCTAGAAAGATCATTCAATAGCGGTGACACCCGCATCCATAAGCGGGCCTTCCAGAGGATTTATACTTGATTCTCTAGATGTTACCACAATCTAACGTATATTCATAAATGAATATTCAAAAACAAACACAAACAAACAAACCACCAAAAGAAAAAAAAAGATATTCCTAATCTCTGTTTGCGAGGCAAGGGAGCAGGGGGAGCCGGGGGGGAGGGAAGAGGCAGAACAATGCTAATTTTGGTCACACTCACCCACTAGACTTATTGTCCCATATTTTCCATTTATATCTTGGAATCATAATAATACCTATATCCTCAAGATCTATTTCCAACGCACGAATTTTAGCAATTTTAGTAAATATTTCTGGAACAGAGAAGATTACTTTTTGTCTCCATTTCAGTGCAATACTGCACTTAACGGCCATAAAAATCTGCATTAAGAATGCCTTGAGTTTATTAGAACAGGTTTCAGGAAGTATATGAAACAAAATCATTTCAGGAGAAAAACTCATTGAAATTTCATAAGCCTGTCTAATGTGCTGAAAGCAATCCTCCCACAATTGTCTGATGACCGGACAGGACCACCATACATGTAGATGTGTCCCCACTTGGCCGCATTCCCTCCAGCACAATTTTTGAGATTCCTTTCTAGTAATTTGGTACACGGTATACGGAGCTAAGTACCATCTATTAATTAGTTGAAAGAAATTTTCTCTGTAGGGAGCATTTTTTATGATTTTATCAGTAATTGTAAATGCTTTAATCCAAGTTTCAACTGGCCATTCTCCTTTGAGCTCCGACTCCCATACTCTCATTTTCATCGATTTTTTGAAGTTGTTACTTTTCTTTATTATATTATAACACTTGGACACTAGATGTGATTTATCTTCCGCTAGGATCAATTTTTCCAAATCAGAATTATTTTCATTTTTGAGATTATTGAAACCCAATGATTTTAAGAATTTTTTTAATTTGAGATATTCAAACCAGTACCTGGATGACAATCCAAATTTTAGAACTAAATGTTCAAAGGGATATAGCCTATTATTTTGGAAAAGCTCTTCAAGCAAAATCACTCCCTTTTTTATCATAAATTTTAATATTGGAGATGGATATATTTTATCTAATAATAATATGGGTGTAACCCCACTGGAAGAAGGTATTAATGAAGATTTTTGATTGATTTTTACCGAAGCACTCGTGTATTTTTTAAGTATGTTATCTCCGGGTGGTAAATTTCCCCAGTCTTTTGGTTGGAGAAATATTAAGAGACCCAGATCTCCATTCCTTATTTGTTCATTTTCAATCTCACTCCAATGGTGATCTATAATAGCTTCAGTATTTCTCACAAGGTGAGTGAGTAGAATAGCTTCTTGATATTTAACTATTAATGGGTACGCCATTCCACCTTTTTTAAATTTATTCACCATATAATGAGCTTTTATTCTTATTCTGCGTCCATTGTATATTAAATTTTGTAAAACTGATTGCTTCAGGTCTGCATAGAGATGGATGCCTACATGCTTGATGTGGGATTGCCAATTAAATGCATATTTACTTTTCAATAATGCAATATCGTTATCCTGTAGATTTAATTGGAGAATTTCCGATTTAGCTATATTGAGTTTGTAATTTGATATTTTGGAAAATTCATCTATAAGCTCTTGGAGGTTCCCTAGAGACTCAGCTGGGTTGGTTAATGAAAGTAACACATCATCCGCGAAGAGTGATATTTTATGATCTATATTTCCAATTTGTATTCCCCTGATCAGGGGAGATTGCAGGCACCCCTGCCTTGTACCATTGGTTACCTTAAATCTAGGTGATCTAAACCCTAGACCAACGACAGAGGCGGATGGAGCCACATATAGAGCCTTAATGGCCTTGGAACCAAATTCTCCAAACTCAAATTTGGCAAGAACCTGATCCATGTAGCTCCATCCGACTCTGTCGAAGGCCTTTTCCGCATCCAGGGAGAGAAAAACTGTAGGCAGGTTGTTCGCCTTAGAGATGGAAATCAAATTTAGCAACTTTCTTATGTTGTCAGTTCCCTGACGTCCTACTATGAAACCTCTTTGGTCTTCACTAATCAATAGTCTCATAATTTTATTCATTGTATTGGCCAACACTTTAGCATAGATCTTCAAATCAACATTTAAAAGAGAAATTGGACGAAAGTCCCTGCATTCCATATGGGGTTTCTCCTGTTTAGGAATATTTATGATGTTAGCCTCTAGCATTTCTTTAGGCGCGAGGCCTTTCTTAAAGATTTCATTAAATGTTGCTTTTAGATCTCTACATATTTCTTTTTGGAATATTTTAAAGTATTGATTGGTGAAGCCATCAGGCCCAAGTGCAGATGATATTTTCAAATTAGATATTGCTTCTTGAATCTCGATTTCCGATATTTCCCTATTTAATTTTTCTAATTCCTCCGGAGGTAATTTAGGGATGTGTATTTTATCAAGGAACTGTTGTATTTCTTCCGTTTTTGGTTTAGTTACTTCATTGTATTCCTCTAGATTATAAAGTTTCTCATAGAATTTTCCGAAATCCTCTACTATTTTGGAAGGATTAGTTATTGTTTTTTTATCAACCATTAACTCATCTATCCTATTTTTATTCTTTTTACCCTTAAATTTAGTAGCTAGAAATTTAGATGCTTTCTCTCCAAAATGGTACAGATATTTTTGCAATTTCCAGAGGGAGTTATCCACCCGTTGTTCTATTTTTTTTATATGAAGTTGTAGAATCTTTATCTGCTCTTGAATACTCTTAGTATGGGCACTTTTGTTAATCTTATCCAGTTTGGCTAACTGGATATAGGACTCTCTCAACGGGCATCCCTGCTGTTTCTTTTTTTTAGCCTGTAGGCTAATGCATATTCCTCTAACTACAGCCTTATGAGCGTTCCACACTACTATACTTGAGACAACTGTGTTTCTGTTTGTTTGGAAATACAATTCTGGTTCTTTTTTTATTTTGTTTCTCATTTCTTGATCTTTTAAAATGGAGTCTTTAATTTTCCATGTTGAAGGAACTATATTTACACTCCCGCTTACAAATTCTATTGTAATTTGTCCATGATCCAATTTACAGATCGGTAAAATATCTACTCTTACTATTTTCTTAAGCATACTTTCATTCACAAGAATATAGTCAATTCTTGCGTATGATTGGTAGCAGTGTGAAAAAAATGAGAAATCTCTTTCTCTGGGGTGTAGACACCTCCATGAGTCAAAGAGTTCAAAATTCCAAAGCATTTTATTAAACCCATTTGGGCCTTGATTAGTTATCTTAGTTAATCTCAACTGTTTTCTATCTAATTCTGGGTTTGAACATAGATTGAAATCGCCACAGACGATCAATAATCCCGAAAAGTATTTTTTGCAACTCTTCAGTGTTCTATTAATAAATTTCATTTGCCCTTTATTCGGTGCATAAATATTAACGATCGTTACTTTATCCTTATTAATCGTCCCTACCCAGAGTGAGTAGCGGCCCTCAGTGTCTGTTTTAGAGAACTCCTCTTTATAATTCAATTTGTTATTAAAAAAAATAGCTGTGCCCCTTGCTTTCTTCTTATCATATGTCGAGTTGCATACATTTATGTATCGCCCATCATAAAATAAAGGCTGCCAATGGGTCTCTTGCAGGGCTATAATATCTGCCTTACTAATTTAGAACCCACTGAAAAACATAGCTCTTTTATTGGGAGAGTTTAGACCCTGAGCATTCTGAGAAACTAACTTAACTTTCCTCATTTTTTTTTTATTTTTTTAAATCAATACAATTTCTCAGAATTAAGTTCCGTCTCCTCCCCCCACCCCACAGTCCCACCCCCAAACCGCGCCAAAAGAGGAAGAGAAAAAAGAGAGAAAGAAAAAAATAAAAAAAAATAAAAAGAAACACCACACATTTTCATACATCCTCTCATTCTCTCTAGAGAAGAAATGGTTCAGCTCCCGGCTCTCGCTCCCCACAAAAATTGAGGAGGTCTGTACAGGGGGTCGAATCATTCCAAAAACTTTTTACAAAAAGTTTAAAACTAATCCACTTAAGCGGACTTCTGCAGCAAGCATTTTACCTTCTATTCTCATTTTCTTGTCATTAAGACAGAGCTTTTGTGTTAAATAAAACTTAACCACCTATCTTTAAGTACCCTTGTGTACTCTTCATGAGATATAAAGAGACACAAAAAGGACCCTACTTCAGGGATAGACAAAAATTCATTACCCAGAGTGACATAAATTACGAATTCACTTAGTATAATTGTTTATAATCATCCCGAATGAATCTCATCGAAATACCCACTATCTCTCAGATATTATACAGACATAATAAAGTGTAAATAAATCGATTGAATATTTCCCCAAGACATTCTCATCAGATTCACTATCTTAATTTTCTTCTTTTTACCCTTATTTAATAAATCAAAAACCTTGGTCATGTGTATACTTAATCCACCTTGTGCAAATTCATAACTCAAATTCAACATTTTGACAACCTGTGTCAAACCCATATCTACGTATATCACTCATTGATGAATCCTTTAAATTCTATCTAATACCCATTTTATGTGCTTATAATTGCACCACTTAGAAAACATAATATTTATAAAAACACAGCCTCTAATAACTACTACGTGCATCCATTTGCATTTTTATATTCTTTTCAACCCTTGTGTCAATATACCCAGATCACATCAAATTACAGCTTCTAATCTGCCATACGTCACTCAGTTTATCCTTTTGTATTCTTTTCAACACTCATGTAGATGTGCCAAAATCATAAAAAAACACACTTTCTTATAAATTCTACGTGAAAAAATATATTTTTTTGTGTTCTTTTTAACACTTGTGTCAGTGCATTAGTTTTAGTGCATATTACAATCTGTTTTAACCTTTTAAAAACATCTAAACACTCTCTTAGTCATTCTAAGGTGTTTCTAATCTTACTCTGTAACGTCTTGGAAACTTTACCTATCAAATCCATTTCTTTAAACACTCAAACTCGCTTTTCTCTTGCTTGAATGAATTTCTCTACATCTTTAGGAGAGTTCAAAACCACTTTCCTAGAGTCTACCGAGATAATGATTTTTGTGGGAAAACCCCATTTGTATTTTATATTTTTAAGTCTCAAAACCTTTGTGACCTCCTTGAATTCTTTTCTTCTCATTAACGTTTCTACTGATAAGTCAGGAAATATTTTAAGTGATTCATAGGGGGGTCCAAATTGTTGGTTCTCAAATGATTTTCTGAGAATCTGCTCTCTATGTGATGCAAAATGTAGTCTAATTATTACATCTCTCGGAGAATTTGGTTCTGCTTTTTTTGAGAGGGGCATTCTATGGATTCTTTCTATGTCTTGTTCCACAGGGAAATCGATTTTAATTAAAGAGGTCAAAAAGGCGAATACATAACTACTTAAATCTTGGTATTCAATTTTTTCCTCTATACCCCTTATTCTAATATTAGCTCTCCTTGAATGATCCTCTAGTTTATTATATTTCTTTTTAAGGTCTGCTAATTCTTCTTTTATAGTAATCAGTTCAGTTTTTAGTTCCTTCTGATTGGTGGTCATAGACAGATGTTGTATCTCTAAGTTATCAGTTTTTTGTGAAAGATCTTTAATTGCCTTAGTGTTTTTGGAGATTTCTGTTGTAAGCTCCAAAATTAAATTTGATTTGAATTCTGCTAATAGATCTTTCATCAAGAGCTTCATTGATGAGGCTGTCAATGCTTCCGCTACTAGAGTGTCAGAAAGTGAACTTTCTATTTCTTCTCTAGATTCCCCTAAATTAAATTGATCTACAGAGAGATCAAGTTTCTCTGAGACATCACTTCCCAGTTGGGATTTATTATGATCTTTTATTTTAGTTCCAGGGGAGAAGAAATCTTTCCCTGATTTAGTATTATTATTTTTTTTCCCTTTGTTTTTCCCTTGGACGTCTGTAAATTTGTATTTTCCATTTTCTGATCTATTTTTATCTTCCCTTTTTATTCCCTCTTATCCTAGAGCTTTATTTGATTCTCTTGTCTCTCTATAACCCTCTCTTCCCTCTCTCCTCCACCTTCTCCTTCCCCTTTTTTCTTATCGCCCCTTTTATTAAATCTCAGTATCTCTAGACCTGCTTGAGAACAGAATTTTCCTCCTTCTTTATCAGAGGTAAGGATACTTAAATTTCAAGCTTCTATTATTTATATTTCTGCTCTTACATAAAAAAGTATCATAACCTAATAAATGTCAGGTTCTCTGAGGCAATAAGAGAAAAACAGAGAAAGAAAGAGAAAGTGTCCATCAAAGACGTTCCTTTGCCAGTTTCGGTGCTCCTAAATAAAGTATTTTGCAGGCTGTTGTTCTCCCTTTTTCCACTTCTGCCTGTAGTTTTTGAAATGTTTCACCAAATATGAAGTTCTTACTCCAAGATTTGTTTTGTGTGATACTTAAGTGTCTATATCTAAAGCTGTATATAAATAAATCAGCTTTCAGCAATAACTTATTTAGAATGACTATAGTGAGCCAATATCCATATTTACAAATCAGGTTCTGATCTTCACTTTGGAGAAAGTATTCCTATGATATTCTCTTTAGCAGTTAGAGAGATCCTCCTGCAAGAGGGACCAAACAAGAGCTACTGTCTTTCCATATAATCCATATAAAAGAGGTATCTTCCAGCCAACTCCTTAATCCCTCAAGATTATATTCTGAGATTATTCTTGTTCTAAACTAATAAAAAACCCACATTATGAAAAGAGTCCAGGACGCTAAAAAGTAAGGGGAGGTGGGATGGACGGAGGAAGGTAAGTGTCTATTTCCCTTCTGGGAGCTCATGTATAAGGAGTTCAGTTCTTTAAATTTCTGAAGGGCTTTCCTTGTGGCCTTTTTCTCTCCCCGTGCACTCAGCTCCCCAGGCAGATCACACTCCCTATGGCTCCCTGTTAGACTTTCAGCGTGCACGGCGGCAGCGCTCCCCTCCCCCTCTCTTACCCTTCAGGCCTCCTCTCCTGCTTCAGCTCTTGCTGTTTGTTAAATTACTCACTGCGGAGCACTTTTATCCTCCCCTCTGTTCTTGATCACAAATGCTTTGGGTTTATCTCTCTCTGGTCTCAGCTTCTTCCAGGCTCTCTCAGTCACTGCATCTCCTCATGCCTGGCTGTGCCTTCCTTCTGACGCATGCATTGCTAAATGCTTACAATTGTAATGTATTTAAAGTTGCAAGTTTTTCTTGTGTTTTTTGTTTTTGAAGCTCAATGTCATAGTCATCAAAGTTGATGTCATCTATAAGTCCTGGATCAGGCAAATTAAAACTTGCACAATTTAATCCATGAGCATGACATATTTCTTGAATTTCCATTAATGCTTCTAAGAGTGCAATGACCTCATTGTAACATTTCAAGAAGTCTTTACACATATTTAATTTAAATGTTTCCCACAAAACAAGTGCATCAGGTACATTGCAAAAGATGCAAATGAATGCAAATTGTTCTCTCATTTGCTTTGGCATTTGACATAGTGCTGCTTCTTCCAGACACCTCTCCCATTCTGTATCATCTGCTATGAAGTTTTGATGTCTTGCAGCTATTAGGAAAGTATCATAAACTATGTCATTCACTGTGTGTAAATGTTCATAACTTTGTGCATCGGGAACATGTAAAAGAAGTAATCTTAAACTGAGACGCTTAATGTCTCTTGGGCTGACGGTATACATTTGTGGGATAATATCTCTTTTTCGTGTTCGCCATTGGCCATTTATGAATACATAGTGATATCTCAATGTATACAAATTGTGTGGCCTCAGTGTCCTGGCAGGTTAATTGAAACCAAGCAGTAAGTGTTGTTTCTCTATGTTCACTTTGGGCTAAGGCATTTCTTTCATTGCCTCCAGTAAAGTAAACAAACTGACTTTGTGGCAAATGTACTGCTAATCGATACACAGCATGTGACCGATCAAGGATCTCAAATTTCCAAAGACGCCACATTGCTTCCGGAGCACTGACATAGCGAGCATCTAAATAATTAGAAAGTTCGTCCTGTAAAATTGGATTTTCCTTTTCGTTTTGCGCACCTTGCACAACAACAGTGGCTGCATCATATCCTTTGTATATATATTTATACACATATTTGATGGATTTGATAAAAGTGTAAGCTTTCACATTCATGTTTGCATTGTAGTTCATCAGCAAATGTGGATTGTATGGAACTACATATCGAACTTTTGGCCACGGATAATAGCTGTTTGTCCTTCTCTTCTTTTATATAAAGGGTATCCATCAAAATTAGCATAAGTTTGCATTTGAAATTGTTTTGGGAACTATTTTGTACATTTTTTATTTTTCATACATGGGGAATTGTGATTGATATCTCCACATGGCCCATGAATCATTCTGTGTGTTACAATCTCATACATTTTAGAATATTTTTCAGGATCTGAAAATTCAGCAGAAATGACTTTGCAGTATTTAATTTATCTTTTTCCTGCAGGATTAAAAGTATGTGTGCATGTGGCAGGCCTCTTTTTTTAAATTCAATGGTATGAACAAAAGCCACATGTTTTCCAAATAACTGTACTTTAGTTATATCATGTATAAATGAATTGAGTTTTATTTTGAATATTCTTGCCACTAAATCTGGTCGGTCAGAAGAATTTTGTCCAAGATTCAAATTTTCCTTGATCTTTGGCCATTGTGGATTACATGTGAATGTAATGAATAAATCTGGTTTTCCAAATGTTGTGACAATAGCCATGGCATCATTATATCGTTCTTGCATATTGCGAGGAGATTCTTGGAAAGTGGATTGCAAAATTATTGCTCTTCCAGCTGGAATGTCTCTGTGGGTAGCCAATTCAGCAACATAATCCATCAATCCACAATATTGTTCTATGCAAAGCTTGTTTTGTTGAAATGTTATACAATTTAGATTATTTGCTTCGACTTGGAGGTAGGAATGAATAATCAATTCTTGTGTGAGTTTGTCCCCACATAAAATAGTATTAAAATGATCCCAAATAGCAGTTTGAGCCACTTTATATTTTAGCATAGAAATATTACTTCTAACACAAACTTTACTTTTGGGATAACTTTGCAATTGTAATTTTGGTTCCCATCCTGGCTCACCATTTGGAAATGTCATTGGATCTAAATTACAACTTAATATATTTATGTTTATAAAAGGTTGGTCTTCATTGCGTGGATATATTCTAATATCCCGCTGAAAAGTTGTTTCACCATCTTCAGTTTTAAAGACCATGGCAACCTCATTTACTGTTGGTAAATTATACCGTCTTTGTTCAGTATTGCAATCTCCTTTCAAAACCATATTTACTCTTGGCATTGGCAATTGATATATTTGAGCATGTTGCTGTTGTTCTTTTTCGACCTGTGCTAATTGTTTTTATGCTTGACTGTACGGGTTGTTGGCCATAATTTTATCCAGCTGTTTAACGACTATGCACAAACACTGTTTATTTTCTGGAAGCGTCATCCTTTGTTCAACAGCTTCCATTGTATCTAAGACATATAACTGTGCAAATTTCTTTTGATTTCCACAAAATAGATATCACAACAACTTTCTATGTCTACATTGGTGTCATGTGTATGAACATTGGTGTCATGAGGCAATATTGGGTCATTAGGAAAAGTTTCACAGACATGTTTTTGTTTACTTCTTCTTTTCTTTGAAGCTCCAGCACACTCACTTTGTGCTTTCTTACTCATTTTTCTTTCATTTAAAAGTCTCTGTAGGTCTTCTTCTCTTAAGCATTGGGAAATCTCGGGGGACTGTGCATCTCTCCACTTTTGCTTCCTTTCTCTTGCCACTCTTCTTTTGTGTTTAATCCTGTCTTCTCCGTTGTCCACCATTGTAATCTGTAATTGTAAATACATGTGTAAGATATAATGTTTGTTTGTATTGTACATATTGTTTTTACCTGCTCTCAATGCAAAACCTAAATAGGAGTAATGAAAGAATATTTTTTTTTTTTTTATTGGCATACATTAAAAACGAAAGAGCTGCATTTATATATATATATATATATATTTATTTATTGTGATATATTGATATCAATTTTTATATATATATATATATATATATATATATATATATATATATTTATTTATTGTGATATATTGATATCAATTTTTATATATATCTATCAATATATATATATATCTATCAATATATATATATATATATATATATATATATATATATATATATATATATATATTTATATATTATTATTATTATTATTTTTTTTTGGGCCTATATGTTATTTAAGGTTTTTAAGGTGCGGTTGGGGCCTATATGGTTCCAATTTGTTATTTAAAGTTTTTAAGGTGCGGTTGGGGCCTATATGGTCAAAATTGGTTATTTAAGGTTTTTAAGGTGCGGTTGGGGCCTATATGGTCCCAATTTGTTATTTAAAGTTTTTAAGGTGCGGTTGGGGCCTATATGGTCAAAATTGGTTATTAAAGGTTTTTAAGGTGCGGTTGGGGCCTATATGGTCAAAATTGGTTATTTAAGGTTGTTAAGGTGCGGTTGGGGCCTATATAGTCCCAATTTGTTATTTAAAGTTTTTAAGGTGCGGTTGGGGCCTATATGGTCAAAATTGGTTATTTAAGGTTTTTAAGGTGCGGTTGGGGCCTATATGGTCCCAATTTGTTATTTAAAGTTTTTAAGGTGCGGTTGGGGCCTATATGGTCAAAATTGGTTATTTAAGGTTTTTAAGGTGTGGTTGGGGCCTATATGGTCCCAATTTCTTATTTAAGGTTTTTAAGGTGCGGTTGGGGCCTATATGGTCCCAATTTGTTATTTAAGGTTTTTAAGGTGCGGTTGGGGCCTATATGGTCACACTTGCTCTTTTAAGGTTTTAAACGTTACGGTTTGGTCTTAAACGTTCTAATGTTTTTTTTTTTGTTTTCTATAACTTCCCAGGTGCAAACTATTTGTGGAATCAGATTTCTTTGGACTCGTTGGTTGACTTACTGGACGTGAATACCCCGAGAAGGAGAGTCAACTGTTGGTGAGTATATGGTCACACTTGGACTTTTAAGGTTTTAAAAGTTACGGTTTGGGTCTTGAGATTTCTAATGTTTTTTTTGTTGTTTTCTATCACCCCCCAGGTGCAAACTATCTGTGAAAGCAGATTTGTTTGGACTCGTTGGTTGACTTACTGGACGTGAATACCCCGAGAAGGAGAGTCAACTGTTGGTGAGTATCATTGCCTTTAATTTTCTGTCCATGTGTATAGGTGCAAATTTGATGTTGATGTAGTCTTGTCACATGAGGGTTTGCAATCTGTAATGTATACCAATGAAATCAACACACTGTTATTTTAAAGTAATTTTGTGACATAATATAAATTAATATACCGTGATCTCTTTCTTTTATTGGTATCAATATCAGAAATGAATACTATTGACTCTCTACTTGTGAAGCCTTTCGCCACCCTAACCTATGAGGAGAAGGTGGAAGTAAAACGGTTAGGAGCTGACCAACCAGAGATAAATCTGCAGCAAATCGCAAGAGATAGAGGGAAGCAATATGTCCGTAATTTCAATACTGAATGGTACAAGAAGAATGACTGGCTTTCTGGAAGCGTTTCTATGAAGTCCTTATATTGTTTCCCATGCATGCTATTTGGTGGTGACGCTGCTTGGACCAAAACTGGAGTGACTGACGTCAAACATCTATCTGACAAATTGGTAAAACACAAAAGTTCTAAAGCTCACTTGGATAACAGGATCAAGTTTGAGATGCTTGGACAGGCGAACATTGCTGTTCAACTGGACCAAGGATACCAAGTCAGCATTCAAAAACACAACGAAGAAGTGGCTAAGAACCGGTGCATCCTTTCCAAGATAATTGATTGTGTTTGCTTTTGTGGCGCTTTTGAACTGGCATTAAGAGGACACGACGAGAGTGAAACATCGCTAAATCCAGGAGTGTTTAGAGGCCTGGTGGATTTGGTTGGCAGTATCGATAGTGCAATGGAACAGCATTTGAAGACTGCAACTGTGTTTAAGGGCACTTCCAAAACCGTGCAGAATGAGCTACTGGACTGCATGCATGAAGTTATAAAGGAAGTGATTCACCAAGAGCTTAAAGAAGCCCAGTTTGTGGCAATCCAAGCGGATGAAACAACCGATATTTCCGCTAGGACACAGTGCGTTGTAGTCTATCGCTACATTGACAAGAAGCATCAAGTGGTGGAAAGATTTGATGGCTTCACGGAAATGAAATCAACGGATGCAGACTCGATTGCTGCTGTTGTGCTGGAAACACTGAATACTGTTCTCCCAGAGCCAGAAGACAAGAAGAAACTCATAGCTCAAAGCTACGATGGTGCCAGTGTGATGCGTGGAGATCAAGGAGGAGTTCAAAGAAAAATAAAAGACGTGTACCCGAACGCACACTACGTCCATTGCTATGCTCACCAACTGAACCTAATAATGGAGAAAGCAGTTTCAAGGATTGGAAGAGTTCGAGTTTTTTTTTCCAACATAGGCGGCATACCATCTTTTTTTTCACACTCTCCAAAAAGGACTGGAGTTCTGGATGAGGTAGTTGGTAGAAGACTTCCAAGAGGTGCACCGACACGATGGAACTTCAACGTTAGGACCGTGAACGTAATCTACGAGAACAGAGATGCGCTACTTGAGTGTTTCCAGACAATTGAAGCATGTCTAAACTTTGATCCAACATCTATACGGGAAGCCGCAGGTTTCATTGGAATGCTGGAAGACAGGGAGTTCCTTTACTTCCTTAAATTATTTCATTTAATAATGCCACATGTTGACATCCTCTATAGTCAGCTTCAGAAGTGAGACATGGATACGGTTTATATCAAAAAAGTCACTCTCTCAATGGAAAAGCAACTGATTTCCAAGATCCCAGACTTCAATGAAAAAAACATTGAGAAGTTTTCTTCTTTGAAAGATCGCCGTGCAAAATTAAAATACAAGTGATTGAAGCAAAGAAGAATGCATACCCCCAAGGTGTGCAAAGATAAACTGCGTTAAGCAGCACCACCTCACACTACCAAACATAACTAGTGGTAAGTAAAGTATGAACGGTGTGTGGGTGTGCATATGGAAGGAGCTATGAAAGGTGTGTGCATGGTCAGTAACAATTGTTGAAGCCTTGGCATGGTTTGAAGGAATTGGAGGCACTTCCAAGGGTAGCTGTCACTTGTGTACGGGAAGCAAGAATTCCATGTCTGTACAAGTGCTGTTGCTCTGCAGCAACTTTAGCATCAATTTAATCTACATAATTTAACAGAGTAAGTGAAGCTATAAGGAATCCTGCTTACAACAACGAGGACTACTAAAGAACCAGAAAGATGCTTCTCCACATTGAAGAGGATCAAAAAAGTAATTAAAAAGCACCATGGCCCTGTAGCGGTTAAATGCATTGGTTTGAAGGAATTGGAGGCACCTTCAACGGTACGTAAAGTTCTCAGAAATGGCACCACCTCACTACCAAAAATAACTAGTGGTAAGTAAAGTATGAATGGTGTGTGGGTGTGCATATTGAAGGAGCTATGAAAGGTGTGTGAATGGTCAGTAACAATTGTTGAAGCCTTGGCGTGGCGTTACTGCTCATATGGTTATCCATATGCTAATTCAACGTGTTTGTTTGACATTGATTATTGTGTTGTCTAAACAGAAGTTAAATGTTGTTGTTTTCTTGAATCCCAAGATCCACTGGTTTGGGCCTATGCAGTGCTGATTGGTCTTCTAAGGTATGTTTGAGGCCTATATGGTTCCACTTGGTCTTCTAAGGTATGTTTGAGGCCTATATGGTCACACTTGGTCTTCTAAGGTATGTTTGGGGCCTATATAGTTCCACTTGGTCTTCTAAGGTATGTTTGGGGCCTATATAGTTCCACTTGGTCTTCTAAGGTATGTTTGGGGCCTATATAGTTCCACTTGGTCTTCTAAGGTATATTTGGGGCCTATGGTCACACTTGGTCTTCTAAGGTATGTTTGAGGCCTATATGGTTCCACTTGGTCTTCTAAGGTATGTTTGGGGCCTATATGGTTCCACTTGGTTGTTTAATGTTTTTTAAGTATGGTTTTGTTCTTGAATGGTCTGATTGATTTGCTTGTTTTCTTTCAACCCCAGGTGCAAACCCTATGTGGCTGCAGATTTGTTTCTACTCGTTGGTCAACTTAATGAACGTGAATACCCTGAGAAGAAGACTCGACTAATGGTAGGTGTCACTCCTTTAATTTTTCTGTTAATACGTATAGGTGCAATTATGATATTGCTGTAGTCTTGTCACATGAGTTTTTTCAATCTATATTGTATACCAATGAATTTAACACATTGTTACTTTACTTCTTGACATTTCTGCATTGCTGATCATGTATTTCAATGGGCTTTACAAGTATAAGGTAATTGGGCGGGGCTTATAAAGGTCATTATGATGTCAGGGAGAGGAGTTATAAAAATGGGTGTGGTTTGAAAAAGGGGGAGTGGCAATGTTTCCCCCTGTCGCCCCTCCAACTTGAAAAGTCACCAGCCGCCACTGTTCAAATGTGAACACTAATGTACTATATATATATATATATATATATATATATATATATATATATATAATATATATATAGGTATATGCATATATGTATATATGTGTATGCATGTCTATATATATATATATATATATATATATATAAATAAAAATATTTGGGTGAGAAGATGCACTCGGCAGAGGAGTAATGGGAAGCTCTCAAGAGAGAATGTGGTGAGGCTGAGCGGGCCCAAGGCCCAGGCAAGCTTTGGGATGCATGGGCCAGGGTGGGGAACAACTGCACTGGGGCCCTTCCATTGCACCACTTCCACCTGTGACTCTGGGTGCTTCTTAGGTGTAAGCGCAGTGTATATGTTATATGGCAATTCCATTGAGGAGGATTACATTTGTTTAAATAATCGATTCAAATATTTATATAAACGTTTGCCTAATGAGCCATTTTCAGTACTCTACTTATTCAAATGTGTATACTGAAAACATTGGACTTCAGTATGTTTTTAGTAGTAGTATTACATTTCTGATTATGTGTTGTGTCTTTAAATATTTGAGCAGTTTGGAACATATTATGCGCTACATGTACTAATCTTATAACACTCAGGTTAAAAAATCTGTGACCTTAAATGGGGAATTTAAAATAAGAAGAAGCTACACAGTTTAGCTACTGGATATTAATTTATTTCATCCTAAAAGAAGATTATGGGGGAAACCATGATTGTTATACTATAACTGTATACAGTACAATTAATAATGAAAGAATCAGTTTTATGCATATTAATTACAGCCAGCTTCCGGGTGCCATATGGAGTATGAGAACGTGTTAGTCACTTGTGTAAATTTGCAATTCTATCCAGTTCAAGTATAACATTGTACCAGTTATCAATAGCTTGGAAGGTTAATGCGGGGCAGCTAAGGTCTCTTTCCTCTAAATAGCCGAGAATAGCATGAGTCATCCAGAAAATTTCCTCTCTCTGTCCAGTATTTCTTCAGATCTGTCTCTGAATAGATTTCCCTGAAATATTTTAATTGGCACTAATTCATTAATAAAAGAGGGGTTGTATTTTTATGCCGTGTCCTGGGATCTAATTCAACTCTGAGAGAGAAGAAATCTGTTTAAGTACAGACTTTATACTATAAAATATTCACACTCTGCTTAGAAAAAATAATTTTTCTATTCAAGTCTGCAAGGCACAATATAATGACCTCTCCTCACTTGTGTCTATCTGATTATTATTTGGATAACACTTATGGCTTCCAACTGAAGTATGAAAAACAAAACAACTACTTTGTTTAATCCTCACCGGAAATATTGAAGTCCAGAATAATACAAACGAAACGTTGTTACTGCACAACCTAATACTTATGGAATACTTATATGACACAACCCAATACCTATTGAACATTGTTACTACACAACCCAATACCTATGGAACACTTTTATGACACAACCCAATACCTATGCAACATTGATATTACACAAACCAGAACCTATAAAACATTGTTACAACACAACCCAATACCTTGCATTGTTACTACACAATCCAATACCTATGCAACACTGTTACTACACAACCCAATACATATGAAACATTGTTAATACACAACCCAATACAGATTGAAACATTGTTACTATACACCCAACACCTATGGGATCCTATTACAATACACCCCAATGCCTATGGATCACATTTACTAGACAACCCAAAGCCTGTGGAATACTTGCTACACAACCCAATACCTATGTAATACTATTACCACACAATTCAATATCTATTGAACATAGTTACTGTACAACCCAATATCTGCGGAACTCTGTTACTACACAACCCAATTGCTTATGGAATACTGTTAGTACACAAACCAATACCCATCCAACAGTACAGCACATTGATAGAGGATAAATATATTGCTAGCTTCTGCTTCAGATCAGTATCTCTGTTCCAGAAAGGGAAGTGGAAGTGGGAGTATGCATTTTGCTTTTATAGCTGTTGGACCAGAGGATACTGCTTGACCTTAGCTGCACCTTGTATTTTTGTACACAGAAACTCTGGGAAGGGAACACTTACAAGTGGATTTACCTTACAAGTAAAGGCTGATAAACTGCAGAGTGCACTAATTGTGCCCAGGTGAGAGGGGTGTGGCTTGACTGTTAAACTTGTATAAAAGGTTTGTGAGCTGGTTTGGGGCCTGTTTACAAGTGGATTTACCTTACAAGTAAAGGCTGATAAACTCCAGAGTGCACTAATTGTGCCCAGGTGAGAGGGGTGTGGTTTGACTGTTAAACTTGTATAAAAGGTTTGTGAGCTGGTTTGGGGTCTGTTTACAAGTGGATTTACCTTACAAGTAAAGGCTGATAAACTGCAGAGTGCACAAATTGTGCCCAGGTGAGAGGGGTGTGGCTTGACTGTTAAACTTGTATAAAAGGTTTGTGAGCTGGTTTGAGGCCTGTTTACAGGTGGATTTACCTTACAAGTAAGGGCTGATAATTTGCAGAGTGCACTAATTGTGCCCAGGCGAGAGGGGTGTGGCTTGACTGTTAAACTAGGGAAAAAGGTTTGTGAGCTGGTTTGGGGCCTGTTTACAAGTGGATTTACCTTACAAGTAAAGGCTGATAAATTGCAGAGTGCACTAATTGTGCCCAGGTGAGAAGGCAGAAGTTAATATAAACAGGAGAAGGGGAACTTGTGAGCTTGCGAACATTTTCAGTATCAAGTGCAATTCTAGTAAAAGCCTAGGAGTTTAAATAAAAGGAGGGACTTCAAAGAAAAGGGAGGGCAGATTTATAGTGCAAAGGAGGAAAACTTTATATAAATATATTATTTTATATTCTGTATTTTTCCCACTGAAATTTTGTAGACAATAATAATAATTATGAGTCAGTCCAGTGGCAACCTTATTCAGTGTACATCCTGTCATATGTATGCAATACTGGAACAGATGATCCAGGGTCCATAGGAGGTGTGAGCATGTTGCCTCTCTGGAAGCTCAAATTGGAGATCTGGAGAGGAGAATTGCAGCACTTAGTGATATTGCTCCACTGGAAAGGGGGTTTAGCTGGGCCTAGCATGGAGGGTGGAGCTGGGGCTAGTGAGGATGTCCAGGGAGGCAGCTGGGTTACAGTTACAAGGGGAAGCAGGGGGAACAGGAGGAGGCAGGCCAGTTCTGAGTTGGCAAACACCATCAGATTTGCAGGACTGAGTGAAACTGTTGGGGATATCCATTCAGGAATGGCAATTCCAGATAGAGCTGTTCCCTCTAACAGCTGGGCGAACAGCTCTACTGGAGGAGAGGGAGGGCAGAATAGGCAGAACAACATACAGGTTTTGGTTGTAGGGGACTCTATTATTAGGAAGGTAGACAGGGTGATTTGTCACACAGCAATCGAACAGTTTTGTGGATCGGGTAGACAAATTATTGTGAGGGGCTGGAAATGAACCGGCGGTCTTGGTACATATTGGTACCAATGACAAAGTTAGTGGAAAACGGAGTGTCCTAAAGAATGATTTTAGAGAACTAGGTAATAAGCTGAAAGCAAGGACCTCCAAGGTAGTATTTTCTGAGATACTACCAGTGCCATGTGCTAGCCCAGGGAGGCAGAAGAAGATTAGGGAGGTTAATGCATGGCTAAAGATGTGGTGCACTAAGGAGAGCTTTGGCTTTTTAGAGCACTGGGCTGACTTCTCACTTTAGTAGAATCTCTACAGTAGGGATGGATTGCACCTTAATGATGAGGGAGCTTTGGAATAGGGGATAGGATAGTAGAAAGGCTGGAGGAGTTTTTAAACTAGTAGGTGGGGGGGACGGACTAGATTTAAGTAATGGGGTAGAAAGTGTAGAGGGTATAAGGGATGAATTAACAACTCATAGGGGAGGAGATGGGGGAGGGGTAGTATAGTCAATAGGGAGGTAGTACTAAGTAATTCAAGTACAGTGGCAGGCACTTCAGAACGACAGACTCATAACATAAGGTGTATGCTTGCTAATGCCAGAAGCTTGCCAGGAAAAATGGGAGAGTTAGAATTATTAGCAATTAATGAAAAATGGGATTTAATAGGCATTACCGAAATGTGGTGGGATGAATCTCATGACTGGACTGTTAATCTGGATGGTTATAACCTATTTAGGAAAGATAGAGGCAATGGTAAATGAGGAGGAGGGATTTGTCTGTATGTTAAGCCTGCATTTAAGGCTATAGTCAGAGAAGATATTTATGGTGGACCTAGTGATAAAGTTGAATGTTTATGCAAATTCCAAAAGAATATTAGTAGGAGTATGCTATAAACCCCCAAATATAGCTGAAAGTGAGGAAATACAATTATTGTTACAGATTGGAAAGGCAGCTAAGCACGGGCAAGTTCTAATAATGGGAGATTTTAATTACCCTGAAATAAACTGGACAAATGAGACCAGCAGTTCAGCTAAGGGGAGCAGGTTCTTGAGTACACTCAGGGATCATTATCTGGCCCAGGTTATACAGGAGCCTACTAGAAATGAAGCTATCTTAGATTTACTCATCACAAATAATATTGATATAGTATCAAATGTTGAAATAGGGCAACCTTTGGGAAACAGTGATCACAACACAGTCTCATTTGAGATTGAATTAAAAAAACAACATTTGAAGGGGCCAACAAAAACTCTTAATTTTAAAAGGGCAGATTTTAACGGTCTAAGGGCAGCAATACAAAGTATAGACTGGGACAGAAAACTGATAGGTAAAAACACTGAACATAAATGGACAACATTTAAATCCTTACTAAATATACATACACATCGGCATATACCGTGTGGCAATAAAAGTAAAAGGAGTAAATCCCATCCAATGTGGCTTAACAATGATTTAAAGATCAAGATACGGAGTAAAAAACAGGTATTTAAATTATTCAAACAAGAGGGGACAGAGACTGCTTTACGGGAATACAAGGAAATCAACAAGGCTTGCAAAAGCGCAATTAGACTGGCTAAAATAGAAAATGAAAAATGAATTGCAAAAGAGAGTAAGACTAACCCCAAAATATTTTTTAAGTATATTAATGGGAAGAAGGCGAGGAAGGAAGCTATAGGAACATTAGAATGTGAAACAGGCCATCTGAAAATTAGTGACCAGGAAAAGGCAGATGAGCTAAATAGGTTCTTTTCTTCGGTATACACAAGGGAGGTACAAGTGGTTGGGACACTGCAACATAATGGGGCTACACTACCTTTGCCAAATAATTGGTTAACACAGGAAGTAATCCAAAAGAGGTTGGAAAAAATAAATGTTAATAAAGCCCCGGGTCCTGATGGAATACATCCAAGGGTACTAAGGGAACTGGGTTCTGTGATAGCCAAACCATTATATTTAATTTTTCAAGATTCACTCAACACAGGGTCTCTACCAGATGACTGGAGAAAAGCTGATGTGATACCTATATTTAAGAAGGGAGCAAGAGCAAATCAGGGGAATTATAGACCAGTGAGCCTCACTTCTGTAGTGGGGAAGCTTTTAGAAGGGTTAATAAGGAATAATATACAAGAATATGACTATTTGAACAGGATTATAAGTAGGAGTCAACATGGATTTATGAGGGATAGGTCATGTCAAACAAATCTAATTAGTTTCTATGAGGAGGTTAGTAGGAACCTGGATCAAGCCAACTCTGTGGATGTAGTCTTTAATACGAATAAATGTAAGGTTATGCATCTGGGAAGGAAAAATAGCCATGCAATTTATAATCTTAATGGAGCAAATCTAGGTGTATCAGGTATTGAAAGGGATTTGGGAGTGCTTGTGGACAACCACCTAGGTAACAGTGCTCAAAGCCAAGCAGCAGCTGCAAAGGCCAATAAAATATTAGCATGTATTAAGAAGGGTATAGAAGCCAGGGAAGCAAATATAATTCTGCCACTATACAAATCTCTATTACGCCTTCATTTGGAATATGGAGTACAATTTTGGGCACCACTTCATAAAAAGGACATTTTAGAGCTGGAAAAGGTACAGAGAAGGGCAACAAAACTAATAAGGGGAATGGAGGGGCTAAGTTATGAAGAAAGACTAACCAAATTAAACTTATTTTCGCTAGAAAAAAGGCGTCAAAGAGGAGATATGATTACCTTATATAAATACATCCAGGGTCAGTATAAAGATTTGTCAGGGGAGCTTTTTGTGCCAAGAGGTTTTCAACTTACAAGAGGACATCCCTTGAGGTTAAAAGTAAAAAGATTCCACCTCAATGAAAGAAAAGGGTTCTTCACAGTAAGGGTGGTTAATCTGTGGAATTCTCTACCAGAGGAAGGTGGTGACAGCGAATTCGATAGATAACTTTAAAAGGGGACTAGATTTATTTCTAATTAAAAAGGGAATTCAGGGTTATCATGGATAATTAGAGAGACAGTATTGATCCAAATTTTTTACATTTCCCTTTGAGACAATGGGCTCAGTCTCGCTTAAATAATTAAATATTTGATTAATAATTAATTATCAACTAATGAATTAATAGTTAATCCTCATATTGCAGATCAGAGGAGATTTTAAAAGGTTGAACTTGATGGACTGAAAGTCTTTTTTCAACCTTAAATACTATGGGCCTCATTCAATTGCGATTTGGCCAAATATATATTGCTCTACATAAGCAAATAGCATATTTTTTTGCAGATGTTTTTAATTACTGAAGACGTTGCTTTTGAATATAAGTTCACTAACTAAAAACTTCTGTAAAAAAATATGCTCTGTGCTTATATACAGCCCGATTCAATTGGCCAAATCGCAATTGAATGAGGCCCTATGTAACTATGTAACTCTGTAACTTATATAACTGAAGATAACTGAAACAAAACAGCAAAATTTGGGAACAGATTAAAATCAATCAAATTTCAGACTTGTATCATTTCTCACATTAGGAAGCCTGCCTCATAGGCATTGATGTTCACTTGATGTACAGAAACTAGTGACACTTTTATATGAATGCACAATACATGTAGAATGAAATAAAACTCAGGCAGCAATAACTGAATGGCAATTTGGTGATGCAACTGGAGAAGAAAGGGACTTAGAAGTACTATTTCAGAAATAGGCAAAACACCACAACAGAGCTCTATATAAACATTGATTGTACTGGAAGAAGGATTAAAAGCAGAAAAAGTTTATTGATAATATCACTGTAGATTACTGGTTAGACCTCACCTAATACACTATGTCCAGTCCTGGACACCGTATCTAGTGCAGTGGAATCTCGATGGTCATTAGCCCCTATTTTTGTCAAATCCAATATTAGTCAAAATTCTTAGAGAAAAATGCTCTCATATTCATCCAAAAAAACAATATTAATCACAAAATTTAAAAAACAGACATCATTGGACAAGTTCTTTGCTAAGCTGAGTGCTACCTAACATTTACTGGAAGCTCACTCCCCTTCTAAACAACAATCCTTTTGCTCCCCTTCACCTTCTTCCATCATCGCTCCTCAGTAAAGGGAACATTTTGGTTACATTTTATTTATTTACTAGCGACTTGCCCGCCCAAAAATGACGGTTAATACCGTATTGGTCCGAATATAAGCTGCACTCGCATATAAGCCGCACCCTTAAAGTTCAAGGGGAAAAAATAGAAAAAAGATAGTACTCAAATATAAGCCACACCCGTAAAATTGGAGAGAAAAAGACTCTCAAAGTGATCAGCCATTGCAAGAAACAGGCTATTTTTGCAGGTTACAGGCTTTACAGGACGTTAGAATCACTAAAACTGTAAATCGCTATTCAATACCGCAGTCTAAAGCACAAAAATCGGCACCCTTAACTTGCTATCGCGCACCCTTAACTCTCAATCGCGCACCCTTAACTCGCAATCGCGCATATCGGCAGTAATTTTGCATTCGCGAATAGAAGCCGCACGCGTTACAAGCAAAGTTTGCAAATCAGCAATGATTTTTTTACGGTCACGAATATAAGCCGCACCCTTAACTCGCAAGCTCAAAAATCTGAAAAAAGGTGCGGCTTATATTCGGACCAATACGGTACAATTTTAAAGCTGGAAATGCTGTTTCTGACACAATGTGATTATCTGAGACTCGTAACCTTTTTGTTATCTACAAAGAAGTACAAAAATGTATAATAACGTTTTTATTTTTTTAACAATGAACTATTAAACCATATTAAACTTTTTTAATTGTCATGTATGCAGTAATAATCTAACAATCCATGAAATTTGTATGAATATGTATTGTGAACCATTACATAAAGGTTTCTAACATGCAATTTATATTGTAAACAGTGTTGAATGAATTATATTTAACAATACTAACATCAATAGGTCAACTTTGTATAAATGATTATTTTAAACCATTACAGAATGCTTCTTAACATGCAACTTGTAGTTGAACTACTGGTAAAGCACATAGGTATTGAATCCAGAGGAAGGCAAACAGTAAAAACTCCCATTGGAACTTAGACAATTGTATCAAAGGGGGAAAAAATAATTCCTTCCTGGACCCCAGTAACTGGTGATTGAATTAGTCCCTGCATGAATCATATCTATTTAATTATCTATTTAAATTTGTAACAAATAATTATGCTGCTACTGACATAAATCCTTAAGAACATTCAATAAATCAACTTTTCAAACCTTGTAAAATACAGTGTTAACAATAGAAACATTAGCATAAGGTAATAACATTTAAAATTAAATTAGTAAAAAATATAGTGATCTTGAATATTGAATCCAGAGGAAGGCAAACCAAACAAAAAACCCAGTGAAACTTGGTCAATTGTTTCAAAGTGGGCAAAAAAATAAATTCCTTCCTGACCCCATTAACTGGAGATCGGATTACTCCCTGGATCAATACTCTCTATATCATGAAACATTTATATTTTGCAAAAAAATATGATCCTGCTACTAATATTAAACCTTAATTACATAGAATGAAACAACTTTTCAGTCCTTTGAAAACACAATTTTAACATTACAAACATGAACTTAAAGTATTAAAATGGAAACAGTAAAGGTAAGAAAATGCAAGGTAACTGTTTTGTGGGGCCAATCCTGGTATAAGTAACTTCCAAGACATTCCATTTGTTTTTTGTCTGTCAAAGTTGTTCCCTTTAAAAGAGCTCAGTAGACTTGTAATTGTGTCTATAGGATCTGTCCACTGTTTATTGTTGTTTTTTTCCCCTTTTTTTTTAGTTATTGTTGTATTTTTGTAAAATTGTAGATAGAGTTTTGTATGTAAAATAGTGGTGCTCTAAGAAGAGGCCAAGTAACATTAAATTTCGTCCGGGAAATGAAACCACTATTCTCTTTGTTTACAAAACTTCAAAGTACACAATGTTTTTTGTAAAAATGCATCCATCGTGTAAAACATCACCCTGACTTGGGTTGTCTTCAATTTAAACTTTAATATCATCTGGATTTGTGCACCTTGAAAAAGCCACATAGAGTTGTCCATGTGGCCTTCAGATCTCATATTTAATTCTAAGTTGAGGTGTGTAAATATTTTCCACAGTTTACTTGTCTTGATACATGTTTCAATGGTGTCAGTCCTATTTCCATGTGGCACAACAGGTAATGTTTGCCTAAAATCTCCTAACAAAATCATCTTTCCACCAAATGGCAAATTATTATCCATCACTTATTTTAATAATCCCTAAATACATTGCAAGGCATGACATGACAACATTGTTGCCTCATCTGTGATAATTAATTTACTTATTTTTAAATTTTTGGCTTGTAAAGAATTCAGTCGAATATCTGACACTGATGTTTCTAAAATGGGAACTGGCAGTTTAAATCCACTATGCATGGTTCTGACACCTTCTAACAAAAGTGCAGCAATTCCAGTTGTTGCAAATGGTATTGCTATTTGACCTTGTGCTCGAATATAACTCATCAACTAATTGTACAGATACGTTTTTCCTGATCCACCAGGGCCATCTAGATAGAAATAACAGTCTTTGACCATTTCATCATCTGTAGCATTTGTAATGGCATTAAATGCTTGCAATTGTAAAGTATTTAAAGTTGCCAGTTTTTCTTGTGTTTTTTGTTGTTGAAGCTCAGTGTCAATCATCAAAGTTGATGTCATCTATAAGTCCTGGATCACGCAAATTAAAACTTGCACAATTTAATCCATGAGCAAGAAATATTTCTTGAATTTCCATTAACACTTTTAAGAGTGCAATGGGCTCATTGTAACGTTTCAAGAAGTCTACAGACATATTTCATTTAAATGTTTCCCACAAAGTAGATGCATCAGGTACATTTCAAAAGATGCAAATGAAATCAAATTGTTCTCTCATTTGCATTGGCATTTGACATAGTGCTGCTTCTTCCAGACACCTCTCCCATTCTGTTTCATCTGCTATGAAAGTATCATAAACGATGTCATTCACAGTGCGTAAATGTTCATAACTTTATGCACCGGGAACATGTAAAAGAAGTAATCTTAAACTTAAACGTTCAATGTCTCTTGCAATGACGGTATAAATTTATGGTATAATTTTATGAGTATCTCTTTTTAATTGTTGCCATTGACCATTTAGAAATACATAGTAATATGGAATCTCAATGTATAAAAATTGTCTGGCCTGAGTGTCCTGGCAGTTTAATTGAAACCAAGCAGTGTTGTTTCTCGAAGTTCATTTTAGGCTAAGACAGTTCTTTCATTACCTGCAGTAAAGCAAACAAACTAACTTTGTGGCAAATGTACAGCTAATCGATACACAGCATGTGACCGATCATGCATCTCAAATTTCAGAAGACGCCACATTGCTTCAGGAGCATCTAAATAATTAGAAAGTTTTTCATGTAAAATTAGATTTTACTTTTTGTCCTTGCACAACAACAGTTGCTTCATCATATCATTTGTATATATATATTTATACACATATTTGATGAATTTAACAGAAGTGCAAACTTCCACATTTATGTGTGCATTGTACTTCATCAGCAAATGTGGATTGTATGGAACAACATATCTATTATCAACCTTTTGTCCACGGATAATAGCTGTTTGTCTTTCTCTTCTTTTATACAAAGGGTATCCATCACAATTAGTATAAGTTTGCATTTGAAATTGTTTTGTAAATTGTTTTGTAATTTGTTTTATTTTCCATACATGGTGAATTTGGATTGATATCTCCACATAGCCCATGTATCATTCTGCATGTTACAATCTCATAAAGATGGGAATATTTTTCTGGATGTGGCAAGTCAGCAGTAATGACTGAATCCACTGTCTCTGTTGTATTCCATTTATCTTTTTCCTGCAGGATTAAAAGTATGTGTGCATGTGGCAGGCCTCTTTTTTGAAATTCAATGATATAAACAAAAGCCACAAATTTTCCAAATAACTGTGCTTTAGTTATATCATGTATTAATGAATTGAGTTTTTTTTCTAATACTCTTGCCACTAAATCTGGTCGGTAAGAAGTATTTTGTCCAAGATTCACATTTTCCTTGATCTCTGGCCATTGTGGATTACATGTGAATGTAATGAATAAATCTGTTTTTCAAAATTTAGTGATAATATCCATGGCATCATTATATCTTTCTCGCATATTGCGAGGAGATCCTTGGAAAATGGATGGCAAAATGATTGCTCTTCCAGCTGGAATGTCTCTGTTGGTACAATTCAGCGACATAATCAATCAATCCACAATATTGTTCTACTCGAAGCTTGTTTTGTTGAAATTCTATAAAATTTAGATTATTTGCTTCGACTAGTAGATAGGAATCAATAATCCATTCTTGTGTGAGTTTGCCCCCACATAAAATAGGATTAAAATGATCCCAAATAGCAGTTTGTTTCACTTTATATTCCAGCATAGAAATATTGCATCTAACACAAACTTTACTATTGGGACCACTTTGCAATTGTAATTTCGGTTCCCATCCAGGCTCACCATTTGGAACAAAAATGGGATATGTCATTGGATCCAAATTACAACTTAAAATATTAATGTTTATAAAAGATTGGTCTTCATTGCGTGGATATATTCTAATATCCGGCTGAAAAGGTGGTTCACCAACCTCATTTATTGTTGGTAAATTATACCGTCTTTAATCAGTCTTGCAATCTCTTTTTAAAACCATATTTACTCTTGGCATTGTCAATTGATGTATTTGAGCATGTTGCTGTTGTTCTTTTTCAACCTGTGCTAATTGTTTGTATGTTTGACTGTATGGGTTGTTGGCCATAATTTTATCCAGCTGTTCAAAGACTATGCGCAAACACTGTTCCTTTGCTCTCCTTCTTGTGGGTGTAAATGTGAAGTGCAGTGGTACATTTGTCTTTGAACTCTAATGTAGTACCCATTGAAGCAAATGAAATTTAACTGTTATAAGACCTGATGTTTTTTTTTAAAATTGGTATAATTTGGAAATGTTGGATTGCTCATTATAATTGGTAAGTATTCTGGAAATGTGTGTCTTTGTGGAAGTCTTACCTTTCCTTTCTGAAAGTAACTAATGAAGTCTCCGTCAGTGGGTCTTTCCTTAAGAAAATGATAGGCCCCACAAAACTGACAAACAACATTGAGTAATCCACAATAATGAGTTTCACAGACATGTTTTTGTTTACTTTTTCTTTTCTTTGAAGCTCCAGCACACTCACTTTGTGCTTCCTTACTCATTGTTCTTTTATTTAAAAGTCTCTGTCGGTCTTTTTCTCTTAAGCGTTGGGAAGTCTCGGGGTACTGCGCATCTCTTCACCTTTGCTTCCTTTCTCTTGCCCCTCTTCTTTTGCATTCATTCCTGTCTTCTCCGTTGTCTGCCATTGTAATCTGTAATTGTAAATACAGGTGTAAGATGTAATGTTTTTTGTATTGTACATATTGTTTGTAGCTGCTCTTGATCCAAAACTAAATAGCATTAATGAAAGAGTCCAATGATTTGCATTTGCATTTTGAATTTTTCCAAGAAATAAATGAATCCATTAGGTTTTTTTTTATTGGCATGCATTAAAAAGGAAAGCACTGCACATATATATGGATAATTTTTTTTGTTGTTGTAGTAATTCATTAAGTCATTAATAAATGAATATTTGTTAATTAATTCATCAATAACTGACATTAATGGTAAATCTAAAGAGGTAATTATGTTTTCCTAAAGAGGGGCAAACAGAAAGAGCTATGAGCAAAGTGTAGATCGGGGGCTTAAAATAATGTGCAATTTTGTAATTTTATTAATGATGAAATCAATAGACTTATGAGATATAATTTACGTTCTTTAAAAGTTAATTAGATAAGCATATATGTATGCATATTTTTTGGGGGGGTTATTATGAATTAACTAGCAACTTGCCCGTCAAAAATGATGGCAATAAAATGTGAATCCTGGCAATGCTGTTTGTCACACAATGGGAGCCTCTCCCCCTATACTTTACTGGCCTCGCGATGAGCACCTTTGGGGCTCATCACGGGCCTCGCAATGAGCGCCTTCGGTGCTCATTGCAAGTCTCTCCCTCTGTCTACTTCCTCTGTTGTGTCTCATTTTCCCCTCCTCTCCCTCCCTTGTGTCTCCTTTCCCCCCTGTGTTGTTACCCCCTCTCCCCCTGTGTCTTTCCCCCCTGTCTCCCTGTGTCTCTTTCCCCACCTCTCAATCCCCTGTGTCTCTTGCCCCCTCTCCCTCCCCTGTGTTTCTTGCCCCTTCTCCCTCCCCTATGTCTCTGTTCCCCCCTGCGTCTCTTTCCCCATGTCTCTTTCCCCTCCCTCATGTCTGTTCCCCCATTTCCCTCCCCTGTGTCTCTTCCCCCATCTCTCCCTCCCCTGTGTCTCTCCCGACTCCTCTCCCACCCCTGTGTGTCTCCCCCGTCCCCTTCGTCTCTTCCATCTCCTCTCTCTCCCCTGTGTGTCTCTCCCTCCTCCTCATTGTCTCTTCCCCCTCCTCTCACTCCTGTTTGTCTCTTCCCCTCTCACTCCCCTGTGTCTCTCCCCCCTCCTCTCACTCCACTGTGTCTCTCCCTCCTCTCCCTCCCCTGTGTGTCTACCCACCTCCTCTCTCTCCCCTGTGTGCCTACCCCCTCCTCTCCCACCCCTGTGTGTCTCTCCCCTCCCCTTTGTCTCTTCCCCCTCCTCTCCCTCCCAACTGTGTCTCCCCCCTTCTCCTCTGTGTCTCTTCCCCCTCCTCTCACACCTTTTTGTCTCTCCCCCTCTCACTCCCCTGTGTCTCTCCCCCACCTCTCACTCCACTCCCCTGTGTCTCTCCCCCTTCTCCCTCCCCTGTGTGTCTACCCCTCTCCTCTCCCACTCCTGTGTGTCTCCCCCTCCCCATTGTCTCTTCCCCCTCTAACTCCCCTGTTACTCTCCCCCCTCATTTCACTCCCCTGTGTCTCCCCCCTCCTCCGTGTCTCCCTCCCCTATGTGTATACCCCCTCCTCTCCTACCCCTGTGTATCTTCCACCCTCCCCTGTGTCTGATCCCCCTCCTCTCACTCCTTTGTGTCTCTTTCACTCTCCTCTCTCTCCCATGTGTCTCTTTCCCCCTCCTCTCACTCCCCTGTGTCTCTCCCTCTCCTCTGTTTTCTCCCCCCCGTGTCTCCCCCCCACTCCCCTGTGTCCCTCCCCCTCCTCTCACTCCCCTGTGTCTCTCCCCCACCTCTGTGTCTCTCCCGCCTCTCATTCCCCTGTGTCTCTCTCCCCTCCTCTGTGTCTCTCCCCCCTCCCCTGTGTGTCTCCCCCCTTCACTCCCACCCCTGTGTGTCTCCCCCTCCCCTGTGTCTCTTCCCCCCTCCTCACCCTGCCCAATGTTTGTCCCCATTCCTCTCCCTGCCCTGTTTCTCTCCTCCCTCTCCTCTGTCTTCCCCCTCCTTCCCTATGCACATGCGAGGGCCAGTGCGCAATGCGCATGCGCATGCGTGGGGCCGTTGCATAATGCGCAGCCCTTTGTGCATTGCACAGTTGTCAAACTGTGATTTGTCGCAAGTGGGATGACAAATCGCAGTTTCACAACTATTACATGTGATAATTAAATACTAAGGGCCTCATTCATTTGCAAGTTGTGCAATGCAATAGGGCACGATATAAGCAGATAGCATCTTTTTTTGTACGTTTTTATTTGGTGAAAACCCTTGTATTGGATAGATGTTCATGAACTAAACATTTATGTAAAAATGATATGCTATGTTCTTATATAGAGCCCTATTCAATTTTGCAAATTACAATTGAATGAGGCCCTAAATACATATAGGTCAATGAATTCATCATTAACTGTCATTAATGCAAAACAATAAAGGCATCAGGAAATCATATACCTGTGAAATTGGTGTTATTTCAGAAAAAATCCTGCAGAATTCACTTCAGGCAGGTGCAGAGATGAGTA
The DNA here is from genome assembly GCA_027410445.1 of Discoglossus pictus. NCBI lineage: Eukaryota > Metazoa > Chordata > Amphibia > Anura > Alytidae > Discoglossus > Discoglossus pictus. The sequence goes on from CM050168.1 coordinate 163,633,799, forward strand.
ATCTGTGAAATTACATGAAAATCTTTTTTAATGTTTGTATTCAATTAATTTGTTAGTCATACTATGTCAAACTATGATGTTTAATTGGCATAGATGCAAAACATAAACGCATAATCATCAACATATTCATAAATAAAATCATTATAACATTTTAAATGTAGCACATGTCAGAATCTACGAAAGTGCTTTAAATATTTAAGCGCTTTGGAGGTCCTATCCCTGTCAGGCAATTCTAAGCACTCCAGATATGTAAGTGCTTTTTAAAATGTACATATTTTTTGATCTATTATAAATGTTTTTTTTGTAATGATTAATAATTATTAATAATAAAATATTAATATACGTTAATTAATCAGTAACTGTCATCAATTCAAAATAAAAAGACTTAATCCTTTTTTTGTTCCATAAGAACATAATTAAATGATATACCTGTAAAGGTGATCTTTATGCTGTTCAAAGGCTGCAAACGTTACTCTCTGTGTTCAGTCAGCTGCAGAGACTATGAAACTGTGAAATAAGATGGAAAGCATTCATCCCTATTAGGCAATCATCAGCAACATGGATATATCAGTGCATAGTAAAATATACATATTGTTTGTGGTCCTTTTTTTGTTGTTGATAATATTACTAATTAATATTTAATAAATTAATGTACATTAATAATCAATTAATCAATTACTAAATGTGTTCTAAAGAGCTAAGCATTAATAAATGAATGAACTAAATGCACTGTAAAATATAGAATATTTGTTGTTCATAATGATCACAAATAATTATTTAAAAAAATAATGTACATTAATAATTAATGAATCAATGTCTAAATATATTAGAAAGAGGTAAGCATTAATGTATTAATAAACTTTAGGCAGTTTAAAATGTTATACATTTTTTTCATATTTTTATAATGATTAATAATTAATAACTAATAAATTAATATACATTACTAATTAATTATTCAATGAATTAATATATTACAAACAGCTAAGCATGAAAGTATTGTCCAACTAAAGCAAGCATAAATTATAAGTTTGTTGGTCAATTTTTTTAACTAATAATATATAGCTTTTTTTAAAGAATAATTAATGTGTTCAGTATTTTTTAATGATTATTATTAAACTTTACCTATTTATTTGTAATGTTCAGCAATCAGTATCCTGAAGAGCTAACAATCTCAATCCGGCAACAGAAAATGTCCACTCTGTCATCACCTGAGGAGAAAGTGTCAGTTCTGTGGCAAGTGTGCCCTATATATAGGCTGTGTCCAAGAGACAAAACCATTGGTTTAGGCGGGAAATATGCCATTTTAGAATCTTACAGCATTATTAAATTGCGATTCAGCAAATTTAAAAGGGCTCTATTTAAGCACATAGCATTTTTGTTTACAGAAGTTTTTAGTTAGTGAAGACTTTGCTTTTGGATAGAAGTTCACTAACTAAAAATTTCTGTAAAAAAAATATGCTATGTGCTTTTATAGAGCCCTATTCAATTGTCCGAATCGCAATTTAATAAGGCTGACAATGTGTAAATGTGTTTTTTTTTTCTAAGTCCCGCGTTCATCAACAGCTCGCAGCCTACGGCGATCCCGCGTTTTGTAAGTGTTTGGAGGCTAAGTCGGCGATGAGCCGGCGATACGCACCACGCAAAACGTGACAACGTCTTGTAGTTCAACAATTATAGTATGCGATGTATAAGATTTGGGGCTGGGAATGGATTATTTCAATTTTAGTTAAAGTCATATCATGGATTAATACATTTCTGCACTCTATTGGCAAAAAGCAGCCTCTTTTTACTCTTCCATTTCTTAAGAGTATTGGCATAAAGAGATGGGAGAGAGACATAAACATGGTTTTCTCAGATCAATCATGGTGTAGCACCCTTAAATTGGGGAAGAAGTCAGCCATTAATTCATCTTATATCGAATTGTTTTTCAAGTTAATCCATAGGTGGCATATGATACAAATGAATACGAAAAAAATAACCCTCAGGTTGATGGCCTATGCTGGAAAGGCTGCGGCCTAGGAGGCTCTGCCATACACCTGTGGTGGGGATGTGTTAAAATGAGAGATTATTGGACTAAAGTTTGTTCAGAACTTACATATATGGTGGGCAAACAGATTACCTGTACTCCAGCATTGACTTTATTTCATATGAATCTGGATCACCTCTTAATGGGTGACAAACACTTAATCTCTCATGCTGTTTTGGTGGCTAAGTGGTGGATAGTTAAATGCTGGAATAAGCAAAAAGTCGCCACTTGGATTGAGCTGAAAAACACTATAGACTGTAACAGATAATTGATGAGGAACTAAAATACTTTGACGGTGATTAAGTGTCCTAAATTAATAAATTGGTCAAAATGGGACAAATACTTTAAGTCAGGGAAATTTAAAGGAGAATAATAGAATAGATCGGTAATTCCTATTCATGTTAATCTTTCTTAAAGGACAATCTTCCTACACCATCTGTTATTGAGTAATTGCAACTGGAACCTTACATGTATGTATGTACTCTTGTACCTATTCGGTATGGGCTGTGTATGATATGTGTTTTTATGTGTTTTTTGTTAATGTTTGCATGATTTAAAACAATAAAAATGAAATAAAAATAAAATAAAAAAATCCCTCTAATGATTATGTTAACACCCCCAGAGGGGTGTCTACACAGGCCCCACCAAATCCGCATGCAGCATTAGGGGATGAATTTAACCTATTATTCATCTGCTGCTTCTTCCTCAGCCAATAGGAGAGCACTGATGTTAGCCACAAGTCACGGCTGGGATATGACTCCCTGTTGCTTCCTCTCTGTGCTGTGCTGCTACCATAGCACCTAACATATTGCCACACTACATATCCCAGGCTGCTTTGCAGCACAAACAGGAACCGCCGGGGTTTAGATAGAATGTTTCAGCTAACCTGACTGGCCAAATCAAATTATGAAATAAATGCTAATTTAACCAGGGTTTAAAGGTGTTAACCCTAACTTTCAGAAATTATAAGACATTTTGCAAACTTCAAGGTAAGTGTTTATTTTTGTATTTTTTCATGCAAAAAAATGTTTTCATACACTATTAATCCTCTTCTATCAGATGCACTCGTAATCCAGGAAACTTATATATGCCTTTAATTCCTATGAAAAAAAATGGATTATGTATTCATCAGATTCAGTATCCGTCTATCCCTCAGGAATGGATTAATGACTGGTATAGAGGTTCCACTGTATTATCATTTATTTATTAATAATGTTTATAAATTGGACAATAAATTCTCCTTAATACACTGTTTACAAAAAAAAGTTTTATAGAAATGAATATTAATAAAAATGCCTTTATTAATCACATTCCTAAAATACATTATACCTTATCCTCAACAGACAAGCAACTTAAAAGCAATGAAACATACTAAAATGACTCCACTATGCTAAGTTGATAATATTTATGGATCCTAATATGGATCCTAATTTCCAATCAAAATACCATATATTTGAGTTATTTGTTGGGCACAGCTCTATTTATTATAATAGAAAGAGAAAATCCAATACCTTCTTGAGCAGAGCTCACATTGTAGCTATAAAGCTTTGCTTCCAAAAACTTATCCATTTTGTAGCATCTTCTCTGGGCTCTACTGGCATCTTCACATGGTAGGATCTGTCAAAAAATACATCTAACTGTCAGATTACCTTTCTGTGATATGATCTGCCCATTTGTACAGCGCTATCACTACTACTAACTAACTGTCCCTAGGTAGTGACGTCATTTTGTGACTGCTATGTGTTTCAATCACGTGATCAATCACAATGTTCTAGAATTCCTAATCTGTGTCTTAACCCATAATTATTTTTTATTTTATTGAGACTTGTATCAATAACTAAGAGGCACAGTGCCGTTGATGTGCAAATTTATTTTATGGGTGGTGGAAGACAAATATGTGTTCAGTGAAGAAATGTCAAACTACTGTATACTGACCAAATAGAATTTTGGATAAGATTCATTGATTACATTTTACTGTTATGGAATGGAAATAAGTTACAGACGTTTATAGATGAGCTCAATTATAATGATATTGGGTTGAGACTAACATCAGCGTGTGAGAGGATTTCATTTTTGGATTTGTTGATCTTCAAAAATGAAGAAGGAGAGATTGACACTAACGTTTATCATAAACCTACAGTGAGCAATAATTTATTATAAAAGATTCCATTCTAAAAATGTAAATGGGTTAGGGGTTTTAGAGACAAAAGGGAACGTATTGCTTATTGGTGGTCCAGTGTGCCAGCACAGGTGGCTTTCACTGCCGTCTTTGAATAGCTGATATTAAAGGGCCATTTACCTCACTATGGGCCTTATTCAAACTGTGGGCTTGAGATTTGCTACATTTATAGAGCAATTCAAGTGCGCAACTTAGGGGCCAAAAGCCGAAACCGTAAACCATGCAATCATAAGTAGCATTTCAGAGAGTGATCATGATTAATTAAACAGCAATTTAGAAGCAGTCAACAGAAAATTAGACCATCATCATTCCAGCAGTAAAACATGGAGGTTACATGTAAATCAATTAGCATTTAGAGGTCCGTTATTTGATCAGACTCGCAATCCGGCAATGTACAAAATAATACAAATTAATGAAGGAAATGTTCTAGTCCATGTGGGTGGCCTGATATGTATTAACTCATTGATTCCCGAGATTGATATAACACTGAAATGACACATAACATTTTTTTATTTATGATTGCAGATTTACAAGCTTGAGACTGTTGTGCATTTAATTCTAATGTCTTTCATCACTTACCCCATCTTTTAAAGTGCAGTAATGATTTTTTATTTGCATTTACAGTGCTACGAACAGGTGTTTAAACCCATTGCAAGCCCTATCTGGTACCCGTAGGATTTTCTTCTACATTTGACATTTACAGGTGTGAACATTTTTGCAGGCTTGAGGAATCGTAGCAATTGAATAGTGATTTACAATTTTAGCGATTGGAACTCTTGCAGGCTTGACAGATCAAAGCCTTAGATGGACTGTAAGTTATGATTTTTATAACAGCAGGGATTTTCAGCCTGTTACCCGTAGATCGTTTGCAGCTCGCAAAAATCACCAATTGAATATCAAATTAGTTTACGGGCTACATTACGGGCACCCGTAAACAAAAATAGCTCATTTGAATCGAGGCCTATAAGAGCTCTTCATTGTGTGAAAGAGTACAAGATTCTTTGTTACTGTGACCTATTGTTTTTTTTAAATTAAACTAAGAACAGTTAAAAAATTGTAGTCTTAGGTTTGTTTACAGACACACTGCAGACTGCTGCATGATTTACAGCATCTGCTGCGAATGGCCATTCCAAACTCCGTGAAGAGAAAGATTGATGGTTTTAGTCTCTTTCAGGAATGTAATCAGCTTTCAGTTAACACCCAAATAACATATTTGTGAGTTTCTAGCAGTCATTTCCTTGCACAGATGGATTTGGGAAGGGTTAACTCTCTTTATGCTCTGCTCTGGGAACGGGGGAACGGCAGCTGTCAATCTCTCTGAAGGCATGCCTAATTCTCATGTAAGCAGAACATAATTTATGATTTTTTTTATGAAAAAAGCACCTATTTCAGAAATTCAAAAAGTATTTCAACACATTTCAGGAGTACATTAAAGTGGTGTGTTCCAAGTTGTGTGGAATTAACTGGCCCTTTAAGGAACAAATGGAGGGACCTTCTTTAAATAGACGGGTTTTCAGGACAAACAGGAACAGCCGGGGTTTAGAGGAGTGTGCAAAGCTGTAAACAGTCTGACAAAGTGGGGGGTGGTGGAGTTCCACAGGTTAGGGGCAACACAAGAAAAGTTTTGCAAGCAAGATTGTAAGGGAGGTGATGACAGGTACTAGAGACGTATATAGTGGTGAAGAGTGGAGGGGTTTGTTAGAGAAGAAAGAAGGAGAGTGCTGAATCCAAAGTCACCCAGAGCAGTTGTTGACTGTAAGGAAGATGTCCACTGATGCAGAGGAATGGGGTGAGTTTATTAAGAGTATCTCCAAATGAATATTTAGCAAATCTGATGGCGAAACGACTCGAAAAATGTATGTATGTCATTTATTTTGTATGACCCATGCCAATTATATCTTGGGCAAGTCCCATTTACTCACACATGGAGACTACAATCCATTTGTTGTTGTTGTTTAATCATTCAGTCATGTTCTATTCTCTGTGACCCTATGGATCATAGCACGCCAGGTATATCTGTCAGTCAATGCCCCTCTGAGCTCCATCAAGTTTATGTTCATTGCTTCAATGATCTCATCTCTGCCTCTGCTGTCCCCTTCCTCCCGTGCCTTCAATCTTTCCCAGCATATGAGACTTCTCCAGGGAATCCTGTCTTCTCACAATATGACTAAAATATTTGAGCTTCAGCCTCATGATCATGAATTTGTCTTGATTTCATGAAGTACAAATTTTTTGGATCTTCTTCCAGTCTAAGGGACTTTAAGCAGTTTTTGCCTACACCACAATTAAAAGGCAATTCTACGGTGCTCAGCTTTTTTGTTTATGGTCCAGCTCTCACATCCGTATGTTACTACTGGGAATACCACAGTTCTAATTATGGGGACCTTTCTTTATAGTGTAATATTTGTACTAGCTTGTCCAAGCTTGCCATAGCTCTTCTTCCCAGGAGCAAATGTCTTTTATTGTCACGGTTACAGTCACCATCTGAAGAGATCTTGGATCCCAAGGAAAATAAAATCTGTCACTGCCTCCACTTCTTCCCCATCTATTTGACAAGAACGGAGATTGCCCTTTGCCATGATCTTTGTCTTTTTAGGTTTGTGCAGCAGGCACTCTTACCTTTATAAATACGTTATTTAGTTCCTCCTCACTTTCACCCATCAGAGTAGTATCATATGTGTATCTGAGGTTGTTGATATTTCTTGAAGCAATATTGATTCTGGCTTTGGATTCATTCAGCCCAGCCTTATGCATGATGTACTCTGCATATACGTTGAATAAATATGGTGACAATATACAATCTTGTAACACACGTTTTCCGATCTTGAACCATTCTGTTGTCCCATGTTCGGTTCCTCAGGAGGCAGATGAAATGATCTGGTACTCCCATGTCTTTTTAGAAATTGCAACATTTTGTTGTGATCCGCTCAAAAGGCTTTAGAATCATCTATGAAACAGAAGTAAAGCTTTTTCTGGTGTTCTCTCGTTTTATCTATTATCCATCGTGATGGTAATTTGATCTCTTGTACCTCTTCCTCTGCAGAACCTGGCTTGTTCTCAGTCCATATATTGTTGAAGCTAAGCTTGTAGCATTACTTTGCTGGCAAGTGAAATGAGTGTAATTGTTCTATAATTGAAGCAATCTTTGGCACTGCCTTTTTTTTTAGATTGGGATATATTATGACTTTTTCTAGTCTAGTAACTGTTGAGTTTTCCATATATTTTGGGGTAATGCAAGCAACACTTTCCCAGCATCATCTTGTAAAATCTTGAATAGTTCATTTGGGATTAAATTAAATCCTGCAGCCTTGATATCAGCAAGGCATCCTAGGGCCCATCTCACTTCGCTCTCCAAGATATCTGGCTCCAGCTCATTGGACAAACTATTGAAGTTATCACTGCTGTTAAGTTCATTCCTGTATAGATCTTCCTGCCACCTCTTCTACTGTATATCTGATCTTCTTTTGTTAAACCATTTTTGTCTTTTATCATGCCGCCTTTGGCATGAAAGGTTCCTTTAAGTTCCAAAATGTTCTTGAAGAGATCTCTTGACTTACCCATTCTGTTATCTTCTTTAATCTCTTTACCCACTCACTGTAAAAAGTCTCCATGTCTCTTCTTGCTATCCTCTGGAATTCTGCATTCAGTTGGACAAATCTTTTCCTATCTCCATTTCCTTTCATTTTCCTTATTTCCTGGTCTTCTCTCAAAGCATCTTTAGACAGCCAATTTGCCTACTTAATTTTCTTTCTTTTGGGGATATTCTTTGTTGCTGTTTCCTGGATAATGTTGCAAAGTTCTTCAGGCATTCTATCTTCCATGTCTAGTCCCTTAAATTCATTATTTACTTCCACTGCATATTTACAAGGGATATATTTTATTTCACATCTGCTTGGTGTGATGATTTTCCCTCTTTTCTTCAGTTTAATAAAATAAAAAAAAACGACTTTACAGAAAATAAAACATACATTACATACAGTGAAACCCCTCAATACATACAATTTAACCCCTAAATACAAACAGTTAACCCCTAACTACATACAGTTTAATCCCTAACTAAATACATTAATACCCCTAGCTACATACAATTTAACCCCTAACTACATACATTAATACCCCTAACTACATTCATTAATACCCTAAGTACATACAATAATAACCCTAACTACATACATTAGTTCCGCTAACTACATACAATAATACCCCTAACTACATACATTGCTTTCAGCCAATCAGAATGGGCTACACCGTGGGGGTTTATCCCATTCTGATTGGCTGAAAGCAATAGCACCTTCTGATTGGATTACAAATGACTGACCACCCCAACAAATGGGGGGTTAATTTTAGATGCCAGGGGGGTACATGGAGTACACACCACAGCAGGGCTTGTGTTTTTAACTGCTGCGGAGGTCCTAATTGGGACGACCGCAGCAAAGGATGATGCCAGGAGCCTGCGTGTGATCATGCAGGCTTTCTCTAGCCATGATGGCGATCTATTTTGCCATTGGCTAATTCTAACACATTGCGACGTGGTAGCTTAATTGATATTAGCACTGCCGCACACCCAACGTGCGACAGTATGCGTTGCGTTTTTATGTCTATCGCTCGCAGTACACAGCCCCTTCCAATTTATTAGCAATGTAAGTAGGGAAAATCTCAACCACATAACCTCTGCGAGGCTCACATTGGAGTTACTGGGTTTGAATTTAATGAGGCTGTATGAGAGCTATTCCATTTCTTCTGTGTGATTCTTGACCACAGTAGAAGATCTGTTGGTTGTCTGATGTAAAGCGTCCCATTCCAGTCTGTCACAACCAGGGATGTGGTGACCATGTTCACCCCAAACCCTCCTGCTTTCAGCTTACAGGACAACGCCTGGATGGTGATGATTTTGGATAATCTCAGTGTCCAGCTCAGACTCGGGACCATAACTCAGTAAATCATGGGTTATAGGCCCAGCCAAAAGGTTAATAGCTTATTAAAAAAGATAATAAACCGTTTTCCCTATTCTCTTGTACATAGAATAGTCATAATTCAAGAAAGAACACACACCAATTAGATGAGTGCATCTGACAGAGTCTCAACTTTATTCTTCTTCACAGACACATTTAAAACCAACAATGATCCACTTACAATATCCTATTGCTCTTTTCGATCTTTCCCTCTGGTATTGCTCTGCTGTCAGGATGCAGTCAAGAGACAAAGCATCTGGCAAAATGGCTTGGCTTCCTATGGACCTGGAAACATGGGGGTGTGAATTCCCAATACATGTTATAATATCATATACAGTAGTATAACTCATTACTATTCCTTAATCAGCAATAGGCATATAATACAATTTAGACAGGATTACTTTAACTCACAGATTAAATACCTTAAGACCTTTTTGCCAATTCCACATTTTCTATCAATATTCTTTTCTGTTCCCTATGGCCCAACGTTTACAACTCCAGCAGAGGCAATAACTATCCAAGGCTGTGTTTTAAAAAAAAAAAAATGTTTAGATTTTATTAACTACTATGCTCTGGGCAGGGGGTTGACAAGAGGTGTTAGTAATTCTTGTTGTCCAGCCAACTTGGGAGTTTATGCAGCTAATTTATGGAGTTTATGGAGAAGCTCTATACAATCAGCAAAAACAAGACATGGAGCTGACTGTGTCTCAGACCATGAGCTTCTTATTACAAAGGGATCAAGAAACAGTCAAGATGCCATCTATCTAAGTAACAAGGCTGACCACATACAAATATGGGAAATATATCCCTCTTCTAGTAATTTAAAATGAGCCACTATCATGTATAGTCCTTAAGAGTAAATGCTTTATATACAACTACAATTAATCTAAAGAGACTAATAATGTCATAGAGCACTAAACAGACCAGGCTCCTGGCCATCCAAGTACATAACCATAACCTTAGGCCTAACATTACACATAAAGGAAGAACAACCTGTCACAGTCCTTAAAGGGCCAGTTAATTCACACACTTTGTACTACACCAGTGGAAAGATCTCATGAAAGCAGGTTGAAATATTTTTTTAAATACGTGCTCGTCTCTCTCTCTTTCTCTCTCTCTATCCCGTGCTGCAGCTCTCGCTCTTTGAGACGTTCTCACTTGCGAGTTACCAATGCACTTGCACAGATTAGATACTTCCTCCTATACACAAATAGCGCGTCTGCCTGTGCAGTACAGCAATAGGCTGTTTCGCACACACCTTAATTTAGTCTAGAGGGAAGGAAAAATGTCATGTCAATCTTTTCATACATTTATTTTAAAAGCTGCACATGGATTTATGCCGGCTAACGAACTTGCTCTGTAACATGCTGCTGAGCAAGTTCTGGGAGGTAAATGGCCCTTTAAAGTACAACTCATGCCCATTTTGATAGCATTTTGATGTCAGTGGCTGTGACAGTTTGACTTTGAGCCATGAAGGGCCCTTGGTTGTGGGGTTCAGGGAAATCCCACGCTGGCCAAAAAAGTCAGTCATGACATAGTCAATTTAAGTTCACTCATTTCCAGCATATCAATGTTTAACCTTGTCATCTCATTCTTGACCACATCCAGTTTGCCTTGGCTCATAGTTCTAACAATTCAGGTTCAGCAGAATTGTTCTTTACAGCAACAGACTTTCCTTTCCACTCCAGACACATCCACAGCTTCGTGTCCTTTCGGCTTTGGCCCAACCACTTCATTAGATCTGGTGCAACTCGTACTCACCCTCTGCTCTTCCGCAGTAATGGGGAGGGCACTTTCTGACCTGAGGGGCCGATCATCAGGTGCCATATTGTTATGTCTCTGGTTGTTCTTGTCCATAAAGGTATCTTAGCAAAGTTAATGGAGAGGGTTGCTAGTTCCTTCTCCAGTGGGCTGTGATTTGTCTTACGTCTCTGCTATGACCTGCCTATCTTGGGTGACCGTACATGGTATAGCTCATAGCTTCATTGAAGTACACAAGCACATTCACCACTGCAAGGTAGCAATCTAGAAGAGGACAATCCATTTTACATTTTATAACATTAAGCAAGCATGATAGATCAGATGTATAACACTCAATACTTGTATTTCTCTCTACTGACTCTCATCACACAAATCAAACTCCTTTTTATTTTGCTGTCTGAATATGTGTGTTTATCTTCCACAATCATGTTTACATCTTGTTCCTTCCACTCTATAGTGTTTCATGATCATATATACCATATGGATAATAGCAATTTGTATCCGTCTATTTAATTGAATTTATGTAATTATTGTTTTTTTTGCATAATTCACCAATGGTGACTTTTGTTCTATTCTGAAGTCTTAAGATCTAGGACCAGCTCAGATGCCTTCACCTGCACAGCCTCAACGGTTTGGTCCTCAGATCACCACGGGTTTGTAGATCACAATTGCAGAGCGATTCAATTGATCAAGCCCACAATTTAAGGGCCTAAACCACAAACCATGCAATCATAAGTAGAATTTCATAGCGTGACTATGATCAATTAAAAAAGGCCGTAACTACCAATTTAGAAACAGCCAATTGCAAATGAGACTGTCAACATGGAGATTAAATGTCAATCAATTAGCGTTTAGAGGTCCGATATGTGATCAGACTTGCAATCCGGCAACGAACACAATAATAAAAATAAATGGCGATACTGGTTTAGTCCATGTGGATTGCCTGATATGTATTATCTCCGTGATTACCAAAATCGATATAACACCGAAATGAAACATGAAAAACAATCATTTTTGACTGCAGATTTGAAAGCTTGAGACTGTTGTGCAATTAATTCTAATGTATTTCATTGCTTTTCCTGTCTTTTAAAGTACAGTATTGATTTTTTTATTTGCATTTAAAGTGCTATGAACAGGTGTTTAACCCCCTTTGGAGTCCTATATGGTACCCATAGGATTTTCTTCTACATTTGCCTTTTACGGGTGGGAAAACAGGCTTGAGAAAATTGTATCAATTGAATAGTGATTTGCCATTATAACACTTACAGGCTTGAAAGATCAAAGGCAACCTCAGTGATTTTCAGCCTGTAACCCGCAGATCATTTGCGGCTCGCTAAAAGATGCCAATTGAATAGCAAATTAGTTTATGGGCTACAGTAACCAACAATTGCTTAATTGAATAGGGGCCTTCATTTGCAAGCAAGAGCCACAGGTCCAATAGAATACTTATTTTGTGTAACTTTAATTATTTAGAGCTTGTAAATCTTGAGCTGTGCTAAAAACAGTGGATTTCTAAGGTTGCTTTTTGGCTTTGGCTGACCTGTAGTGATTGTGGGTGGGTAACTCATAATCGGAATGCGAGTAGCTAAAAGAATCTGTAGCAACATGTAGAGTGGTTTTAAGTGTGTGTAACTTTGAGAATTGGCCAACAGAGTAGAGCCTTATGTAATCATTTACAGTAGAATAATCTCCATAGTCATTTGTATTTTCCTCCACACCTTTCACTGAATAGTCACATGATTGTGCCTTAGGCCACATCCCTTTGTCCAGACTATCAGGGTGTTGCAGATCAGGCTAGGTGATTGGCTCATTCGCAAGCCAAGAGGGAGTGAAGGTGCTACAGGGATGACCAAGGAACTTCTAGGTGCCAGCTTGTCCAGATACTGGTAAAGGAAGGGAACTATGTGACCCATAGATTTTATGTTCAAAGTACAGGGGCTTCTCAGAATGATAGTCTGGATTGAGCAGTGTTGGATATGCCAATGCTTGTTCCCTCTGGAAACTCTGGCCCTACGGTTGTGAAATGGCCTCTTACAGGTGACCTTTATTTGAAGAAGTCCAATAAATTCCCCCCCAAACAACTGGCACAATGTTTTCGTGTATTTCAATACACTTCTCCCTGGCTGTCTAATCCTAAATGTCCTCTTAATGGGACACTGGAACTATATACGGTATTTATATTATTTTTTGAAGAATTAGAATTGATAATAGCATAATTTTTGCAGAATATGTTAAAACAGTGTTTTTATAATCCATTAGCTTTTTATGCAGTTATGGGCAGCTCGGTTATGGTGCATAACATACTTTCCACAATGAAACACATGTTACCTCCTCCCAATACTACAAATGTACAGCCAATGAGGAGGGTTGTAAGGTAAAAACATCCTGCTTAGCATAGAATGTTAAGGGCCACATAATTAAGCACAATTTGGACCAAATTCGTGTAAGGATAGCCTAAAAGCATTGCTTTGTGAAATGATTCCAATAAACAAAAAAGTAACCCTTAGGAATCCTGTTACTCACCTAAAACAGGAAATCCATAGTTAACTGGTCAGTGAATCCTGGGGGTGCTGTGCTATAAATCACAGCCTTCGCCCATAGAGACTCACACAACGTGCATAGACTCAGCCCTGTGCTAATTACTAATGCAACAGCCAGTGGCCAAAATAGACTGTATGTAAACAACGATTTAAAACGTAAGATTTTTTTTAGCTTTTATTAGTGTAATTAACATACAATCTCATGTTCTTTCACACAACGAAGAGCACTTACAGTGAGTTCAGTGGCCCTTTAACATATGATTCTGATTGTAAAGGAGATTAAAGGGCAACTGAAAGTATATATTATTCAATGTAATATTAAGTAGAGATAGAAAGGGTTCACTGTCTGGTATACTTGAAACCCACCTTTTAAAACTAATATTTTTATAAATGATTTAAAAAAAAAATGTTTTTGTAGACTAAAACTTTGAATTAGGTTACTATTTTAAGTCATACATCAGTTGAATTGGCCACTCTCTTCACTTATCTACTACTGATAAGTGTTATTGCCCCTGAGATGTTGCAGCACTAATATATGCTATTACAGATTTTGGCAATTGGTTGTGAGGCTATATTGAACTTTAATTCATCTTTCCCTCTTCCACTGAATTATAGATTTTTATAGGCTTAAAAAGGGATAAAAGTATTGTGCAGCCAAATTGTGGAATTGTGGCCTCTTTATTTTAAAGTACTCTCAATCACAACAGTTTGCAAAAAACAGTTGCCATAAAAAGAGAAGAGTCAACAGCTTAAGAGAGACTTTAGTTTATGCTTATGTTTGTATCTTATGTCAGTATGTCTGTCCTCCAGTATCCGACTCAAGACACACGCTTGGCCTGTAAAGAGTGTGAAAGAAAAGCCTACACACCTGCCAGACATGGCTAATAACCAGCCAATGCACCAGCCAGACATGGCCAATAACCTACCTATGCACCAGCCAGACATGGCTAAAAACCAGCCCATGTACCAGTCAGACATGGCTAATAATTAACCTACTTAATAATGCACCACCCAGATATGGCTATTAACATAAATATGCACCAGCCAGACATGTCTAATAACCAAACTATGCACCAGCCAAACATGGTTAATAACCTACCTATGTACCAGCTACATGCCTAATCACCAACCTATGTACCAGCCAGATATGGTAATAACAAGTCTACACACCAGCCAGACATGCTAATAACCTTTCCTATGCACAAGTCAGACATGGCTAATAACCAGCCTATGTATCATCATGACCTGGCTCATAACAAACCTATATTCAGGAGTGAAAAGTGTACAAGTACCGGAGAGTCCAGGGTGCATGCGGGGAGGGGTTGGGTGGTAGAGACCGTGATGGGGCAATTAGGGACAATGTTGAAGGCAATAAAGGGCTGGGTGGGGCTATAAATGGCTTAGGTGGGGGGATAAGGGTTGTCGGGCCATAATGGCACTTAATCCCACTCCCCAAAGCCGGGCCCTGGTGCACTGGGTGCACAGCGGCAGATCCACCCCTGCTAATAACCAGCCTATGCATGATCAAAACTTGGCTAATAACAAACCTATGCACCAGTCAGACATGGCTAATAATCAGACTAGGCACCAGCCAGAAATGGCTAACAACCAGCCTTTGCACCAGCAGGACATGGCTAATAACTTTTGGATGCCTTGTAAAAAAAGAGATCAAGCAACTGTTTTGGAGAAAACTAAAGTAGTTCTCGAAGATATCTGTCCCTGGCCAAATTACCAATATACATATAGTGTGCACACCTTAGAGAAATAATACACCAACACAGAGTTCTGGTATAAAGCTTTCTCTCGCCTACTGTTTATTGAATCAGCCGCCATATATATAACATTTAACAATCAGATAAATGTTGCAACTAAGCAAATCATCAGGTTTATTCAGTAATTCATTGGTTCTGAGATGTCAGCTTTTACGGAATCTCAACAAGGCATTGGGTTAGTGCATTAAGGAGTCTCTAGGTGTCATCCCACAGTGGGATGAGTCTTTCTCTCATTGGTCAGAAGGTTAAGACAAAGGGAAGATGGCGTTCTCCTTCTTGTGTCCAAGGTGTGGTAGTCATCGTCACCCTTAGCAGACCGGAAGTAGTGCTGCCGACATCTTGTATGCGGAAGTGGCCTCCATCGCAGAGTCTCCAATAATCAACATTGTTAATAAGGTTACATAATACTGAAAAGAGAAAATGTATGAGTAGGACAAACATAAAATGCATTTTCTTGTAGATCCTGATTCATAACAGTCCCCCCTAAAATGTCATATTATGTTTTTTGCATCATCCAACCCACCCATACTAGTTCATTGTACCAGCCAGATATGGTAATAACAAGTCTACACACCAGCCAGACATGCTAATAACCTTTCCTATGCACAAGTCAGACATGGCTAATTGGTAACTCCTGCATTTTGGATAATACAAGTTAAGAGTACATGTCTTTTAAGCTATGGTTCCTCTGGAACACTATTCTTCTGTGGATTCTATGTCCGGATGTGGAAATCATTGCATGTGAGTATGACATAGGTACATATCTTCGTTCGATCGGGCTTGCCATGACCTAACGTCACACCTACCCTATGTCCTATGCGGCATGGGAAAACCTGGAAGCCTCTATCAGCTAATAGTGTAACTAACTCAGATCAGGAACCATGGTGTTCATAAGACACTTTCCTTCGAGCCTGTGGTCATCTGCTTTAGCATATGAGATGTCTTATAGGTATCATCCTGGTCACCGAAATCTAGTTCTAGGTTCTGGTGAACAAAGGTGGGTGAAGCCTCGACCATTGCATCCTGTAGATAAGTACGTATGCAGGTTATAATACAACACAGAAGCAAGGCAAGTAGGGTTTTAACAGCAGGAATAGCCATTCCAACTTGTAATAAACCTTTTTGCCAACCATTCATCCATCCGAACCATGAATCCCAATAGTCCATGGTACCAGAATTTTCTTTTAATTCTTGACCAAGATTAGCCAATTTTCAAATTGCCAGTGGGATCTTGCCATTTGGATCTGTGTTATCGGGAATATACGTACAACATGTGCTAGTGTCAGGAAGCATTTTACAAACTCCACCCTTCTCTGCAAGGATCATGTCTAATGCCATACGATTCTGGAAGGCCATGTGTGATGTAGCCTCTAATTGTTCTTCAATGCCCTTTAAGGCATCCTTAGTGTAGTTAACAAATCACTGCTGATTATAATAGATATAATTAATCCAGGCGACATTTTTATTTACACCAATCATTGGTATCAGTGATTCAAATCCTGCTGCTATCTGATTTCGGGCCTTAAATTGGTCGGGCACCCCCCCTTGGGACTCCAATAGCATCAATATACACATGTGGGTCAAAACTTTCCCGAGGTTCAGATGATGAAGTTTGTCTTCTTTTTCTGGACCTTGTTTGGGGGGCATTAGGTAGATTGTCATCATAATAAGTTGGGACAATGTGTAACGGCATTATGGCTTTAGCCAAGGTACATTCCCCACGCCATACTCCTGACAGTCTTACCCTGAGTTTCCTATCCCCACATAACCAATATATGTCCCCTAAAGCTTGTGTCTGATTGATTAGCAGTGTGGATGAACCATCTCTATATGTGTGACAAAATCCACTTGGGAACTTCTGCACATTAAACCCATGAGAAACATTTCTCCTGTAACACGTATAATTTCCGGGGTATATAGTTATACCTTTCCCTGGATGGGGATTATTAGTTATCACAGGGTACGTCATTCTCCATTGTTCGCACTTATCTATGTAATTATGGAAACTCAGGAAACATTTCTCTTCCTGCAAAGGTATAGCAAGTGGAACAGTACCTAAATGAGGCCTAGCATGGCCACATACATAACAGTTGGTCTTATTACTTTCCTGTACATTGTATTTCATCCACTCCAACCATACATTAAGATCTGAAAATCCAGTCTCAGTAGCTAACGTGTCCTCATATGTTGGATCACCAGTGGCAGTCATTGTTCCTATAGTCTGTGGGCCGGGTTTTAATGCCTGTAGTACGGGAGGTAAATCAGGATATTTGTACAAGTCTGCTAACCTAAATTTCCCTGAAAACCTCATAGTTTTCCCACTCACCCAAGCTCCCATCCAATATGTGTCAGCATCTACTGGACTAGGACTCTGTATGGTCAGGGTTAGTTGCATACTAGAACCGGTCACCCCACTATTTAGGCATCTACCAGTGTTTAGTAGAGTCATTCGGTCAAGGAGGGATCTGCCCTGGTCATCTTTCTTATTTGCAGCGCTCTGAGGTCTAGATTCCCAGTGTTCCCCAGTATTCCATCCCACCGCACCCCATGTGGAGCAATCTTTACCAAATGTCTCGTCAATGACACATATATATATAGCCTTATTGGGGGAGGTCTGGTACAAGTCACACTGTTCAGGGACTGTGGGGCATTCGACAAAGTCACAAAAATCAAAGGTGTATGTAGCTACGTGTGTAGTTTGGGAATTTTACCAAAAGGTGATACCATCCTCACATTTTGTGATGGTTACATGTTGAGCCTTGCTCAAGTATACTGCAAGAAACAGAATAAACCACTGGGCTGTGCTCATTGTATTGTTTCCTGGTCATCAGGGGGAGGAACCTTTTTGCAATGTGATGCGTGGACCCAAGTAGCTTTCCCTTCCAACTTAACTGATGTAGCTGTGATCAGTAGTACTTGGAAAGGGCCTTCGTATCTGGGTTCCAAAGGGGTTTTCCTCACAAATTTCTTGACCAGGACCCAATCTCCAGGAAGTAGTTGATGAGTACCAGTCATCACTTCCGAATCTGGAATAGAAGAGAACACTTGTGCATGGATTTTAGTCAATGCGGTGGACAGTGCAATCACATAGTTGACAAGTACATAAGATTTTAGTTGCAGCTGCTGAGGAAAGTAGCACCCTAATCTAGGAGCAGACCCAAACAGGATTTCATGAGGGGATAGTGCATGTTTCCCCCTAAGGGTATACCTGACACTGAACAAGGCTTTGGGGAGACTTTCAGGCCATGGCATACCAGTTTCTTGTGACATTTTTAACATCCTGGACTTTAAAGTCCCATTCATACGTTCTACCTTAACGCTACTCTGGGTATGATAGGGTGTATGGAAGGACAGAGTCACTCCCAAGGCTGCCCAAATTTCCTTGGCCAGTACTGCAGTAAAGGCTGGTCCTTGGTCACTCTCGATCACTTCAAGGACCCTATATCTCCAAATGACCTCTGTTAGCAGTCTCTTTACAGTGTTTTTTTCTGTCATGTTTACAACTGGATAGGCCTCTGGCCATCCTGAGAACATATCCACAATGACCAGAGCGTATTCAAATCGACCACTCCTTGGCATCTGTCTGTGATCAATCTGTATCCTCTGGAATGGATACAGAGATTTTGCTAAATGCTTCTGTGGTAGGTTCTCAGTTCGGCCTGTGTTACATTTAGCACAGATGCTACAGGACTTACAATAGTTGCTCGTAAGTGTAGTTATGCCTGGGGCCATATAGTACTTGTCTATTAGAGCGTTCATGAGGGTCTTTGACAAGTGTGCCGGTCCGTGGGCCCACTGTACTGTTGCTGGATAGAGATTCTTTGGTAAACACAATCTCAGATTATCAACGTACAATCCATCTTTACGGATTGCTCCCTTTGCTTTCCACTTGTTTACTTCTTCTGGGTCTGCAGTCTTCTGCAATTCTTTGAGTAGTTTCAAATCTGTAGGTAAAGTCTGCATTGTGTAGATATTTATGTCTTCCTTCTCCTCTTTCTTGTCCATTTCCTGTGACATCACTGCTGCCTTCTTAGCCATCTGGTCTGCTAGATGGTTTCCTCGTGCCTCATCTGAATTTAGCTTCCCATGTGCCTCTTTCAGTATGGCAACCTCCTTTGGGAGTGCTAAAGCATCTAGTAGTTCACGAATTGCTTTATCATGCTTTACTGGGGTGCCTGCAGATGTCATGAATCCTCTGGCTTTCCAAATTATCCCAAAGTCTTGAGTCACTCCTAGAGCATATCTTGAGTCTGTATAGATGTTGGCTCAGACTCCTGTCGCAATTTCACAGGCCTTAGTCAATGCAATCAACTCTGCTTCTTGTGCTGACCTGGAGGGAGGTAGTGAGAAG
Organism: Discoglossus pictus; assembly: GCA_027410445.1. Taxonomy (NCBI): domain Eukaryota; kingdom Metazoa; phylum Chordata; class Amphibia; order Anura; family Alytidae; genus Discoglossus; species Discoglossus pictus. The sequence goes on from CM050168.1 coordinate 163,653,380, forward strand.
GCTCGTATCACATCTTTTTCCGTAGTCACAGCATAACCTGTGTGATATTTTCCATTCTCATCAGCATACCTTGATCCATCCACATACAAAGTGATGTCTGGGTCTGTCAGGGCAAGTTCTTTTACATTCGCAAGGTGTGAGGTCTCCATTTCCATTTGCTGAAGACAGTCATGAGGTGGGTTTACTGATCCTGGAACAGCATATGGGTCTTCAGCCTGTACTTTGGGAAAACTATTCACATGCCAGTTGAGGGTTTGTTTTGTTATTCCTTCTGCTTCTAGGTCATCTTCATCTGCAGACTCCCACCATTTCAGCGCAGTCCCCAATGAGCTCCATGTACTCTTTGCAGACTTTGTTAGTGCTATGTGTGGGACAGCTGTATCCCAATGTTTATAGAGCAATTCTGCTTCAAAAGGAAGCGATATCCCCTATTGTATCATTATACAATGTCATCAGTTTTAACGTGACTTGCTTCAATTTCATAAGCTTCGCTTCATATTGAAGATCCCGTCCCGGTGTTTGTTTGTTCCACAGCGTACAATGTAGAGAGTCTTGTGTTTCATCTGTTTCTGTCTTCTTGACTAGGCGCCCCAGTAAATGACTTTTTACATCTGAGCTTATGTTTGACTCCTGATCCAAGTTCAAACTATACCAGAAATGTCCTTCTTCCTCATCTTCCCCCTCAGGAAATGGCAAGAGAGTGGCTGGATAAAGCACATAACACCTCTGTAAGGTGACATTATCTGGCAGGAGCAGTGAACATTAAATACGGAGGTGTCTGACTGCTGTCAAGTGCTTTGGCTGCGTCTGATTTATGATATGATTTATGATAACAGCAATGTCATGTGGAGCAAGAACTGTCAAGGGACACCCAAGGACTATGTCACTTGTCCTATCCAGTAAGGCATGAGCTGCAAATACTGCCCTAAGGCACGAAGGGCCTCCTCTTGCTACAGCATACAGATGACATGAGAAGTAGCCAATGGGGCGTTGTCTGTTTCCATGGGACTGTGTCAAGACTCCCATTGCATGTCCTTCCTTTTCTGATATAAACAGTTTGAACGTTAGGTCATAGTTGGGTAGCCCTAATGCAGGGGCTGAGGAGATAGCCTGTTTCAGAGCGTAAAAGTTATTTAGGGCTATCTGAGTCATAGATGTCTTTGTTCTGCAGAGGGAGTTTGTGTGGTGTTGGGGTTACAGGGTGCTTGTATTACAGGGGGGACAACGGCTGGGAGTAGGGGACTGAAAGTCTCACATGGTATGCATACATTTTCTGTCCACGTACTTCAACCTCTCTCTCTGTCCACACCTCTTTCTCAATCGCCTTAGCTACCCTGTACCATGCTTCTGCACTCGGTAAAAAAACCACAATCTTGCAACTGCCCTCTATTACTTCTCAACACTTTCCGCCACTCTTCTGCCCTCAGATGTCCTCCCACAATATTTGTGAATCCACACACTTTAAACATCTTCTTAGATTTATTTACCACTGCTTCTCCCCCTCTTTTCTTTACTATATCTCGGGCCAACATGCCCTCACTTAGTTTAGTCTGATTCTGCCCCATCTTTCTGTCCTTAGTATAGCACAAGCTGGTTTTAGGAGGCAGACAAAAGGAGGGAGAGAAAGAGAAACAAACAGACCAGTTGTTTGAAATAGAGAGTCTGATGTGCTCGACTGCTGCGAAGAAAAGAATAACTTCGCACGTCTTCCCTAAACTCAGACTGTAGTTACCGCCCTCCTGGGGACCACTAGTTTGTAGTTTGTAACCACGCACTGCTGGCAAAGAGATAGCAAAGAGCGTAGTGTATAGCAAGAGGTGAATCAGATAGGCATAAGATTACGGAAGAGAATAACATCACATTTCATTATTAAACATACATCGTAGCCGGCAGTATCACCACATAGCAGTATGTTGTTTTGGATGGATAAAAAATAGGCCCTTCTTCTACAGACAGACATATTTTCACATAAAAACTAACACACACACACACACAGAGAAGATGGGAGTAGGAAGGGGAGTGGTCTGCTATGCTGACTGTGGGGGAGGGGTGGCCAAGCCCCTCACACATCTTCTCAAAATGCAGACCAGTCACCTCCCTTTCCAAAGGTATTGCATCGAGTAAAATTACAAACACACAGAAACTTCAGACAAAATATTTCAAAAGAATACACGCACATACACATACATACATATATGTATATATATATACATATGTATACTCACAAGTACACAGAAATATGCAAACTGCAATGCATTCAAACAAAATAATCTCCCATTACATTGTAGGTCTTATGGAGATTTCTTTCTTGGTTTAATAATCCGAAAATCCAACACGCCCGTCTAAGGTGTGTTCATTGATGCCCCTGATGATTGTTACGTTGTTGTGTTCGTTACACAACCAATTCTCAGTCTGCGTCCATATATATACTGTACTCTTAGGGGTACGTCTACAGTCCTAAGGTACTGTTTCCTTTGAGATACCTACTTTTACATTCGAGGTGCGGTCTCAAAGTCTAACTCCGTGTATATATCTTGAATTATTTACTTTTTAAATCAATCTCCTCTCGGGACACACCTACTTTCACACAAACATTTACTTCACGTACTGTAATTACCCTTGAGAATATGCATCACAACCAGCAATAGCAGACCATAGTAACATTTAACCAATTTCTGCAGAAAATTTCTGACTCAAAGATATTTTAGTCCGGGGTCTCACACCGTCGTGTGCTAAAATTGACACCCTCAGGGCTATTGTGCTACCAGGGCACTAACGATCCGCCACTGAAGTTTGCATCCCACATACATGCTTTTACACCTTAGTGTGTGATAGACGTCTCTCGGGGTTATCACGCTACCAGGGCACGAACATCATGACCCCCTAAAGATATTCGGCTATCCAACATGCATAGACCCTCCTTAGGAAAAGTATGTGAAACGACACTGATCCCTAAAGTACGTATATGCACGCCTGTACGTACAGCTCCTCCGGTTTATGTGCTACCAGGGCACTACCATCCGTCCCCGGAGTCTGCTGCACACACACATGTATGTCCCGGACCACAATATCCAAGAAATCACAATCACTCGACCCACACTCTCAACAGTCATACACAGGTGACAGATATCACTGGTACAGGATTCGTAATGGACTTGAGGCAGGTTATTGCCTGTACTTTGACAACTTCCCCAACAGCGGGTCTGGATGACGGTCTGAGTCCCAGGAACAGGTTTACGCGGTCAAGGTGCTAACTGTGTCCTTACCATGTACGGGAGGTGATCAGGCTCCGCCCGTTCCTGCAGGCTCCGTCCGGATCCCTTGCGTCTGCTGTCGGCTCAGTTAAACCTCAAGTCCCTGTTCGGGCGCCAAATTGTTTTGGAGAAAATTAAAGTCGTTCTTGGAGATATCTGTCCCATTCCAAATTACCAATATACATATAGTGTGCACACCTTAGAGAAATAATACACCAACACAGAGTTCTGGTATAAAGCTTTCTCTCGCCTACTGTTTATTGAATCAGCCGCCATATATATAACATTTAACAATCAGATAAATGTTGCAACTAAGCAAATCATCAGGTTTATTCGGTAATTCATTGGTTCTGAGATGTCAGCTTTTACGGAATCTCAACAAGGCATTGGGTTAGTGCATTAAGGAGTCTCTAGGTGTCATCCCACAGTGGGATGAGTCTTTCTCTCATTGGTCAGAAGGTTAAGACAAAGGGAAGATGGCGTTCTCCTTCTTGTGTCCAAGGTGTGGTAGTCATCGTCACCCTTAGCAGACCGGAAGTAGTGCTGCCGACATCTTGTATGCGGAAGTGGCAAATCCTCCATCTTAGAGTCTCCAATAATCAACATTGTTAATAAGGTTACGTAATACTGAAAAGAGAAAATGTATGAGTAGGACAAACATAAAATGCATTTTCTTGTAGATCCTGATCCATAACAGAACAAACACAATGAAACCAGCCTCCTAATATTCCATCAAGATTCTACTTACGTGATTTTCATACTGAAGCGTTCTATTAACTACCAGAATTACAAGGCATCCCTACATTTATCTAAGTTTTCTTAGTTTACTTTTAATTATCTAGATAAATAACATTCAATACAATATTATTTTCAACAAACTGCATCCCATATAACCTTGCTAATCTACCATAGAATATCCAGCGTCTGATATTATTATTATTGCTCTTATTACCTGCATAAATGATTATACCTACAGGATTACTATTGTTTATATTACAGGTTACATTTAATGGCTATATTGTAGGTCAGTTTTCTCTATCTTTCACTTTTTCAATAATTTTGAGATTTTTTTAATATATTGTATTTTAATGTATATCAATAAACCATTATATGTTTTACCTATTTTGTGGGGGGTTACCTCTTCTTTGAGTATGTATTAAAAATGCCAGCACTAAATGCAAGCAGCATAGTAAATACTTGGTACATGCCAAAAACCCTGCGGGCATTAAACATAATAATATAATGGAGGTATTCAGAGTGACAACTCATTATGACCATAATTTAAAGTGATACGGTCATGTTAGAGTTTGTTGACTGATTATTCAAATATTTTTTTATTATAATTAAAACAAAATACAAATATATAATAGATGTACATAAATACAAAAAAAATCTTTGTATTTTTAACATTAATAATAAAAAAAATAAAAAAAGCCCAAAAACAAAAACTGGGGTTTAGCTGTACAAAATTTTGCTAAAGTATCAGTAATTTCTATTGGTTGATGTGTATAAGATCTTTCTTTAGTTCTTATTTTAGAAATAAAAGAATCTGCTTTTTGTTGTCTAAGTTTATGGGATAACATTGAATTAGGTTTATTAGGGAAACATTGCTCATTATTTGCAGATGATCTTTTATGCACTCTGACGGAACCTGTAAACTCTATACCTAAATTATTGTCTACGCTAAGGGAATTCGGGGCCATGTCAGGGCTACAAATTAATAAAGAAAAAACTGAGGCCTTGGGGGTAGGGGTTCCAGGGCCTATAATAGAAACATTAAAGGCGGCATACAATTTTCAATGGCCTAAAAATTCAATTAAGTACCTTGGAATTAATCTTACCAAAAATGTAGTGGGTCTATATAAAGCTAACTTCCCACCATTAATTAGACAGCTGACGGAGGACTTGAGGACCTGGTCTAAATACCAAATTTCATGGACGGGACGTATAACATCAGTAAAAATGACAGTGCTCCCAAAAATTCTGTATCTCTTCCGAACTTTACCAATCAATTTATGTATGAGGGAAATAGATCAATTCCAGAATACAATATTTAGATTTATCTGGCGTAATAAACCACCACGTATCGCAAGGAAAACAATGTTCAGGAATAGGCAAAAAGGGGGACTTTCTTGTCCCAACTTGAGGCTTTATTTACAAGCAGCACGGCTGGCGTGCATTCCTGTAACTCATTCTAGTAAACTACAACCACTATGGACCTTTATTGAAAATTGGCAGATGAAACCTCATTCATGGGATACGGTGATCTGGGAGATAGCAAAAATAGACACGAGATACAAACATACTAACCCAATAATATATACGACCCTTAAGACCTGGGATAGGCTTAAAAACTCGAGCAACTTGGTTCCACCTCTATCACCACTGATGTCCTTAATATCCTTCCCCGAGTTTGGGGCCACTCTTAGCCCAAATTCTAGAATATGGTGGCAGACCAGCCCTTTAATGAGAATAGGAGAATGGTTTTCCACGGAGGCCCTGTTAACGCATACCTCTATCATATCCCGATTTCAAATTCCGGAGAGGGAGTTGTGGAACTACCGGAAGTTTAGACATTGGATCTCTTCTTTAGCCCATAGGTATGGGAACCCTAAACATACAGGTTGGTCATCTATATGCGCAAAGATACCCTCAATGAAAGGCACCTTAGGTTACATATACTCCTACTTGACGGAGTTTCAGAATACACAAAAAACTACATTTATGGTAAAGTGGGAGCAGGACCTAGGAAGGGAATTAGATGCCATAACCTGGAAAAGAATTTGTACTAATCTGACAAGAGTCTCATATACATACAGTTTACTTGAGACCTCTATTAAGTACTACACAGAACCCATTACACTCCCCAACGGATGGCAAAATTTAACAAAAACATAAATGGAGAATGCTTTAGGGGATGCAAAACAGAAGGGAATTTTTTACATATTTGGTGGACATGTCCCATAACACAAAAGCTGTGGGGAGAACTCTCTGACTTATTTACACAAATCACAAAAAGTAATATGAGACCCGAAATTGAAACATGCCTGCTAGGATTGAAAAATCACGATTTATCTAGAGAGCAGAATGAACTTTGGCAATTCTGGACCTTGGCCACTAAAAATTGCATAGCCAAAAATTGGAAAACTTCCACACTATCAATTAAAGAAATTATAACAAAAATAAATTATATAATGATAAATGAGAGAATAGCCAACTCATTACAGAACACAATGCCTCAGTTTACTAGCACGTGGTCTCCCTGGTTGATGTCCAAATATAGTATACAGATCTAGATTGGGATAGGATGGGACAATTCGGGAAGTCAGTGGATGGTGGCAGCTGGAGAGGACGGGTGTTTCACATCTGGATGGAAGCTTTGGAGTGATAATGAAGGAGCTCACAGGTACTAAATATTTTATATATGTGAACACAAGTAAGTATTAGCGGAGGAAGCTTAATGATAGATAGATATTTTTGTAAAATAGATGAAAGTAAGCATACTTAAGAATGCAGGATGATAATCAAAAAGGAAAATAAAAAGATAGGACGTCTTTTTTCATCATAGAACAGAAAGTCGTATGGAATTCGGATTTTAGATGGTCCAAATCAATATGGTTGGGGAACTAGGAGCCTATAGTTCATGTTTATTCTTATATGCTCTATTCATACCATTTTACTAAACACTTTGGTTATTTACTAGACCATGATTGCATAACAGGCTACGGAGGACAGGATGTCTAGACTTTCGTATATTTCTGATCTGTTCTTCACTCTTTTTATGCTTATGTTTTATTGCTGTATGAGAGACTTTTCTATGCTATACTAAATTGTTGTATAAAATTGACTTGTCCTAAATAAAATATTAATTATTAAAAAATTATACAAGAAGGAGGGAACAGAGGCAGCTTTATGTGACTATAAGGAAATCAACAAGGCTTGCAAAAGGGCTATTAGACTGGCTAAAATAGAAAATGAAAAATTAATTGCAAAAGAGAGTAAGTCTAAACTAGTGATGTCGCGAACATCAAATTTTCGGTTCACGAATCGCGGACTCCAATTCTATCAAATGTTCGCGAACGGACGAACATCGGCGAACTGCCATAGACTTCAATGGGCAGGCGAATTTCAAAACCCACAGGGACTCTTTCTGGCCACAATAGTGATGGGAAAGCTGTTTCAAGGGGACTAACACCTGGACTGTGGCATGCCGGAGGGCGATCCATGGCAAAACTCACACGGAAAACTACATAGTTGATGCAGAGTCTGGTTTTAAGCCATAAAGGGCATAAATCACCTAACATTCCTAAATTGTTTGGAATAACATGCTTTAAAACATCAGGTATGATCAGGTAGTGTAAGGGTTACACCCACTTCACAGTAACAGACCAATCTCCCCGTTTAATGCACCGCAAACAACCGCAAACAGTCCCTTTGCACAACCGCAAACTCCCCATTTGCACAAGGTTGGATACCAAGCTAGCCATGTCCCGTTCCTTGTCCTCACTGATGTCATTGAAGGTCTCTTCCTCCACCCAGCCACCAAGGGTCCCCGAAAGGTGACAACAAGCCCCCTGGGACACCTGCTGTGTTTGGTCTTCCACCTCCTCAAAGCCACCTTCCTCCTCTGACTCCTCTTCTTCAGACTCCTCTCTCTGAGTTGCCTCTGTCTGCGTTATTATAAGGTGTGTACTGTTAAGCAGTACTATTCCTATCTGTTTAATCCCTGTTACGTCCACTATTAGGGGACGTGTATATGGCATGGATTTTTGGAACAGGGAGATGGAAAAAGATGCTTGGTCGGACCTCCTACTTCGAATTTGGGGCACTGCGCGTACAATCTAAGGTGCCACCAGATAGGAGTGGTGTATTAAGTTGTACTATTCATTCCTATCAGTTTAATACCTGTTACGTCACCTATCAGGGGACGTGTATATGGCATGGATTTTTGAAACAGGGAGATGAAAAAAGATGCTTGGTCGGTCCTCCCACTTCGAATTTGGGGCACTGCGCGTGCAATCTAAGGTGCCACCAGATAGGAGTGGTGTATTCAGTTGTACTACTCATTCCTATCAGTGTAATACTTGTTACGTCACCTATCAGGGGACGTGTATATGGCATGGATTTTTGGAACAGGGAGATGGAAAAAGATGTTTGGTCGGTCCTCCCACTTCGAATTTGGGGCACTGTGCGTGCAATCTAAGGTGCCACCAGATAGGAGTGGTGTATTAAGTTGTACTATTTATTCCTATCAGTGTAATACCTGTTCCGTCACCTATCTTTCCTCCCAATAGCACATTCTATATGTCATCAACCGGCCTGGGTGTATTTAGAGAACCACACTTTAAGGCCCTTAACCTGGGACAAGGTGGCTTGGCTATCAGAATTGCCTCAGAGCCTTAAAAACTCGCCAAACCCCCTAATCAGACACTCACTATCATACTGGAAATGGGCCAAGAAACACACGAGTTTGTTCCCTGGATCCACCCAAATGACCCCCATTCTTGACCACCCTCAGGCCCCGAAACACATGAGCACAACATCACAACACTGGTGGAGGTCAAGGAAACTAGATAGACTGGGAGACTGGTTAGTAAAGGGCCAGATGATCACCTATGAGGAACTGAGGGACAAGCATGAGCTTTTGTAAAGATAAACCTCTATCAAGGGGGATCATTGGGTCGCTTTACAAATATAAAATATTTGTTACTGGTTGAAGCGCCACTGGGGGAAGGACCGGAGTGGGGGAGCCCTGGAGACCCTTCAGAAGCAACCGGCGGCAAAATCATCCCAGGAAAGGATAGGTCGCTTACTGAAGCCTGCCCTAGGGTAACCCAAGGGTGATTGCCCAGGTTAGATATTGTAAATAATAAGCTAATACTGCTGGAGGGATGATAGCTAATAGGACTTTGGTGTTCCCTGCAGATATATTCTTTACTATTGTCTGTTTTACCATGTTTTAGGTATCTCTTAAATTGCAATCACAGTAAAAAATAAGAAAAATTATTAACCTAAAAAGTAAAAATAAGAAGGAATAACCAGCTAACTTTCACAAAATGTCTTTATTGTAAATATGTATTTTTGCACAACTGTTATGCAAGACTGTTCAAAAATGCTTTATTTTTCATTACATGCTGTACGCCTTCTGACAATAAAAGAATTGAAATGCAAAAATTAGGTGTTGATGTTAGTTTGTGGACCATTATTAGCTCAAGGCAGCTCATCTATCAGGCCTTTTTTAATCGAATGTATCGCCCACTGTCAGTCCCTTCGGGATCCATCCCTCATTCATCTTAATAAAGGTGAGGTAATCTAGACTTTTTTGACCTAGGCGACTTCTCTTATCAGTGACAAAACCTCCTGCTGCACTGAAGGTCCTTTCTGACAGGACACTTGAAGCGGGGCAGGACAGAAGTTCTATGGCAAATTGGGATAGCTCAGGCCACAGGGCAAGAGTGCACAACCAGTAGTCAAGGGGTTCATCGCTCCTCATAGTGTCGATATCTGTAGTTATGGCGAGGTAGTCTGTTACCTGATGGTCAAGTCGTTCTCTGAGGGTGGACCCCGAAGGGCTGTGGCGATGCATAAAACTTAATAAGCTCTGCATGTCCTCCATCAAAAACACGTCTGTAAAGCGTCCTCTCCTTGCCGGCGTGGTCGTGGGAGGAGGAGGATTATGTTCACCTCTTCCGCTGTTAGATTGCCGTTGTGCTGTGACATCACCCATAAACGCTGTGTAAAGCATACTTTTTAATTTATTTTGGTAGTGCTGCATCCTTTCCGACTTGTGATAATTCGGTAACATTTCAGGCACTTTCTGCTTATACCGGGGGTCTAGTAGCGTGGACACCCAGTACAGGTAGTTCTCCTTCATCCTTTTTATACGAGGGTCCCTCAACAGGCACAACAGCATGAAAGACCCCATTTGCACAAGGTTGGATGCCGAGCTAGTCATGTCCCGTTCCTCGTCCTCAGTGATCTTACTGAAGGTATGTTCTTCACCCCAGCCACGTACACCACCACTGGGGTCTGGTACCAGATAGGTGACAACGAGCACCCTGGGATGCCTGTTGTGGTTGGCCTTCCTCCTCCTCCTCAAAGCCACATTCCTTCTCTGACTCCTCTTCCTCACAATCCTCTTCCAGCGTTGACGCAGGTCCAGCAAGCGATGCTGATAAGGCTGTTTCTGGTGGTGAAGGTGACCACAACTCTTCCTCTCACGCTCATCTAAGGCCTGATCCAGCACTCTTCGCAGGGCACGCTCGCAGGGTCCGTCGTTTTATGATTAGTAGTACTATGCGTGCAAGCTACTGTGACAACAGATATGAGTGTCACTGTGCACTGGCTAAAGTTGGCAGAGTAGATGCAATAGGCCTCACACACACGCCTGTAGGCAGGCAACTAATATTCAATCGATTACAGAAAAAAAAGGGTTCTTTTATTTCACTGTACACTACGGTTGCACTAGATATGAGTGTCACTGTGCACTGGCAAAAGTTGGCAGAGTAGATGCAATAGGCGTCACACACACGCCTGTAGGCAGGCAACTGATATTCAATCGATTACAGTCAAAAAAGGGTTGTTTTATGTCCCTGTACACTACGGTTGCACTAGATATGAGTGTCACTGTGCACTGGCAAAAGTTAGCAGAGTAGATGCAATAGGCTTCACACACACGCCTGTAGGCAGGCAACTGATATTCAATCGATTACAGTCAAAATAGGGTTGTTTTATGTCCCTGTACACTACGGTTGCACTAGATATGAGTGTCACTGTGCACTGGCAAAAGTTGGCAGAGTAGATGCAATAGGCTTCACACACACACCTGTAGGCAGGCAACTGATATTCAATCGATTACAGTAAAAAAAGGGTTGTTTTATGTCACTGCACACTACGGTTGCACTAAATATGAGTGTCACTGTGCACTGGCAAAAGTTGGCAGAGTTGATGCAATAGGCCTCAAACACACGCCTGTAGGCAGGCAACTGATATTCAATCGATTACAGTCAAAAAAGGGTTGTTTTATGTCACTGCACACTACGGTTGCACTAGATATGAGTGTCACTGTGCACTGGCAAAAGTTGGCATAGTAGATGCAATAGGCCTCACACACACGCCTGTAGGCAGGCAACTGATATTCAATTGATTACAGAAAAAAAAGGGTTCTTTTATTTCACTGTACACTACGGTTGCACTAGATATGAGTGTCACTGTGCACTGGCAAAAGTTGGCAGAGTAGATGCAATAGGCCTCACACACATGCCTGTAGGCAGGCAACTGATATTCAATCGATTACAGTCAAAAAAGGGTTGTTTTATGTCACTGCACACTACGGTTGCACTAGATATGAGTGCCACTGTGCACTGGCAAAAGTTGGCAGAGTAGATGCAATAGGCCTCACACACACGCCTGTAGGCAGGCAACTGATATTCAATCGATTACAGTCAAAAAAGGGTTGTTTTATGTCACTGTACACTACGGTTGCACTAGATATGAGTGTCACTGTGCACTGGTAAAAGTTGGCAGAGTAGATGCAATAGGCCTCACACACACGCCTGTAAGCAGGCAACTGATATTCAATCGATTACAGTCAAAAAAGGGTTATTTTATGTCACTGCACACTACGGTTGCACTAGATATGAGTGTCACTGTGCACTCTCAAAAGTTGGCAGAGTAGATGCAATAGGCCTCACACACACGCCTGTAGGCAGGCAACTGATATTCAATCGATTACAGTCAAGAAAGGGTTGTTTTATGTCACTGTACACTACGGTTGCACTAGATATGAGTGTCACTGTGCACTGGCAAAAGTTGGCAGAGTAGATGCAATAGGCCTCACACACACGCCTGTAAGCAGGCAACTGATATTCAATCGATTATAGTCAAAAAAGGGTTATTTTATATCACTGCACACTACGGTTGCACTAGATATGAGTGTCACTGTGCACTCTCAAAAGTTGGCAGAGTAGATGCAATAGGCCTCACACACACGCCTGTAGGCAGGCAACTGATATTCAATCGATTACAGTCAAGAAAGGGTTGTTTTATGTCACTGTACACTACGGTTGCACTAGATATGAGTGTCACTGTGCACTGGCAAAAGTTGGCAGAGTAGATGCAATAGGCCTCACACACACGCCTGTAAGCAGGCAACTGATATTCAATCGATTATAGTCAAAAAAGGGTTATTTTATATCACTGTACACTACGGTTGCACTAGATATGAGTGTCACTGTGCACTGGCAAAAGTTGGCAGAGTAGATGCAATAGGCCTCACACACACGCCTGTAGGTAGGCAACTGATATTCAATCGATTACAGTCAAAAAAGGGTTGTTTTATGTCACTGCACACTACGGTTGCACTAGATATGAGTGTCACTGTGCACTGGCAAAAGTTGGCAGAGTAGATGCAATAGGCCTCACACACACGCTTGTAAATGGAACATACTCCGATTGGTCTAATGTGATAAGTGGGGTTCCTCTTTTTAACATTTTTATTAATGACATAGAAATAGGACTCAAAAGTAGTGTCTCCATTTTTGCTGATGACACTAAGTTGTGCAAGGTAATAAAATCAGATAATGATGTACTTTCCCTACAATGGGATTTGCATAAATTAGAGAAATGGCAGATGAGATTTAATACAAATAAATGCAAGGTTATGCATTTGTGAATTGCCCCATCATCTCGCCCAGCCCCAGTCACTTACCCCATCACCTGCCCCAGCCCCATTGACTTGCCCTCCAGCCCCAGTGAATTGCCCTGTGACCTCCCCCAGCCCCAGTGTATTGCCCCATCACCTCCCCCAGCCCCAGTTAATTGCCCTCCAGCCCCAGTAAATTGTCCCGTGACCTCCCCCAGTCCCAGTGAATTGACCAGTGACCTCCCCCAGCCCAAGTGAATTGCCCAGTGACACACTCTCCCACAGACACCCACACAGACACTTACCTTCAGACAATCACACAGATACTCACACACACACTCACACAAACATGGGTGTAGGAATTGGGGGATATGGGGGGGGGGCAAATCCCCCCAGATTTTTCTATTTTTGCATGGATGATATATAAGCTATTCAATGAGCTGTATCCCCTCACACAGACACCCACAGACAGTTACCTTCAGACAATCAGACACACAATCAGACACACAAACATACGGACATATGAGATATGGGGGGGGGGGGGCAAATCCCCCCAGATTTTTCTATTTTTGCATGGATGATATATAAGCTATTCAATGAGCTGTATCTCCTCACACAGACACTTACCTTCAGACAATCACACAGACACTCACACACACACTCACACAAACATGGGTGTAGGAATTGCGGATATGGGGGGGGGACAAATCCCCCCAGATTTTTTTATTTTTGCATGGATGATATATAAGCTATTCAATGAGCTGTATCCCCTCACACAGACACCCACACAGACACTTACCTTCAGACTATCAGACACACAATCAGACACACAAACACACAGACATATAAGCTTTACAATGAGCTGTATCCCCTCACACAGACACCCACACAGACACTACAATCCTGAACACACACTCTCACTCAGCAATACACTGTAACACACAGACTAACTCACACAGACATACACACTCACTCACACAGACACACACACTCACACAGACACTCTCACTCACACAGTCATACACACTCACTCACTCACACAGACCCACACACTCACATAGACACTCTCACTCATAGACACACTCACACAGACATTCACACTCACAGAGACACACAGACAAACAAACTCACTCACACAGACACACAAACACAAAGACATACAAACTCACTCACACAGACACACACTCACACGGACATACACACTCACTCACTCACCCAGATTCAGTCACACAGCCATACACACTCAATCACACAGACATACACACTCAATCACACACAATCACTCACAAAAACACACACACTCACTTACACAGAATACCACAGTCACTCACACAGACGCACTCACTCACAAAGACACACTCTCACTCACAGACACACTCTCACTCACAACTCACTCACACAGACATACACACTCACGCAGACATACACACTCATGCACACAGACATACAAACTCAACAGACACACTCACACAGACATACACACTCACATAGACATACACACTCACTCACACAGACACACTCACACAGACATACACATGCACTCACACAGACATACACGCTCACACACACAGACATACACATTCACTCACTCACACAGACACACTCACTCACACAGACACATTCTCACTCACAGACACACTCTCACTCACAAATCACATACACACTCACACAGACATACACTCTTACACAGACATACACACTCAACAGACACACTCACACAGACATACCCACTCACACAGACATACACACTCACACAAACACACACTCACACAGACATACACATGCACTCACACAGACATACACGCTTACACACACAGACATACACATTCACTCACTCACACACACTCACTCACGCAAACACACACACTGACTTACACAGACACACACAGAGACATACACACTCACACAGACTCACTCACACAGACACACTCTCACTCAAAGACACACTCTCATACACAGACTCACTCACACAAACACACACACTCACTCACACAGACACACACAGACATACACACTCACTCACATAGACTCATTCACTCAAAAAGACACACTCTCACTAACAGACACTCTCTCACTCACAGACACACTCTCACTCACAACTCACTCACACAGACATACACACTTACGCACACAGACACACTAAATCACACAGACACATTCTCACTCACAAACACACTCTCACTCACAACTCACTCACACAGACATAAAAACTCATACAGACATACACACTCACACAGACATACACACTCATCAGACAAACTCACACAGACATAGACACTCACAGACATACACTCACTCACTCACACAGACACACTCTCACAGACATACACACCCACGCACACAGACATACACACTCAACAGACACACTCACACAGACATACACACTCACATAGACATACACACTCACAGAGACACACTCACACAGACACACTCACTCACACAGACACATTCTCACTCACAGACAACCTCTCACAGACACACTCTCACTCACAACTCACTCACACATACATACACATTCACACAGACATGCACACTCATCAGACATACACACATACACACTCACAGAGACATACACACTTACTCACACAGACACACAATCACAGACATACACTCACTCACTCACCAGACTCACTCACTCACACTGACACACACTCACTCACAGACACATTGTCACACACAGACTCACTCACACAGACATACACAGTCACTCACTCACACAGATACACACTCACAACATACACTCTCACTCACAGACTCACTTACACACTCACTTACTCACACAGACATACACACTCACTCACACAGACCCACACACTCACATATACACTCTCATTCATAGACACACTCACACAGACATTCACACTCACACAGACACACTCACACAGACATACACACTCACACAGACATTCACACTCACACAGACATACCTACTCACACATACACACAAAATACCAAAACAAACATTTAAACCATTACTCACACAGACTCACTTACTCACACAGACACACTCTCACTCACAGACACAATATCACATATATGCACACTTACGCACACAGACATACACACTCAACAGACACACTGACACAGACATACACACTCACATAGACATACACACTCACTCACACAGATACACTCTCACAGACATACACACTCACTCATGTACACAGACATACACACTCACACACACCTAATCTCACTCACAGACACACTCTCACTCAAAACTCACTCACACAAACATGCACACTCACACAGACATACACACTCAACAGACACACTGACACAGACATACATACTCACATAGTCATACACACTCACTCACCCAGACTCACTCACTCACACTGACACACTCTCACTCACAGACACACTCTCACACACAGACTCACTCACACAGATACACACACTCACACAGACATTCTCACTCACAGACTCACTCACACACAGACATACACACTCACTCACACAGACCCACACACTCATAGACACACTCACACAGACATACACACTAACACAGACACACACTCACTCACACAAACAGAGAAACACACTCGTATCTTTTAGGTCTGTGAATTGAGCTGCTTCTTCCCTTTAGATTTCTGTAATACCCAGAGCAAGGTCTGTGTCCCTTCATTCACTGATTGTTTTATGTACATCCCAGGTGATACTTCCTCCAGCCTCAGTGAATTGTCTCTTTGATGCCCCCAGGCTCAGTGAATTGCCCCTGTTACCCCCAGCCCCAGTGAATTGCCCACCAGCCCCAGTGAATTGCCCTGCGACCTTCCTGAACCCCAGTGAATTGCCCCTGTAACCCCAGCCCCAGTGAATTGCCCCCGGCCCCAGCGAATTGACCATCACCTGCCACAGACCCAGTGAATTGCCCTCCAGCCCCAGTGAATTGCCCTGTGACACCCCCTGCCCCAGTTTATTGCTCCCATCACCTGCTGCAGCCCTAATGAATTTCCCTCCAGCCCCAGAGAATTGCCTCGTGACCTCTCCAGCCCCAGTGAATTGCCCCGTGACCTCCCCCAGCCCCAGTGAATTGCCCCATCACCTGCCCCAGCCCCATTGAATTGCCCTCCAGCCCCAGTGAATTGCCCTGTGACCTCTCCAAGCCCCAGTGAATTTCCCCATCACCTCCCCCAGCTCCAATGATTTGCCCCCATCACCTGCTCCAGTGAATTGCTCTCCAGCCCAGTGAAGTGCCCTGTGACCTTCCCTAGCCCCAGTGAATTGCCCATCACCTCCCCCAGTCCCAGTGAATTGCCCTCTAGCCCCAGTAAATTGTCCCATGACCTCCCCCAGTCCCAGTGAATTGCCCACCAGCCCCAGTGAATTGCCCTGCGACCTTCCCGAACCCCAGTGAATTGCCCCTGTAACCCCAGCCCCAGTGAATTGCCCCCGGCCCCAGTGAATTGACCATCACCTGCCACAGACCCAGTGAATTGCCCTCTAGCCCCAGTGAATTTCCCCATGACCTCCCTTAGCCCCAGTGAACTGCTCCATCACCTGCCCTAGCTCCAGTGAATGGCCCTCCAGCCCCAGTAAATTTTCCTGTGACCTCCCAAGCCCCAGTGAATTGCCCCTGTTACCTCCCCCATCCCCAGTGAATTGCCCCATCACCTCACCCAGCCCAAGTGAGTTGTCACCCATCACCTGCCCCAGCCCCAGTGAATGCACCCTCACCTGCCCCAGCCCCAGTGAATTGCCCTCCAGCCCCAGTGAATTGCCCTGTGACACCCCCTGCCCCAGTTTATTGCCCCCATCACCTGTCGCAGCCCTAATGAATTTCCCTCCAGCCCCAGAGAATTGCCTCGTGACCTCTCCAGCCCCAGTGAATTGCCCCGTGACCTCCCCCAGCCCCAGTGAATTGCCCCATCACCTGCCCCAGCCCCATTGAATTGCCCTCCAGCCCCAGTGAATTGCCCCGTGACCTCCCCCAGCCCCAGTGAATTTCCTCATCACCTCCCCCAGCTCCAATGATTTGCCCCCATCACCTGATCCAGTAAATTGCTCTCCAGCCCAGTGAAGTGCCCTGTGACCTTCCCTAGCCCCAGTGAATTGCCCATCACCTCCCCCAGTCCCAGTGAATTGCCCTCTAGCCGCAGTAAATTGTCCCATGACCTCCCCCAGTCCCAGTGAATTGACCAGTGACCTCCCCCAGCCCCAGTGAATTTCCCCGTGACACACTCACTCACACAGACACACTCACTCACAAAGACACACTCTCACTCACAGACACATTCTCACTCACATACACACTCACACAGACACACACAGACATACACACTCACTCACAACTCACTCACACAAACATACAAACTCACACAGACACACACACAGACATACACACTCACTCACAACTCACTCACACAGACATACACACTCACTCACACAGACACACAGACATACACACTCACTCACACAGACTCACTCACGCAGACATACACTCTCACTCACACACACAGTCACACACTCATACACCCACACAAACACACACACACTCACTCACACACACAGATACACACACAGACATACTCACTCACTCACACAGACACTCATAGTCACACTTATACAAACATACGCTCTTATACAGACACACACTCACTCACAGACACATACACTCACTCACTCACACAGACACACACACATACAAGCTCACTTACACAGACACACACTCACACAGACACACACACTCACACAGAAACACACACAGGCACACAAACTCACTCACACAGATACACACTCATACAGACATACACACTTACTCACAACGACATACAAACTCACTAACACACAATCACTCACACAAACACACTAACTCACTCACACAGACACACACACAGACATACACACTTACTCACACAGACACACCCACTCATTTTCATTCTCACTCAAAGACTCATTCTCACTCACAGACACACTCTCACTCACAACCCACCTACACAGCCATACACACTAACACAGACATATGGTACACACTCAAAAGACTCTTTCACACAAACACACTCACACAGACATACATACTCACTCACTCACACAGACACACTCACTCACTCACACAGACAGACTCTCACTCACAAACACCTCTTAATCACAGACACACTCTCACTCACAACTCACTCACACAGACATACCCACTCACTCACACAGACACACTCACACACACAGACAGACTCTCACTCACAGAGACCTCTAAATCACAGACACACTCTCACTAACAACTCACTCAAACAGACATACACACTCACACAGACATACACACTCACTCACACAGTCATACACACTCACTCACTCACTCACACTCACTCACACAGACCCACACAGACATACACACTCTCTCACACACACACATACACACTCACTCACACAGACACACTCTCACTCACAGACACACTGCCACACACAGACTCATTCATTCACAGACTCATTCTCACACTCACTCACACAGACATACATACTCACTCACTCACACAGACACACACACTCACAGAGACACTCACAGACACACTCACATACACAGACACACACACTTACTCACACAGACACACTCACTCACAAAGGCACACTCTCACTCACAGACACACTCTCACTCACAACCCACTCATGCAGCCATACACACTCACACAGACATACACACACACTCAAAAGACACTTTCACACAGACATACACACTCACACAGACATACTCACTCACTCACACAGACACCCTCACTCACACAGACACACTCTCACTCACAGACACCTCTTAACCACAGACACACTCTCACGCACAACTCACTCACACACACATACACACTCACGCAGACATACACACTCACACAGACATACAAACTCACTCACACAGGCATACATACTCACTAACACACAATCACTCACACAAACACACACACTCACTCACACAGACACACACTCTCACAAAGACACACTCACTCACAGCTCACTCACACAGACATATACTTTCACTCACACAGACATACTCACTCACTCACACATACACTCACTCACTCACACAGACACACACACATACAAGCTCACTTACACAGACACACACTCACACAGACACACACACTCACACAGACACACACACACAGGCACACAAACTCACTCACACAGATACACACTCATACAGACATACACACTTACTCACAACGACATACAAACTCACTAACACACAATCACTCACACAAACACACTAACTCACTCACACAGACACACACACAGACATACACACTTACTCACACAGACACACCCACTCATTTTCATTCTCACTCAAAGACTCATTCTCACTCACAGACAAACTCTCACTCACAACCCACCTACACAGCCATACACACTAACACAGACATATGGTACACACTCAAAAGACTCTTTCACACAAACACACTCACACAGACATACATACTCACTCACTCACACAGACACACTCACTCACTCACACAGACAGACTCTCACTCACAAACACCTCTTAATCACAGACACACTCTCACTCACAACTCACTCACACAGACATACCCACTCAC
The DNA here is from genome assembly GCA_027410445.1 of Discoglossus pictus. NCBI lineage: Eukaryota > Metazoa > Chordata > Amphibia > Anura > Alytidae > Discoglossus > Discoglossus pictus. The sequence goes on from CM050168.1 coordinate 163,673,794, forward strand.
TCACACAGACACACTCACACACACAGACAGACTCTCACTCACAGAGACCTCTAAATCACAGACACACTCTCACTAACAACTCACTCAAACAGACATACACACTCACACAGACATACACACTCACTCACACAGTCATACACACTCACTCACTCACTCACACTCACTCACTCACACAGACCCACACAGACATACACACTCTCTCACACACACACATACACACTCACTCACACAGACACACTCTCACTCACAGACACACTGCCACACACAGACTCATTCATTCACAGACTCATTCTCACACTCACTCACACAGACATACATACTCACTCACTCACACAGACACACACACTCACAGAGACACTCACAGACACACTCACATACACAGACACACACACTTACTCACACAGACACACTCACTCACAAAGGCACACTCTCACTCACAGACACACTCTCACTCACAACCCACTCACGCAGCCATACACACTCACACAGACATACACACTCAAAAGACACTTTCACACAGACATACACACTCACACAGACATACTCACTCACTCACACAGACACCCTCACTCACACAGACACACTCTCACTCACAGACACCTCTTAACCACAGACACACTCTCACGCACAACTCACTCACACACACATACACACTCACGCAGACATACACACTCACACAGACATACAAACTCACTCACACAGGCATACATACTCACTAACACACAATCACTCACACAAACACACACACTCACTCACACAGACACACACTCTCACAAAGACACACTCACTCACAGCTCACTCACACAGACATATACTTTCACTCACACAGACACACACTCACACAGACTCTCTCACTCACACGCTCACTCACACAGACATACAACCTCACTCACACAGACGCACACTCACACAGACATACACACTCACTCACACAGACTCACTCACACAGACATACACACTCACACAGACACACACATGGACATACACACTCACTCACACAGACACACTCACTCATGAAGACACACTCTCACTCACATACACACTCTCACTCACATTCCACTCACACAACCATACACACTCACACAGACATACACACTCAAAAGACACTTTCACACGGATATACACACTCACACAGACATACATACTCACTCACACAGACTCACTCACACAGACAAACATACTCACTCACACAGACACACACACGGACATACACACTCACTCACACAGACACACTGACTCACAAAGACACACTCTCACTCACAGACACACTCTCACTCACAACCCACTCACACAGCCATACACACTTACACAGACATACACACTCAAAAGACACTTTCACACAGACATACACACTCACACAGACATACACACTCACGCACACAGACACACTCAGACATACACACTCACACAGACATAGAAACTCACTCACACAGGCATACATACTCACTCACACACAATCACTCACACAAACACACACTCTCACAAAGACCCACTCTCACTCACAGACACACTCTCACTTACAACTCTCTCACACAGACATACAAACTCACTCACACAGACACACTCACTCACAAAGACAGACTATGACTCACAGACACCTCTTAATCACAGACACACTCTCACTCACACAGACATACACACGCACACACACAGACATACACACTTATGCACACAGACACACTCAAACAGACATACACACTCACACAGACATACAAACTCACTCACACACAATCACTCACACAAACACACACACACTCACTCACTCACACAGACACAAACTCTCATAAAGACACACTCTCACTCACAGACATACTCTCACTCACAACTCACTCACACAGACATACACACTCACACAGACATACACTTTCACTCACACAAACACACACACTCACACAGACTCTCTCACTCACACGCTCAGTCAAACAGACATGCAAACTCACTAACACAGACAGACACTCAAAGAGACATACATACTCACTCACACAGACTCACTCACACAGACATACACACTTACTCACACAGACATGCACACTCACTAACACACAATAACTTACACAAACACACACACTCACACAGACACACACACAGACACACTCTCACTCACAACTCACTCACACACACATACACACTCACACAGATATACACACTCAAAAGAAACATTCACACAGACATACACACTCACACACAGACATACTCACTCAACAGACACACTCACATAGACATACACACTCACACAGACATACACACTCACTCACACAGTCATACACACTCACTCACACTCACTCACTCACACAATCACACACACTCACACACACAGACCCACACAGACATACACACTCTCTCACACACACATACACACTCACTCACACAGACACACTCTCACTCACAGACACACTGCCACACACAGACTCATTCATTCACAGACTCATTCTCACACTCACTCACACAGACATACATACTCACTCACTCACACAGACACACACACACTCACAGAGACACTCTCCCTCACAGACACACTCACACACTCACTCACACAGACACACACAGACATACAAACTCATTCATACAGACACACACTCACACATACATACACAATCACTCACACAGACTCACTCACACAGACATAGAAACTCACTCACACACACACACAATCACTCACACAAACACACACACACTCACACAGACACACTCACTCACACAGACATATTCTCACAGAGACACTCTCACTCACAGACACACTCTCATTCACAACTCACTCACACAGACATACACACTAACACAGACATATACCCTAACACAGACATACACACTCAAAAGACACACTCACACAAACATACACACTAACGTGCGTGGTCCTTCTCTCTCCAGTGATGGCTTCCGAAACCTCAGAGGGTGAATTGCCCTGTGACACACTCTCACAGAGACACAGACACTTACCCTCAGACACTCACACAGATACTCACACATACACTAACACACACTTGGGTGTAGTAAGTGGGGGATATGGGGGGGACAAATCCACTGAGATGTTTCTTTTTTTGCATGTATGATATATAAGCTATACAATGAGCTGTATCCCCCCCATAATTATTCTTGCTCTTACACTCCACTCACACAGACACACTCACACAGACACATTATTACTCACAGCCACCTCTTAATCACAGACACACTCACTCACAAAGACAGACTATGACTCACAGACACCTCTTAATCACAGACACACTCTCACTCACACAGACATACACACGCACACACACAGACATACACACTTATGCACACAGACACACTCAAACAGACATACACACTCACACAGACATACAAACTCACTCACACACAATCACTCACACAAACACACACACACTCACTCACACAGACACAAACTCTCATAAAGACACACTCTCACTCACAGACATACTCTCACTCACAACTCACTCACACAGACATACACACTCACACAGACATACACTTTCACTCACACAAACACACACACTCACACAGACTCACTCACACGCTCAGTCACACAGACATGCAAACTCACTGACACAGACAGACACTCAAAGAGACATACATACTCACTCACACAGACTCACTCACACAGACATACACACTTACTCACACAGACATACACACTCACACAGACATACTCACTCATGCACACACAATCACTCACAAAAACACACACACTCACTCACACAGACACAACTCTCACAAAGACACACTCTCATTCACAGACACACTCTCACTCCCAGACACATTTTCACTCACAACTCACTCACACAGACATACACACTCACACACACACACAAACATACACACTCAACGGAAACACTCTCACAGTCATACACACTCACATAGACATACACACTCACTCACACAGACACACTCACACAGAAATACACACTTACTCACACATACATAAACACTTACACATACATACACACTCACTCATACAGACACACACACTCACAAAGACACACTCTCACTCATAGACACACTCTCACTTACAGACACACTCTCACTCATAGACACACTCACTTACAGACACACTCACACAGACATACACACTCACACACACACACACTCAACAGACACACTTACACAGACATACACACTCACTCACAAAGATACACTCTCACTCACAGACACACTCTCACTCTCACTCAGAACTCACTCATACAGACATACACACTTACACAGACATACACGCTCACACACACAGACATACACACTCAACAGACACCCTCAAACAGATATACAAACTTACTCACACAGACATACATACTCACTCACACACACTCACTCACTCACACAGACACACTCACTCACACAGACACACTCTCACTCACAGACACACTGTCACACACCGACTCACTCACTCACAGACATACACACTCACACAGACATACACACTCACTCACACAGTCATACACACTCACTCACACTAACTCACACAGACCCACACAGACATACACACTCTCTCACACACACACATACACACTCACTCACACAGACACACTCTCACTCACAGACACACTGCCACACACAGACTCATTCATTCACAGACTCATTCTCACACTCACTCACACAGACATACATACTCACTCACTCACACAGACACACACACTCACAGAGACACTCACAGACACACTCACATACACAGACACACACACTTACTCACACAGACACACTCTCACTCACAACCCACTCACGCAGCCATACACACTTTCACACAGACATACACACTCACACAGACATACACACTCACTCACACAGACACACAAACTCACACAGACACTCTCACTCACATCCTCAACCAATTACAGATCTTGTCCTGGGTGCTTATTTTTGTGCTTTCTGTTCGGATTGATCTTTACATGTATGCAATTGCACAGTGATCATGACCATTCTCATATCTGCTGTCTGCCACCACCAACTAGCCCTGGGCAGTTGATCAACTTGCAACCACCATGGAACCACTTCCAATAGAGCAACCAGCAATGTTACACTACTCTCTATCAGAAATTCTATTTTGACTTATGGACTGGTTGAGAAGTCAGTCCTGTATCCTCACTATAAAGGAGAACTGTTAAGGACTGAGATAACATGTATTATAATTACTGTATCCTTTAATAATGTGTAAAAATATTCCATAATGCTAAAATGTATTCAATATTTCCATGTGAAACAGCTTCACAGTAATTTTGAATACATTATTTTTCTTTAGCAAAAATTTAGGAAGTGTTAATATTTATTAATAAAAACATAGTAAGAAAAATAAAATTAAACCATTATTGTTCCAATTCAAGGAAATCTATGTTATAAGGAAAATAAAAACAAGAAATAAAAGTGTGTTTGTGAATCATAAACTGAAATATGTTCAGTTTAAATTTTAGAATGAGGTAATTTATGGGCTCAATAGGCAACCTTTGCTAAGGTTTTCAGAGGTGAATCAAATACAGATAATTTCTCTTTTTAAAAATTTGCAATGTGACCCTTTCACAGCCTTCGCTTTTCTTCGGGAATCTAGACCAGTGATGTGAACAAAAACCTTCAACTGTGTGCTGATTCTAAAAGTATGGTTATAATAAATGTATTTGATTTTGAAAATATGCATGCAATTTAACTGCTGCATATAATTACTTATTATATACCTGAAAAAAATCCATCCATTCATTTGTATTTTCCATGTGTTAAAGTGTTATAAAAAAAACTTCTGTACAGTCAACAAGAGGTTGCCACATGGGGATTTGTTATTGCAGAAAACAGTTATATATTTTGCTTCTGTCTTGTGTTGAGTTGGTTGATAATAACAGCCATTAGTCATAAAAGAAAGCATTTCAGTGGTGAAAGATTTGGGAATTTTACAAGAGCTTTGGTCTTTTGCAACTTGCAGTTTATGTCTTGTGGTAAACCTAAACCCAGAGCTTCCAATTTGTAGCAGTTCAACTGAAAACTTGTAGGTTTGATAGATAAACTAATAAAAAGGGCCCTCAACAAGTTTAATTACATTGTACCTACTTAGTTGAAGGTGATTTGTAATCCACTCACGTTTAATAATGTATGGCAATGCAATCTCTCTCATAATCTCAGTACACATTTCCATCACTTGACCACCACCAATATTTCTGTAGTTTAAGGAGTCTAAAAATATCCCTTATATTCCCCCTCTACAAACAGTAATAGGGTAAATTGACCGCTTATTTGAAATAGAGGGACCTTTCCTGCTGATTGGCCGTGTGTAATGGAGGCCATTGCACACTAGGTGGCGCGGCCTAAAATGTCCATGAATTTCTTAGGGTTTCATGTTAGGATTAGGCTGGGGGGATTATTGTTAGGTGTGAAGGTAAAGGGTTAGGCTGGGGGGATAAGGGCTAGGTGTTAGGGTGAGGGGGATTAGGGTTAGGTGTTACGCTGGGAGTATAGGGTTAGGTGTTAGGTTGAGGGGTTTAGGGTTAGGCTGGGGGGATAAGGGCTAGGTGTTAGGGTGAGGGGGAATTAGGGTTAGGTGTTAGGCTGGGGATGTTAGGTGTGAGGGGGGGTTGGGGTTAGGTGTTAGGCTGGGGGTGTTATGGTTAGATGTTAGGTTTAGGGGGTAGGGTGAGGGGTGTTTGGTGTTAGGGTGAGTGGGGAGTTTGTTAGTTGTTAATGTGAGGAGTTTTGAGAGGGTTAGCCTTCGGGTACTCTCAGATTATACGCTTTAGACTGAAGATATTCACCAACTTTCTTGTCCGGGTGCCACTGCACACGTCCAACCAACAGGAAAGATCCAAATAGAGTCACCACTTTATTTAACCATCAATTAATGGTTATATGATCACTGGCTTCCCGTAGCTTCAAGAATAAAATGTAAAAATCACGACCCTAACGTATAAAGCCCTTGACAATAGTTCAGCCCCTTATATCTCTGCTCTCGTTTCATAATACTCTGCCAACCATCCTCTTCACTTTGCTAATGACCTTCTTCTCTCCTCCTCTCACTCCACCTTCAATACATTTCTCTTGCTCCTCCTACTCTATTGAACTCCTTGCCTCACCCCACTAGACTCCTCCTGCCTCAAAACCATCAAAAACTCACTCAAAACCCATCAGTTTAAAGAAGCGTATCATCTTCAGTCTTAATATGCACAACTGCACACTGTAAGGCATAATATCACTTAAATCCACAATCTACAGTGTAACACACAGACACCTCCACTTACTGGAGCCTATTGCCTCACACACCGCCATCTTATATCTATCTTCCTCCTGTATCACACCCAAACCCTTTAGATGTAAGCTTGAGAGTTTTCAATCTTGTGTCGGTGCTCTGGGAAGAAGCTTTATGTACCTCAGATTTTAAGCACAAAAACATGACCCCTTATTCTTTTGCAAAGTATTATAGTGTTTTTGCCTTGTACATAACCCCTGTATAGCACTATGAATATGTTGGGGTGTTACAAATAAATTATAATAATAATAACGAAAATCATAAAAAAAATGATGATCATCTGTTCACTATTGTCATTTTGGAGAGGGGAAGAATTTTAACAAAATTTCTTCCAATACATGCAATAGAGTCATGTGACTCCTCATTTAAAAAATGGGTGTCCTACTTTAAATGATCACATCAGTTAGGTGATTACCACGGAGATGTCAATAACCTGTTCGATCATGTGGCTATAAGAACATATTTTGTTTGTTTGTAGGGCCTTTGAAAGTTTTCCCTGTTTCAATTAATAGAGATATGAAACTCCTCATGTGCAAATTACTCTTAGGGGGTTTTGTTAACTTTTGGGTGATATGGGGGTCCAGATGTGGACTTAGATACATGAGCACACAAGGAAAAAAATATTAAATTAATGACATCAGTAATACAAACATAGGTTTTACAAAATCTGATGAAATAGATATAAAGAATGTATAAAAGGTCCTGGGGGTGACCAGGTAGGGCTTAAACAGATACTTAAGAAATGGGCAGACAGGGGTTATACCAATAGCCATGTCAAATAGCCACATTTGGTTTAATCTAATGGACAAACATTGGGTTAAACAGATCGATATAGATAATGGATACACAGGGGTTAAACTGGCAAAAATGGGCAATGGCTACATAGGTGTTAAAAAGACGAGCACAAAGAAAGGCAACACAGGAGTTAAGTAGACAGATATGGAGGATGGCTACTTGGTCTAGCAGAGAGTCATATTGTATGGTCAAACAGGAGACATTAAGGTAGAGAAAAATGGATGAGAAGGGGAGAGTGGAGAGAAAGAGGGGAGAGAGTAAGAGAGCTTGTGAAGTAAAGATGGTCAGAGCAGAGACAGGGAAAGAGTGCAAATCTGGTGAGAGGAGAGAGAGGGGGCACTTGCCCCCTCATCTAACCCCCCAGTACAGTTTGATTATCATTGTTTGTCACATTAATGTACTTAACTATTGTTTGTTGTTTAGTTCTCTCCCTGACCCTATGGACCGCAGCACTCCAGGCACATCTGTCAGCCGCTGCCTCTCTGACCTCCATCAAGCTCATGTTTATTCAATGACCTCATCTATTCATCTCTGCCTCTTCCGCCCCCTTCTTCAATATTTCCCAGCATCAGAGTCTCCTCTAGGGAATCCTGTCTTCTAATGATATGGCTAAAATATTGGAGCTTCAGCTTCAAGACCAACCATCCAATGAACAGTTTGGCTTCATTTCCTTTAGTATTGCTTGACTGGAACTTCTTGCAGTCCAAGGGACTCTAAGCAGTTTTCTCCTACATCACAATTCAAAGACATAAATTCTCCAGGGCTCAAACTTCTTTATGGTCCAGCTCTCACATCCGTATGTTACTACTGGGAATACCAGAGTTCTTATTATGCAGACCTTTGCTAATAGTGTATTATCTTTACTTTTTAATAGCTTGTCCAGACTTACCATTAATTCCCCCCCCCCCCCCCCCCAGAAGGAAACATCTTTTAATTTAATGGCTGCAGACGCTATTAGCCTCATTCAATTGCTGCGATTTTGATATCCAGGCTCCCAAACGGAGGTAGCAAGCTACTTGGCTATTCAATTGCCTTCTGTTTGCAGGCTCCAATTGGGTTACTTGCTGCAAGCTGCGATTCATTGTGATTCGTAAAATTGCAAGTTACTTCCCTCCAAGCTTTTGATCTTTCACGGTCCCAAGAGTTTTGGCTGTTAAAATCCCTAATCGCTATTCAATTGCTCTGATTTCCCAACCATCAAGCCCGCAAATGGCAAACATTGAACCACAGGTTACTGGGACCAAGGAGGTGTCGCACAGGCTTACTGACAAATCAGTGAACTTTAAAATTAAATATAAAATCAATCAACCATTCTAATGGGTGATATTAGAATTAAAAGCACAACATTCTCAAGCTAGCACTTCGCCAAAATAAAATACGTTATTTCATGTTTATTTTCCTCCCAAAGTCATACGGGCTTCAACCTCCAAGTCCGTAGGACTTTGGAATCCAACCTCCATTTTTTAAAGTCCTACGGTCTTGAATAATGAGTTATGGGCTTGGAGGTCATAGGACTTTGGACGGAAATTAAACATGAAATAAAGATTATATTTTGGCGATGTGCGAGCTTGAGAATGTTGTGCTTTTAATTCTGTCACCCATTGTGCTCCCCATTATTTACAGTTCTGGATTAATTTTATATTTCCTTTTAAGGTGCTCTGATTTTTCGGGCTTGAACCACAAGTTATGGGCTTGCGTCTGCAGTCATGTTCAAGCCCGCAAATGCTACTGCCGAGAGCATGGTTTCCGATTCTTGCAACTGGCACCTAACTTGCAGTCCCGGCCAATTGAATAGCAGCGTAAAAGTAGACCTACTGGAGCCCGCAACTCGATCGCAGGAAATCGTCTACCTGCGATCAAGTTACGGCCTCAAATTGAATGAGGCTGTATCTAAAGAGATTTGGAGCTCAGGAAAATAAGCCAGACTCCTTATGTTTATCACAGTGCTGTGCACCCTAATATAATTTACAAGTTGAATCTGACACATAAGAAGATTATCCATTAGACACAGAGAGGCACTTCCTGTTACTTCAGAGGAAGTGTAAAATGTTGCCAATGTTCAACCAATGCTCTTGTCCCTTTAATGGTTTACTTTTCTGAATGCTGTCCTTATTTACTGATGAATACAATACACAGAATACTGTATTACTTTGGAATGTATGAATTAAATGTCTACATGACAAGAAATACATAAAGATCTTTTTTTATGATTGTGTTGACGTCCTTCAAAAAGAATTATATTTTTTGGCCATATTGTACAACAGCAAACTATTTTGATTTGCTTTTGCTCATCATAAATATATCATACCTGAGAAAATAATCTGTATTGTTTTATCCTGAAATATGAAGACAATATTTCATGGAGTATTGGGCCAAGTTGACAGTAATGCATAGGACTCAGTACAGATATAGGGAGGTTGCTGTAATTCCATGTTGTAGGCTTCCCACAGAGAGATAACTAAGCTGATTAACATGAGATAATAATGGGCAACTGCTCCTTAGGTACTTGTAAAGCTTTACCAATTGTAAGAGATTAAAAAGACATTGTATGATAAAAAAAAAAGAACTTAATTAAGCAACAACAAAAATAGAGGTCCTTTCTTTCCCCTCATGCAGGTTAATGGAAGTTGCTTATGAGAGATATAATAACTGAGCCATGTGCAAATGGTTTCCTCATTTCCGCGTACTGAACATGCAAACTTAGGGAAGAGTTTTCTAGAGAGCACTTTCTTAATTAACCACTACCACTAATTAAAGGGATAGTTACCTCACTATAAGTGCTCTTCCTGGTGTAAAAGAGAGCAACATTCTATATTAAAATGATCTATTGCTTTTTTTAAACTACACTAATAACAGCCTGAAAATGTAAGGTCTTAAGTCTGTTTACAAATAGACTCGTGACTGCCCATGATTCACAACATATGCCGATAGCGAGCGGTAGAAAATGCTGTACACATTGATTTATGTTTTTTCCTTGGGTTTTGGAATGCGTTCAGCTACTGGTTAACCCACAAAACACATATAGCAGTTTGAAGCAGTCATTTCTCTGAACAGATGTATTTGAGGGTTAAATCACTCTGTGTCTGCTCTGAGCACGGAGCTCTTGCTGTCAGTCTGCCTGGGGGACTTGGTGGAGCTCAAATAAACGTACACTTCTTTTAGGATTTTTTTATGTGAAAAATGCACCTATTTCAAAATTTCAAAAAGTAGTTCAACATGTTTTTATGAGTATGTTACAATGGTGTGCTCCAAGATGTGCTGAATTAACTGTCCCTTTAACTACTGTATCTACCATGACTGCCTTGTTATTATACTAGGTTGCTTCCATCTTAATTACAAATTACTTACACATTGTACTGTGCTGTTTTTCTCTACAATAAAACATTCATAAGACATTCATCATTGTTTGTGAGGATAGTTTAAGCTAATGCATGCTTCTGTATTCTAACTACATGAGGTACATAGTTTTACCACCACAGAAACAAATAAGTAGATTGTTGTATTAATTGGCATTTAAACAGCTAATTAGTATTTGGGACTACTAATTTAGGATAATCCCCTCCTTCTGTGGGTGTACTAAATGTAATTCCTAGCTAAGCCGCTAGTGTATATTCCAGGACCTGCCTTATTATTAGGTCATGAACTTATCTGTGTAGTCACTAATATTAAATAACCAAAGTTACATATAAAGGTCACAGTGATTGGTCAGGATTTGCCAGCCCCACGGTTTGTTTTCATTGATGGGAATCTGTTCATGCCCCATCCTTGGACCTCCTTGGTTGTACATTTTCATTTTAGCTCTTCGAGGACTCTGCCATCCTAGGCTAGCAGTGCCAAGTCTTGAATAATGGGGGCTTCTGGCATGCGCTGCTGGGACATTTTACCTTCATTCCATATATCATATTCTTAAACAGATACCATTCTTACCAAGAATCAGCATCAGCTACCCAAAATATTTAGTATATTATTACCAACTCACCCATTATGGCTGCCATGAACTACTTTCAACCCTTCCCACTCTACCTATCCTACTGTATTTCTCACCATTATACAATTCTGGCCCTTTGCACCAACTCAGTAACACATTTATTTTAACCTTCCCACCTTATTCCATCTGGACAAATAACTACTGTTTTTCAGTTTTGTCCTGTTCTCTATTTCTGTGCCTGGTGCTCTTGTTTGAATTGCCTTCTCCTCTCTTTTATCCTCCATCACTCTCAGCTTTCATTCCCTTCATGAGCCATCTAATCCGTGTCTGTTACTCTTGCCCAGGTTTCTTCCTCTCCCAGTCCCATTAGATCAGCAGTTTGAGAGTTTTCAATCTTGTGTCTGTGCTTTGCAAAAAGACCAATATTGTATTTTGCTGATCACTCTCCATCCTAGACATGTGTCCTGCCCAGCGCAATTGTGTCTTTAACAGCATGGCCTCAATGCCGATGACTCCTGCCTGTTCTAGGACTTCAGTGTTTGTGAAGTGGTCTTTTCAGTGGATGTTGAAGATGGTGCGGAGGCAATGTTGATGAAAGCGCTCAAGAAGTCATTGGTATTGGCGGTAGGTAACCCACGACTCGAAGCAGCACAATAGGGTGGCCAACACAACAGCTCTGTACACATTGACCATAGTGCAATTATTCAGATGCTTATTATTCCAAACTATTTTATTTAACCTGCCGAATGCACAATTTTTCTTTGCCAGTCGGTTATCAATTTCCTTGTCAATCTTTGCATCTGAGGAGATGATGCGACCCAGGTAGGTGAACTCGTGGACTGTTTTCCGCTTGGACTCTCCAATAGTGATATGAGGAGGAAAATAATCTTCCTGAGGTGCGGGCTGGTGGAGAACTTCCGTCTTCTTCAAATTGAGTTCTAGACATAAGAGCTCTGCAGCTTTGGCGAGGCAAGATGTCAATTGATGCAGAGATGTTGCCGTATGGAAAACAAGGGCAGCATTGTTGGTTCCATTGTCTTGGTGTAGGCCTTTAGTTGCCACAGGTTGAACAGACAGCCATTCGTGCGATATCAGATTTAGACCCCATGCTCATAATCAAGGTCTACTGTGGCCCTTTGCAGCATCATACTGAAGAATAGCGTGGATAGGGTTGGTGCAAGGACACACCCCTGCTTCACACCATTACTTACTGGAAAGAGCTACAACAGGACGTTGCTGTGCCTGTGTTGGCCACGCTGCTTTTCATGTAGCTGGATGATCATGTTGAGGAACTTAGGAGGGCATCCTATATGTTCCAGGATTTGTCACAGACCTTTCCTGCTCATGGTCTCGACCAATTTGTTGAGGTTGACAAACTTCACATAAAGTCCCTTGTTCTGTTCTCTGTATTTCAGCTACCTGAGAACAAAATCATGTCAGTGGTGCTCCTGTTTGCTATAAAGCTACACTGGCTCTCGGGGAGGAGTTCTTCTGTGATAGAGGGAACCAGTCTGTTGAGGGGTACTCTTGCAAGGATTTACCTGGCAACAGAGAGCAGAGTTATCCCCTAGTAATTGGATAAGTCTGACTTTTCTGCCTTTTTCTTGTATAGGGTGATGTTTATTGCATTGCTGCCAGCAGCATTAAGTGCTTGGCCCCCATGCATCCATGTTGTCTTCAGTCTGTCTTTCTGCTGGAAAACGGTGTTGGTGATTGTGAGTTTTTGCTTTGTGCAAAACTCTAGCAGAAGGCACCCGTTGTCGTTGTAGCTTCCATCACCATGGTTTCCAAGTTTCCAAGTTTCTGAATCTTTGCCTACTCTGGCAGTGAAGTCATCGAGGATGATGACCTTGTCATCTGAAGGGACGTTCTGTACGAGATTTCGCAGGTCAGTGTAAAATCTATCTTTTCCGCAGGATCTGCTTGAAGAGATTGGGTTTCGACAGTGAAAATGGTAGCATGCTGCTTGTTTTGAAGTGGGAGCCACAGGAAAATGATGCAGTCAGAGTGACCCTTTCATAGGTTATCAAGTTTTGAAGTGATATGGCTCCTGACTATGAAGCAGATGCTAGATAGGCGTTTCTCGGTTTCTGGCTTGCCTTACCAGTAGATGGTGCAAGCTGAGCCATGTTCCTCAAGGCTTCCTTCATCTGGGAGGCGGACTTCACTAAGGGCAGTGATCTTGCTAGTTCATGGGCAACTAAAGCAGAACACTGTTCTGGGCAGCCGCTGTCTGCTATGTCAAGCATAGTTCTGATGTTTCAACATGAGAGTTTCAGTCCAAGTACCCCTTGTGAGGCAGGTGAGCCTTTTCTTTTTTGCTGAGTTTCGACGGCATTTGAAGATGCCCGTTGACCATGGCTAGCCAACTGGGTGAAGTGAAAAGCTGTCTTTAGGCCAACTTTTCTAGGCCCCTCTCCATGTGGAGCAAGCAGTTCTGTCCCTAGAGAAGGCTGCTTAAGTGTTCAGGATGCGGCTTCCAGCGACATCTTCCACCTGCTGTTTCTCCCCTTTCCCATCGATACAGGGCATGAAAATGTTGTTTGTCTAGATGTAGACATATCCATTGGGCCTGCGCAATTGAGTTTTTAGGTGAGATACAGTGTGCACAGTACTGGTTCCACCCTTTAAACTCGTGGATCATCGGTCATGGCCTATCAAGCTGGGACGGTGACAGGGAGGTCCTTGAGTCGTAGGTTTTGTATTGGAGTGTACTTCTCAGAGATTCATTGCCTGACAGTGCTAACGAGCTGCATCTGCCCAGGTTTGAAATCAGAGTTTTCCTTCTCTTAGGCTGGCTACCAACCAAGGCTAACAAGCCCAGCCTACCCATCCGGTTATAACGCCAGACACTCGTCGAATCATTACATATGAAGCTCTGTAAAAAGAGTGGGCACCAACAAGAAGGTGTTGCGGATGCAGTAATGTAGGAGAGGCCATATGCAATGACCTCCTGACTAGCTAGCCAGTCAGTGGTCATGCGGCTATCACAACACCGGGAAAGGAGAGGCGATGTATTGCGCATACACTTTCCCTGGGTGAGTGGACTGTTCGGCCCAGGTCACCCATGGGATATGTTAGTGCAAATAAACAAATGAAGGATAATAATTTTGACTGGGTTCGAATATCTCTTCAGATGGTGACTCCAGCCATAATATTATAAGATGTTTGCTTCTGGGGATTAAAGCTATGGCAAGACTTGGCAAGCTAGTAAAAAGTAAAGATATATCACTCTCAACAAAGGTCTGCATGGTTAGAACTCTGGTATTACCAATAGAAACATACGGATGTGAGAGCTGGACCATAAAGAAGGCTAAGTGCTGGAGAATCAATTTCTTTGAATTGTTGTGTTTGAGAAAACTGCTTAGAGTCCCTTGAACTGCAAAAATATACAATCAATAAATACTACAATCATGCTAAACTGTTCCCTGGATAGCAAAAGCTCAAGTATTTTGGCCATATCGTGAGAAGACAGGATTCCCTAGAGAAGAAGCTCAAATATTTTTGCCATATCGTGAGAAGACAGGATTCCCTAGAGAAGAATCTGATGCTGGAAAGATTTAAGGCACACAAAGAAGGGGATGGCAGAGATAAAGATGGATAGATGAGGCAATTGAAGCAATGAGCATGAGCTTGATGAGCTTAGAAGGGCAGTGGCTGACAGACATACCTGATGTGCTGCAGTCCATAATTTCATGGAGAGATGGACACGACTGAGTGACTAAACACCATACAACAACGACAATAGCAAAATAATAATAATAAAAACATATATTTAATTGAAATAACTCTCTAGTGGGAAAACATCACATATTTATGAAGTATTAGCTGCTATGTAAACAGTGACAATAAAGTATTTTTAAACAAAATCTTACTATTTCATTCATCTTATAGGGTTTCCCTAATACCCATTTTTAGCTCTGTTTGGTTTTGCTCTTGTTTTTTTCTCTGAGGGGTCTTTAGCATTATTAATTGATGCAAAACTGCAAGAACTGAACAGAAAATATTAATGGCATGTCAGCCTCAGGATACTGGCAGAGTCTGCAAATAATTATGTTTTTCTCTAATATGCTCTTGCACACGTCACAAGTTACTTTTTTCAAAATGGTCGTCCTAATCAATACATATACAGCGTCTGTGTTGCACATTTATCTGATCCCAGTAGCTCTTTTCAGAGGTTGTTTGAGTTCAAGCTGCAAATCTACTCCCAGCGTTATTATATTTTTATAATTTCACAATTCTGTTGTTTACAGGGATCAAAATGAAATCCGCTTGAAAGCGCAGAAAACCAGTAAACAGTTGAGAGGTGTTTGCCAGCTCATTATCTAACTGGGCTCTGTAGTAACTTCATGAACAGCAGCCGTTAGGGAGTCTGCCAAAAGCATTTAGCGGGTGACATTTGTTATACACAAAGTTATACCTACAGGGCCACAAATATGATTCAGAATTTAGTTTATTGGGACAATCTTTACATTAAATACATTGTTTTTCAGTTATTACGTTTAAATACTAGACTTGATGGGTATGTTGTGCACAGCATGTGGTGTCCGGCATTTGCTCATTGGTAAACTATTGAAGTTATAACTGCTGTTAAGATCCTTCCTGTATATATCTTCAGTGTATTTCTGCCACTTATTCTTTATCTGATCTGCTTCTGTTTAGTCCCTACCATTTTTCTCTTTTATCACGTCCACTTTGGCATGAACGGTACCCTTGAAATCCCCAATTCTCTTGAAGAGATCTCTTGATTTACCCATTCTGTTATCTTCTTATCTCTCTTTACATAGCTCATTGTAGAATGTCTCCTTGTCTCTTCTTACAATCCTCTGGAATTCTGCATTCAGTTGGACAAATCTTTTCTTATCTCCACTACCTTTCGCTTTCCTTGTTTCCCTAGGCTACTTTCAAAGCCTCATCAGACAGCCAGTTTGCCTTCTTAGTTTTCTTTCTTTTATTATTTTTTGCTGTTTATGGATAATGTGACACACTTATGTCCAAAGTTCTTCAGGCATTCTATCTTCCATGTCTAGTCCCTAAATCTATTATTTAATTCCACCGAATATTCACAAGGGATATTATTAATTTTGTATCTATTTGGTCTGATGGTTTTCCCTCTTTCCTTCAGCTTAATTAAGAACTTTGCAATAAGAAGCTCATGGGCTGAGCCTTAGTCAGCTACCGGGTCTTATTTTGCTGACTGTATAGAGCTCCTCCATCTTTGGCTACACAGTATATAGTTAATCTGATTTATATATTGTCCATCAGGTGATGTCGATGTGTAGAGTTAACTTGGAGGCTGTTGGAAGAGGAATTGTCTTGACAGAATCTCTCAGCTGCTTCTTCTTGTACTCCAAGGCAAAACTTGCCAGTTATTCTAGGTATATTTTGGTTCCCTACTTTAGCATTCCAATTTATAATTGGACAACTTCAGCCTCTTCAGCTTCCATGGTTGGAGCATAGGCTTGGATCACTGTGATGTTAATTTGTCTGCCTTGAATTTGAATTGAAATCATTCTACCATTTATTGGCTTGTATCCTAACACTGCTTTGGCCACCCTTTGATTGACTATGAGGACTACTCCATTTATTCTGCAGGATTCTTGACCACAGTAGAAGATCTGGTGGTTGTCTAATGTGAAATGTCCCTTTCCAGTCCTTTTGAGTTCCCAAGATATCAATGTTTAATCTTGTCGTCTCATGTTTGGCCACATCTAGTTTGCCTTGGTTCATAGTTCTAACATTCCAGGTTCCTATACTGAATAGATCTTTGCAGCATCAGACTTTCCTTTCCCCTCCAGACACATGCGCAGCTGGGTGTCCTTTCGGCTTTGGCCCAACCACTTCATTAGATATTGTGCTACTTTTCCTCTTTTCCTTTCTAGTATTGTGGGTAGGCACTGTCTGACCTGGGAGCTCATCTTCTGCTGTCATATTAGGTTAACCTGGCGAAAATTCTCAAGTGTGTTGCTAGGTCTTTCTCCAGTGGACCCCAATTTGTTTAATCTCTCTACTATGACCTGCTCATCTTGGGTGATCCAATATGGTATAGCTTACAGCTTTATTGAAGTACACAAGGGCCTTCAACAGTGTTAATAGTTTTTTAAACAAATAAATTAAACCCTATTGTTTGAGCACTACAGTAGCCCTTGAAATCAAATAAATAGCCTAGCACTGAAAATGAATTAAAGGAAAGCTTGACAGTGAATATCAAATTTTTTCCTAATATGACTTTATCACTTTATTAAGATTTTGTGGTTGTGTCTTGCTGCACCAACAGAGCACTGCATTCAAAACAAAGATTACGATATTAAACAATATCCACTTGTCAAGTGGAAAGGAAATAATAGGGAATACAACAGAAACACTGGGATACAGCTTCATACAGTCATGTCAGGGAGAGGTTCAATTAGGGGATATGTTACTACTCAGTTCTTTTTGCTGGATAGATGTCTGTAGTAAATAATAAATGCTCCCAACATGTCAAAAGGTCAAAAACAGACACTTATATTGTGAAGAAATATGAACTATAAAATAACTCTGCATGATTTGTAAAGTAACATTTAAAGAGACACACACAAATAATAAGTAATATGTTATATGATTTTGAGAGAAAACCACAGGAAGAACCAAAGTGTTTGGGAGACTATGATGGACAAGAGGGGTAGCTGGAGACACAAGAGCTGAATGCACCAATGTGCTGCTGTAATTATTTGTAACCTCTAATATATATGTGCAGACTAATTAGCAAAAAATGTCTAATTGGATAATTTAGATTTAAAATCACAGCTATGGGAAGGGATTCGTAAATGACCAATTCAAGATAAACTGTAATGATAATTTAGTGAATGGAGGACCAGGGTGTAAAAAGGAAAATGTTGCCCCACCCCGAGCCATATATTTATATAGATGAATAATCAGAGTATTGCAGCATTTAGTGGTACCTTTTTATTGGACAAACATATTCATAGAAATGATGAGCTTTCAAGAGTTGCACCTCTGTTTATCCTGTCAGAAGTAACAAAGAAAGATGCAACTCTTGAAAGCTCATCATTTCTATGAATATGTTTGTTCAATAAAAACGGTGTGGTTATTTATTATGATAATCCATCTACATTACTGGACACTCATAGCTACATCACTCTTCACAATATATATATATATATATATATATATATATATATATATATATATATATATGTATTTAATTAAAAACATATATTTCTGTAGTGTAGTGGGCCCTGCAGAATTCAATGGAGGTTGTGCAGGTAGTGCTATCCCTCCCCTGCCAGTGTTTATTCTCACAGTAACAGGGAATTCCAAAGGAAGTCAGGTGTGATGTCATTTGGGATTCCTACCCCTGTCAAGAAAATGCACCGGCAGGGGAGGGGTAGCACTACCTGCTAAACCAGATGAAATAGTAAATAGCAAATTAAGGGAGGACATAAGATGCAGTTGACATGCTTAGTAAATCCATCCATGCCTCTTTCCATCAATCCATTTTGCTATCACTGTAGCTAGACATAAAATGTAAGTAATTTGGCGCTTTATAAAATAAATAATCCTTAATTTTTCTAATGGTAGTTTACTGTAATATAATATCTTGGTTATAGAATGTATCTCATACAATCTCTTCATTGTCACCTCCTGCACATTCATTCCTTGTCAGCCCCCTATGTCTGACATCTATTCCTACTGTGATTAATGTAATATACTGTGGCCCCCATTTGGCATGCTCTGCAGTTTGTGCTCCATCTAGTGATGTGTTAGAGTACTACAGCTTTGCCTAAACACGAAGTGGAGGCATACAATACACCTGCACCAGACTTGTAGCCCCATTAAATTCCTTCTAGCCCGTTTGTTTGTGGGCTTGAAATCTGATGGAGTTACAGATCGATTACATTCAACAAGGCCGCAAACGTAAGCAGATAAACCCTTCCCATGCCTGCAAGCTGTTATGGGCCTGGAATAGATGTGGTCCTCTGTTATAACCCAATCCCGTAATTACTGAGTGCGACACAGGCCTCAGAGCCAATGAATCGGGTTCCCGGAAAATGATTGACAGGAGGAGATAATAAAGCTGCGTTCCAAATGCCCATGCGTTGACTGTGTTGTAGATTCTTCTGAAGTAGCACGCAGGTCCCGGAGTTGGTGGTTGGTTCTAGAGAGACAGAGAGAGTAGGCAAGTTTGCAAAGCAGGATCTTATGGATTTATTCCTTTTCACTATTCTAAATACTATTTTAAACTTAAATTTTGATTACACATATATACTGATTACACATAATACAAATACACATAGGGTTAATAACACACATAGATACACTTAGAAACAGGTCAACACATACCCCGCCACCCAATACCACCCACCCTATACCCCAACAGTTAGCAATTACACATAAAATATTTTAAAAATTAACATTGAATCTTCTGTTCTGTCACAATAAACAGCACTGATAATGAGGTAAATGGCCCTGTAAGTGATTTATCCAGTTTCAAGCCTAGATGTCAGATAGTTAGGAAGAAACTCAATAAAATGTTTTCTTCAACACTTTGGTAACTCTTTTCTTGTTTCTCTTTTTCAGCTTCACAGAGGTCTGGATCCACTAGTGAGCCAGCAGGATCCGGCGCAGGGGGAGGAGGGACCAGTTCAAGCCTCGTGCCCTGGTGAGGAAGAGGTCTTCATCTGGGCATGGGGCCACTTGCTGGACCTCATGCCACCCCTGTGGCCTTCGACCCCACTGCCCCCTTCTCCCACAGGTTATGAGCAGCCTGGCCAGGTGCAATATGGCGGAGAGGAGGTATCATCTCATTATTGAGTCATGCCTTGTTGTCTCACCCACCCCGGAGGCATCCCCGTGCACCAGCAGCCCAGCCCCTCCTCTCCTTCCCCCATTCCTCCATCACTGCCACTGGTTGTGCCGCTGCCTACAGTGGATATAAAAAGTCTACACACCCCTGTTAAAATGTCAGGTTTCTGTGCTGTAAAAAAATGAGACAAAGATAAATCATTTCAGAACTTTTTCCACCTTTAATGTGACCTATAAACTGTACAACTTAATTTAAAAACAAACTGAAATGTTTTAGGTAGAAGGAAGAAAAAATATAAAAGTAAAATAATATGGTTGCATAAGTATGCACACTCTTAAACTAATACTTTGTTGAAGCCCCTTTTGATTTTATTACAGCACTCAGTCTTTTTGGGTATGAGTCTATCAGCATGGCACATTTTGACTTGGCAAGATTTGCCCACTTTTCTTTGCAAAAACACTCCAAATCTGTCAGATTGCGAGGGCATCTCCTGTGCATAGCCCTCTTCAGATCACCCCACAGATTTTCAATCAGATTCAAGTCTGGGGTCTGGCTGGGTCATTCCAGAACTTTAATCTTCTTCAACCTTGGTTTCATCAGACCATAACACCTTTTCCCACATGCTTTTGGGAGACTTCCGATGTGTTTTTGAAAAATGTAGCCTGACTTGGATGTTTTTCTTCGTAAGAAAAGGCTTTCGTCGTGCCACTATACCCCATAGCCCAGACATATGAAGAATACGGGAAATTGTTGTCACATGTACCATACAGACAGTACTTGCCAGATATTCCTGCAGCTCCTTTAATGTTGCTGTAGGCCTCTTGGTAGCCTCCCAGACCAGTTTTCTTCTTGTCTTTTCATCAATTTTGGAGGGAGCTCCAGTTCTTGGTAATGTCACTGTTGTGCCATATTTTCTCCACTTGATGATGACTGTCTTCACTGTGTTCCATGGTATATCTAATGGCTTGGAAATTCTTTTGTACCCTTCTCCTGACTGATACCTTTTAACAATGAGATCCCTCTGATGCTTTGGAAGCTCTCTGTGGACCATGGCTTTTGCAGTGGGATGTGACTAAGAGAATTTCAGGAAAGACCATCTAGAGCAGCTGAACTTTATTTGGGGTTAATCAGAGACACTTTAAATGTTGGCAGGTGTATGCTGACTCTTATTTAACAAGATTTGGAATCTGATTGCTTAATTCTGAACACAGCTACATCCCCAGTTATAAGAGGGTGTGTAGACTTATGCAACCACATTATTTGTATTTTTTATTTTTCTTCCCTCCACCTAAAATATTTCAGTTTGTTTTTCAATTGAGTTGTACAGTTTATAGATCACATTAAAGGTGGAAAAAGTTCTGAAATTATTTATCTTTGTCTCATTTTTTTACAGCACAGAAACCTGACATTTTAACAGGTGTGTGTAGACTTTTCATATCCACTGTATATTGTGAGATGACACATCATTATTAATGTTCATGGTCAGTGAGTTCTCAAGAAATAGCTAATGGTTAGTAATGCTTGCAGATGGGAATCAGGTGAGTTGGTATATTGTTACAGTTACAGTACTTAGCACTGTACTGTACATTCATGTATTTAAAATTTTTATTCATCAAAACTTTTTTCTTTTTTACCACTTTTTTCAGATTTTTGTTCTGTCAACACACTGTATGTGTGAAACTTCACAGTCCAGAGCTTTCTTCAATTAAATGGAGTGATTTCTGATGATCCTTTTTTTCATCAGATTCCGGTTGCAGTGGTGTAGTGAACACATGTGACCCTGGTAGGTGCTATGCATCATGCTTATTCTAGACTATGACATTACCCCCTGTAGGTATCTCCTTTTTCCAAAATAGCCTCTTGCATTCCCGGGATCCACCCATGTTATTAATGTACAGTCTTGTCCTTTTCTGATTGTGCTCTTTGCATGAAATAAAGCTTTGTTATACCGTTCTCATTGTGTCAGTGTTTTTTCAATGGTTGGGACAAAGAAAAACAGTGGACGGAGAAGGGGGGAGAGAGACATAGGAGAGGGAGAGGGGGGAGAGACAAAGGGAGGGGGGAAGAGACAAAGGTGAGGGAGAGAGGTGGAAAGACACACAGAGGAGGGAGAGGGGGCAAGAGATATGAAAAGAGGAGGGGGGAAGTATGTTCCCTGGTTCCCCTTCTGAATTGCTGCCTTGTGGTGGTGAAGGGGCTTGTGCACTTCAATGAAGCTGTGAGCTATACCATGTAGGGTCACTCTAGGTGGGCAGGTCATAGTAGAAAGGTCAGACAAATCACAGTCCACTGGAGAAGGAACTGGCAACCCTATCCAGTATATTTGGCATGCAAACCTTGTGGAACAGCACAGGCAGAAACCTATCTAAATGTGCTGCAGTCCATAGGGTCACAGAGAGTCAGACACGACTGAAGGACTGTACAACAAATATTAAAATGTTCCCCTGGTACTTGATATATGTGATGTGGTGGTGTAATTTGGCCACTATTTCTTTTCCCAATGATGAGCGAAATGGTCGATATTAGAGCCTCTGTGAGTGAGAGACGGTTAATATGGCAGGCAGTTTCATGTTTTGGTGCTGCAATTTAATCAGGTAGTGTGTATTTGCTTTCATTGCTTGATGCATGTTGCAGCATGGCTTTTCATATTGGCATATGCATGACCGTTCCAACATATGATAAAATAACATTTACTTTAAATGCCTATTTTTTATCTGGGGATTATTGTGCAAGTAATTGTAATGTCTTTCATTGCTTTCCCCATATTTTAAAGTCCAGTGGTGTAATTATATTGTCTTTTACAGTTTCTATAAACCCTTTGTGGGTCCTATTTGGAGACTGTAATATTTTTGACTCCATTTGCTGTGTACTGGTTTGAACGCCAGTGCGTCCTTGGGTATTCGTAGCAATTTAGTAGCGAATTGCGATCGTAACATTTACGGGCTTGACAGATAAAAGGCTTAGCTGGGACGTAGTCCAGATTTTGAAGGTCCATTGAGTTTTTCCACCTGTAACCCTCAGATCGGTACCTGAAAGAGGACAATTTAATAGCCGTAACCTTTGCAGGCTCCTTTACAGGCTACGATTTCTAAAATCGGAGCAATTTAATTAGGCTCTTGATCTGGGATTGAAACATTTCAGGACCACAGTGGTCCAACGAATTCTAATGCAGTGGTTAAATAACCAAACTTCATAATTGTGGTGTATCACCAAATTCACAAGGTTCGTCTACGTTAAAAGGTATTTATTACAAGGCAACAACACAATACTATAAATGTATTATAAACACACAGCCAGACCCACGGAGCAACAACCAATATAGTAATCCCCTTTCCCAATTGTTTTATCTCACCCACGGTTAGACCATCGACATCACCTCCATCACCCTCACCATCAAGGAAGAAAACAGGAAACAGCACCAGTTTCCTGCCTGGATATATCCTTAGTTGAGATGATGTAATTTACATCACATCCTGTCCATGACTTCCTTTAGCAATTGTGGGAGGGAAGTAAAGATTCTCAGCCCTCCTACAAAGGCCTGTTTAAGTAGTCCTGAATTACCATTCAAGGAAGACAAGTTACCACATTCCCTCACTTTTTCTTCTTCTATGTTGCTCAGTTTTCTAGTTATCCCTCTAGTACAGGAGAACCTAGTGGGAGCAAAAACCTGATATACAGGAGAAATTCAACCCACCGTCCCTCCGGAATAGTTCCCTCAGCGACATAAGTTCTCCTGTACTTTCCTATGGCTGTCAATCCACATATTACACAAAAAAAACGAATTTATAGAATTTAGGTGAGAGTGTGTGATAAATGTTTATGTATGTGCAATGTAAAACTTTATTGAAGAATGTATGAGAGAGAGAAAGGAGAGGAAAAAGACACAAAATAAAAAATAAAAACATTTAAATTTCATTATTATATATCCTCCTTGCAAGTTTCTTCCTCATTTGTTTCATTGCCACACAAAAGTATATTATTATAATTGTCATTAATACTTGAATGAACATGAGTACCAGCGACAGTGTTCGTAGGACTGGATGTGTCTCTGCATTGGTAAGAATTCCCCACCAGGGATGCTCAACGTTTTTTGTAGTAATTTCTATTTCCTTTTTCTGTTGTTCCAGCAGTAAGCTGATGGGGTGTAGTTGTTGTTTGGTACGTTTTACTAACTCATGAAGTTCCAGGGTAAGCTTTGGAATTGGGGGAAAAAGCTTCATTGTCAAATTTGTCCAATCTGCATTTGCAGTAAAATTGATCATTTCAGTGGTAAGGTTTCTTGATGGAAATAGTGTATGAGTTCCTACATGTATAGTAGTGGTTACCATGATACAAGACCCTTCTTCCACCAAACATATTTCATCAACTGTCCTATATTCAGAGTGGCCGATAAAGCATGCGATGTCCCCTATGCGGATCACCTCTTGCACCAGGTTTTCTTTTATCAACTGCACCCAGCCATCCTCCTCAGCTCCTTTGTCCCAAACACAACTGCACAGCCATCGGTGTTGAGATTTCCTGCAACAGCTTTCATCCATCTCCAATCCTGTAATAGTGGCCAGTCTTTTTGATGGGAAGTGTTGCTTGTAGATTCCATCACTTAACGTGCCAATGCTATGTATAAAGTTCAGTTGCTCTGCCTGCCCCTCCCAACGGGGAATTGCCAGGATTAGTCCTATTGTCCCAGATTGTAGTCCATGTGGCATCCATTGATCTGGGCCTTCAATATAGCTGTATTTAAGATTGTCCTCAGTGATGTCCACTCCTTTTCTTTTCAATGACGTGATAATCCTTGTTGCATTGATTTGTCTTGCCCATTTGTTTTCCTGGATGTCTTTAATAGTTTCCTTTAAATCTGCCAACAGCTTTCCTCCAATCATAGAACAGAAAATGGCAGTTCCCACTATTTCATTCTTAATGCTGTTAGAAATGGAAGCAATATTTTCCTCAACTAGATGCAGGTTGTTGGCAATGGTGTGTATGTCATCAACATTGTCTGTCAGTCTACTCACTATAAGGGAGTCAGCTACTCCACCTGTTTTCATAGCATGTCCCATGCCATCAGTAAGGGAGTTTATCCTGCTGTTCAGTCCAATGATGTCTGCTGAATTCCAAACTCCCAATCCAGTTCCGACTCCTCCTAAAAGGGCTGCAAGTGTGTCCCGTTTTTCTCGACTCCCTGCTCCGGTCCACTCAATGATGGTCTCTTGTATACTTTGCTTAAACCACTGCCGCTGTGATTCCGGGCACTTTGGAGGAATAGAAAAATCATTAAAATTTAGAATTATTGGGTAGTAAGTCCACCCAACCCCTTGCACAACTGTTTCATGTGTTGGTACCACCACCAATCCGCCTATTGGCCATGGTACCTTCTTCTGATCTTTACAACGTTGCAGCTCCTTTACAGAGACAAATACTTCATCTATAGTTAGAACACACCCCTTTCCAGTATCAAAATTGCAGAATTCCTCCTAATGTTAAGTTACTCACTACTACTGTAATATTTGTAACCCTCCCTTGTACCTTTGTTGTTATTTTAGTCCTTCCTTTAAAGTTTCCTGTATTCATTATCTTTCCATATCTTATAACCCATTCCCAGTTATGTCCCTCTATACTTTTTATTGGAGCTCTAAGAGCTAATCCCCTGGTACTATTATGTGGCAAAATAATGTTTACTTGTAACCCTCCACCCTCTTTTACTTCCAATTCCCTGGGCCAAATAAATCTATCTGCTTGAACATAATGTAACTTCAATCTTTTCAAACTCTTTCCCTTATTTGCGGTATCTTCTGGCCTTATTGCCTGTCTCCCCATTCCTACTGTGATACAGCTTATACTTATCCATCCTGTAACAAAGATCCACCACAATCTTCTGTTGACACGCATCTTCATTCTTATACAGCCTTGCTCTGTGGGAACACTAGATTCCATCATTAGAAACATATACATAAAAAATAAAAACAGCATTAGAGACATATACATACACAAACAGAAGAAAAAAAAAAACTAAATAAAAAATAAATAATAAAAAAAACAATGTGTATGTATTTATTCAATTTGTACTTAACCTCTATTCCATATTTTGTCCTTCCTAAATCTTTTAAGCTGTGATGCATGCAGCCAGACTTCTCCTTTCTCTGCGTGATCAATCAAGTATACAGAGGTCCCTAATTTATCTACTACAGTATATGGTCCCTTCCATTTTGCTCTTCCCCAAGGAAGGTGTTCATCTTGATTCTGCACCATAACTCGGTCCCCTGCCTCATATGATGTCAGATCCCCTGCTGCATCATACCATCGCTTTCGATGTTGGTATTGTTCTTCATCTTCCACAGCCACAGATTTATGAACAATTTCCAAGTGTGTGGCCAACTCCTTTACCCATTGATCTGTGATTGCAGCGGTTTGTAAAGCTACAGGTGGAGGTATTGTCATCCAGTTTTTCCAGGAGGGCATTGGTCTACCCATTAAAATTTCATACGGTGAAAATCCTGTTGATCTACAGGGCCTTGATCTAAGTCGGGCACATACTAAAGGTATGTATATGTCCCAAGCTTGCCCATGTTCTGCCACCAGCTTTTTCAGCTCTCTTTTTATGGTGCCATTCATTCGCTCAACTTGACCTGCTGCCTGTGGATGGTATGGGATATGGTGTTTCAGTTCAATACCCACCATCCTACAAAGTTCCTTCATTACATTTCCTATGAATGCCGCTCCATTGTCGCAATCAAGGACTTTTGGAATTCCCCACACTGTCAGTACATCGCTTACTAATTTCCTGGCTGTGGTTAGTGCTGTACAGTTTCTTGTTGGGATTGCGATCATCCATCTTGAGAAGCTATCTACTATCATGAGAATATATTTATTTCCTCTTGTGGTTGTTGGCAATGGTCCGGTGTAATCAATTTGAATTCTTTCCCATGGGCCTACAAGTGTCTGTCTCATTAATTCTCCCCTTCTTTTCCTGTTGGACTGGTCAAATCTTGCACATATAATACAACTATCCACAAATTCTTCAAGATCCTTGTTTTGCCCGATCCACCATCCCAAATGTCGAATCCTCTCTTTTGCTTCTCTGATCTTTGGATGTCCTCCTGCTTGTGATCCATGTATCCATCAGAGTAAGTCTTTTCTCACTTGTTGTGGTACAATCCAAATCGGTTCCCCGGTTTCTGATATACATATTAGCCCTTGCTCCTCCATCACTTTTTTGCCCCCGTATATCACTTCTTCTCCCTTTTGTAATTTCTCCCGAATATCTTTTAGTTCCTCATCTTGATCTTGTAATTCCTGCAGTTGCTTCATCTTAATTGAAATAAATGTAGATTTGCTCCTTGTAGTAGAAGCTATTTGTAATGTGTTTTTTGTGGGTGGTTTCCAGTCTTCCGCTTGGACAGCTGCCTCTTTTGCATACCGGTCAGCAAGGTAGTTTCCCTCTCGGTGTGGCCCTGTCTTTTTATGTGCCCGTACTTTGATCATGTTAATTCTTTTGAAATTTTGTGATAACTTTTCTACCATCTGCCATAGATCTTGGAACTTAACAGGGGATCCATCTGTGGCAAGGAATTGGTTACTATCCCACCATTTTAGCAGAAGGCATGTGCCTCGGAACACCCAGTTACTATCCAAAACAATTGTCAATATGTCACTTCTTCCAGACTCTTGCTGAAGTACTTCAATGACTGCAGCCAGTTCTGCATATTGTGCTGAATATGCTTTGATTCTAAATGCAAATTCTTTTATGATATCTTTACCCAACATTTTTACTCCGGCCATTCCTGATATTCTTTTTCCTTGTGCATAGTGACAGCTGCCATCAGTATACCATACAGGATCTGAGGTCATCACAAGATGAGTGGCATCTTTGAACACCGCGTGGCATGTTGATTCAGGATAGATCTGGCATTCATGAGCTTCTCCCTTTATGCAAATTCCAGCCACCCATTCTTTTGGTTCTCTTAAGGCATGAGTTGAAATGTTATCAGCGAGCAGTGCCATAGTCCATTTCTGAATGCGGGCATTGTTGATGTCGCTGATTGCCAGGCTGCCTTGTCTGAGGATCTGCAATGGAGTATGATGTGTACAGATTATTATTGTCTGTGTGCCAAATAGGTATTTAAATCTTCTAATTGCCCAGTATGCTGCTAAGATCAATCTCTCACACCATCCAAATTTCAGCTCTACGGCAGACAGCATCTGAGATCCAAAAGCCACTGGACGTTCTGCATGTCCCCACAGTTGAGTGATGACTGCTCCTTGTGAATCTGGCATTGTAATCGGATATAGTCTAAATTCTTTTTCATGGTCTGGAGATGCCAGAGTTGGTGCACTCCCTAGTTCAGCCTTCAATTTTTGTACTGCTGATGTGTGTTCCTCTGTCCAATCCCAATTCTGTGCTCTCAGGAGTTCATAAAGGGGTTGTGCCAGTTGAGCATATCGTGGGGTAAATTCACGACAAAATCCCATTATTCCAAGCAATGATTGGAGCGCTGTACGGTCTGTAGGAATGGGTAACTGAGCAATAACTTTGGCCCTGTCTTGATCAATTGATCGTCCATCTCCTGATATGGTTACTCCTAAGAAGTTGACTTTCTGGCATGCCAATTGTGCCTTTGCCCCATTTAGCTTAAGTCCAGCTTCCAGTATGCATTGTAATAATATTGCCAGGTCTTCTTTGTGTTCTTCCATGTTCGGGGATTGTAAGAGGACATCATCAACATATTGAATGATACGATCTGGACGTGGGAAAGCTGTCAATGCATTTTTCATGTATGTGTGAAAAATAGCTGGGGAGTCACAATATCCCTGTGGTAATACTGTGAAAGCATATTGTCGGCCCTCCCAGTTGAACGCCGTCCGGTAGTGGCATTCTTCAGCTAAGGGAATTGACCAAAATCCATTGGCCACATCTATTACACTGAATACTTTCATTTCTGGTGAAATTTTGGACATCATTTCACAATAAACAGAAACAACAGGGGCCATTCTTTTTGCAAGTTTGTTCACGGCCCTGTAATCAATGGTAAGTCTCCATGATGAGGCTGCTTTTTCATCTCCATTCCCTTTTAACACAGCTTTTCTCACAGGCCAACATGGTGAGTTACATGCATACCCATTTCCAGATTTAATTCCTTTCATTCTTCCACAGGTATGTCTTGGATTAGCTTCTGCAGCCATTCTGGTTGTCCGTCTAGTTTCAGTTTGTTTTTTTCCAGACTTTTTATCGGAGAGACAATATATGCCATTGGGAGCACAACCCCTTTCGTCAACTCTGTACTTACCTGATTCACCTTTTCTGTCTTCCACAAACAAAAATTGGCAAGATCTACAATGAAATTTCCTTTTTTTAAAGCTTCTATTCCCAATATTTCCTCTGGCCAACCCACTATTGCTTCTACTTGTATTGTTTTTCCTCCAACTGCTACATCAATTAGACCTGCTCTAACCTCCTGTGGATTCCCAGTAACTCCCATAATACTTACTGAAGAATCCCCATTTTTGACCCTGTTGGTCATTGTAACTGCTGCTCCTGTATCTACCAACATATTTTTCCCTACCCCTGCGATGACTGTATAAATGGTAGGCCGACCTGCCTCATCCATGGTTAAATTAGCTGAGTGAATGAGATGCTGAGGCGCAGGGGTTGGGATTTGTCATTGTGACTCACTTCTACTCCGTCCCTCTTTTATAACACTATATTGCATCTTTGCCTCACTTTCCACCAATTTCCTCTCTGACTCAGCTTCCTTGTTTTTAAGTATGTGATTTTCCTCTTCTATCCTATCCTTCTGTCTCCTGAGTTCCCAATAGCCCATGTTACCGTTTCTCTCTCCCTCCTGATTAGCCCTCCAGTTGCTGCCATCCCTATTCCTATAGTCCCTAGGTGGATCTCTCCATCTTTTGTCAAGGTTCTGTCTTGGTCTCCAGTTTTGATCATCCTTCTTGTTCTGGAGTACATCCCACATCTGGTTTCTCCATTTACCATCTATATCTCTACCAGACTCGACCTTAAATGTTCTTACAGCTGAAACAGAGCAGGCCTGTTCTGTGAAAGGATGCTTGATCCACCACTTATCAGCTCTAGTTAGTACCATTTCCAAGTCTGTTGGTGTTGGATCAAAAAGCCTGATAAATTCTTGACACTCCCGGGGAAGGGCTTCCATTACTTTTGCTATATGTTCTGGTGAGCCCAGCACTAGAGGCTGTTGAGGTTGTCGTAGAGTATACCAAAAAAATATCCTTTGAGCTACCTCTCTAGGACCATCTGTTGGCCTCATGGTAATATTTGCTATTTCTTTCTCTATGCTAAGTAGATAGAAATTAGTTGCAGCAATTCTTCCTGCCTGATCAGACACACTGTTATTAAATCCCAATAGTCTACTAGCCAAAGGACCCATAGCGTATTCTAACAGTTCTGTCCATTCCTCTAAGTTAAGACCTCCTTTTTTAGCTCTATCTGCTCCCCTCATAAACCAATGTGTAAACGTATTAAAGTTGTTAGTTGGCATACTTCCCCACCATTTCTGGAAATTGTCTTTATCTGCCATAGACATCGGTCGAGTCTGCATGGAAAATCCTGTAGGTGTTTGCCTTGCATTAAATAATTCTGAAACAATAACTGGTGCTTGTGGTATGGTATCTACTTGTGGAACAGAATAACATAAGAAATCTTTCCTATCTTGGTTCATTTTCGGCACTGGTTCTTTATTTTGTGCCACGAACATATCCAGATCTGGATATATTTTGGCAATGTCTCTGACTCCTTTTATCCCTTCTAACTTTGTTTTATTTTTATAGTCCATTATTATGTTTTGAAGTTCTGTTATTTTTACTCCATAAGCATCCCTCTGTTCTTCTATTTCCCCTAACTCCCTTTCTAGTTCCCCCACAATTGTAGTTGTTCTCAAAGCTGCAATTTTTAAACAATCCCTTTTGTCCATTGCTTCCTCCATTTTATTTGTTGTTTCCAAATTATGCTGCCGTAATTCTACAACTAAGTCTATTAGGCCTCCTATTGTGGCTACAACAGCTTGTGTGACCAAACTTTTTCTCTTCTTTGTTCTATACTTTTTGTTATTTACAATTTGTTTTAGAACATCCATTAATCTCTTCTCTTTTTCACTGTCTGGGTTTGCTGGCTCTGGAAGCTCATATGGACCATCATGTTTTTGAATATGTTTCCTAAAGTACTCACGCACTTCTGTGGGAAAGTATTTGGCCCCTTGAAAAGACATTCCTACTCTTTTACTCACAAAAGTAAGAATCCAAATCAATTTGCGACT
The DNA here is from genome assembly GCA_027410445.1 of Discoglossus pictus. Lineage (NCBI taxonomy): Eukaryota > Metazoa > Chordata > Amphibia > Anura > Alytidae > Discoglossus > Discoglossus pictus. The sequence continues at coordinate 163,705,815 of CM050168.1, forward strand.
AAAGTAGCATGCTTCTGAGTAGCCAACAATAGTTGATGACTATTCAGTAGGCCAGGTGTAATATGTAGAAAAATAGATTAGTACCCACAATGCAAATTATACTTACCTTAGTATGGTGAAGGTAATACTTGCTAATTAACTTAAAATATAATAGCAAGGCCTGCAGGGTAGGAGATATACCTAAACTAGGATATGCAAGACACCCAAAATGTATAAGGTATGGAAGCCTATAGTGTATTAAAATGCACGCCTGAAATAATATATATATATATATATATATATATATATATATATAAAATATTTAAAGTGGTTTATTTATTATTTTTCTCCAGGCCTGTACTATGATAAAGGACTAGAGAAAGAAAAAGAAAGAAGAGAAAAAGAAAAAAAAACAAAAAAAAACAAAAACAAAACAAAAATAATAGTATTAACAAACTCAGGTATTTGAAACACACAACAAACTAATTGTGGCCTGGTGCCCAAGCTTGTATATTAAAAATGGAGGCTTGAATTAGCATTTAATTACACAAAGAAGCCACATGGAGCCTTATTCAAATGCAGACCTAGGCCTGTACTTTGATAGTCAAAAGCACAACAAAACTCAACTCAGATAAACCCACAAAAATAACCTGTATGATATATATTGTTTTATGTATCAAAATAAGCTAGTACGAACAAAACTCAACTCAGAAGCTAGTACGATATATATTAAAAATGGAGGCTTGAATTAGCATTCAAATACACAAAGAAGCCACATGGAGCCTTATTCAAATGCAGGCCTAGCCTGTACTTTGATAGTCAAAAGCACAACAAAACTCAACTCAGATAAACCCACAAAAACAACCTGTATGATATATATTTGTTTTATGTATCAAAATAAGCTAGTACGAACAAAACTCAACTCAGAAGCTAGTACGATATATATTAAAAATGGAGGCTTGAATTAGCATTTAAATACACAAAGAAGCCACATGGAGCCTTATTCAAATGCAGGCCTAGCCTGTACTTTGATAGTCAAAAGCACAACAAAACTCAACTCAGATAAACCCACAAAAACAACCTGTATGATATATATTTGTTTTATGTATCAAAATAAGCTAGTACGAACAAAACTCAACTCAGAAGCTAGTACGATATATATTAAAAATGGAGGCTTGAATTAGCATTTAACTACACAAAGAAGCCACATGGAGCCTTATTCAAATGCAGGCCTATGCCTGTACTTTGATAGTCAAAAGCACAACAAAACTCAACTCAGATAAACCCACAAAAACAACCTGTATGATATATATTTGTTTTATGTATCAAAATAAGCTAGTACGAACAAAACTCAACTCAGAAGCTAGTACGATATATATTAAAAATGGAGGCTTGAATTAGCATTCAAATACACAAAGAAGCCACATGGAGCCTTATTCAAATGCAGGCCTATGCCTGTAGTTTGATAGTCAAAAGCACAACAAAACTCAACTCAGATAAACCCACAAAAACAACCTGTATGATATATATTTGTTTTATGTATCAAAATAAGCTAGTACGAACAAAACTCAACTCAGAAGCTAGTACGATATATATTAAAAATGGAGGCTTGAATTAGCATTTAAATACACAAAGAAGCCACATGGAGCCTTATTCAAATGCAGGCCTAGCCTGTACTTTGATAGTCAAAAGCACAACAAAACTCAACTCAGATAAACCCACAAAAACAACCTGTATGATATATATTTGTTTTATGTATCAAAATAAGCTAGTACGAACAAAACTCAACTCAGAAGCTAGTACGATATATATTAAAAATGGAGGCTTGAATTAGCATTTAAATACACAAAGAAGCCACATGGAGCCTTATTCAAATGCAGGCCTATGCCTGTACTTTGATAGTCAAAAGCACAACAAAACTCAACTCAGATAAACCCACAAAAACAACCTGTATGATATATATTTGTTTTATGTATCAAAATAAGCTAGTACGAACAAAACTCAACTCAGAAGCTAGTACGATATATATTAAAAATGGAGGCTTGAATTAGCATTTAACTACACAAAGAAGCCACATGGAGCCTTATTCAAATGCAGGCCTAGCCTGTACTTTGATAGTCAAAAGCACAACAAAACTCAACTCAGATAAACCCACAAAAACAACCTGTATGATATATATTTGTTTTATGTATCAAAATAAGCTAGTACGAACAAAACTCAACTCAGAAGCTAGTACGATATATATTAAAAATGGAGGCTTAACCTAGACCCCACACACAATCAGCACTTGATTTCCCATGCAGAGGATAATTAGACAAAGTACTTTTTTTCCTCCCCCCCCCCAAAAAAAAATAAAATAAATCTGACTATCTATTAATGTGATATTACCTCATAAATAACCTTTGTAGAAGTCTAAAATTCGTGGTCGCCAAATGTGGTGTATCACCAAATTCACAAGGTTCGTCTACATTAAAAGGTATTTATTACAAGGCAACAACACAATACTATAAATATATTATAAACACACAGCCAGACCCACGGAGCAACAACCGATATAGTAATCCCCTTTCCCAAACGTTTTATCTCACCCACGGTTAGACCATCGACATCACCTCCATCACCCTCACCATCAAGGAAGAAAACAGGAAACAGCACCAGTTTCCTGCCTGGATATATCCTTAGTTGAGATGATGTAATTTACATCACATCCTGTCCATGACTTCCTTTAGCAATTGTGGGAGGGAAGTAAAGATTCTCAGCCCTCCTACAAAGGCCTGTTTAAGTAGTCCTGAATTACCATTCAAGGAAGACAAGTTACCACAATAATAAGCAAAACAAGTAAACACAGCTTTTAAATATATATAGCCCCATTAAAATACCCCTCATAGTTCCCTCAGTCCTCTCAAATTACATTTTTTTGCTGTTTGCGTGGACCGATTCCACAATATGTCCTTCGCAGCGTCCTTTGCGAAATGACTCCCAAAAACGACAGAATAGGCTCCGGGAGAGCTACGTAGTAACACGCAGCCATAAATCTATGAGGTGAATCTCGCACCTCGGAAAAATCTATAAAAGTGCCTGCGGCGTCTGATGCTCCCCCTGCTCCCTAAACACATACCCATGCTGCAGGGGTCCCAATTGAGACCCCTGCAGCCTCCCCACATTAACCCCTTGCAGCGGGGGTCCCTGATCAGCATCGATCAGGATACCGCTGCATTTAAACATTTCATATTTCTTGCCACGGCTCCTTAAAGGGCCCGCAGCACACTATCAACCAATCCGGGTCACGGTGGTACTGTAAGTACCCAACCAGCATCTAACATTAACCCCCCTCAATGCTGGGGTCCCCATCTGGACCCCCAAAGTGTCCCCATATTAACCCTTGATCATGAAACCGCTGCATTTAAAAATTCTAATTTACAGCCTCGAGAGTCCTTAAAGGTACTATAAGTACCCCCCCAGACACCTAAAATGAACCCCATCACTCTAATGACCCCTATAACCCATGGGGCGCTAAACAGAGCCCCATGAGCACCTAATTAACCCTGTCACTCATGGCGGTCAATGCAGAACCCCATATGCCCTTAATTAACCCGGTCACTCATGGTGGACAATACAGACCCCCATAAGCCCTTAATTAACCCTGTCACTCATGGCAGTCAATACAGACCTTCATAAGCCCTTAATTAACCCTGCCACTCATGGGTGTCAATTCAGACCCCCCATGAGACCTTAATAAACCCTAAAACTCATGGGGCTCTATACATAGCCACATAAGACCAAAATTAACTCCATGAGTCCAATAGGGGTCTATATAGATGCCTATAAGACACTATTAACCCCTAGGTTAACCCTACAAGTGCCATGAGGGTCCCCTGGGACCCTCATGACAAAGTCTAAGCACTACACTACACTATTAACCCCTTAACCCTTACTAAAACCCATTAACCCATCAGCACTCGCAGAGCTCCCCGACGCTAATGATGCCCCCAGAGCCTCTTCCTGTTGAAAATTGGAAATGATGCCTTCTGATTGGCGGAAAAGACTGTCAATTAAATTTCAGCCAATCAGAATGGGATTCACCCCTATATCCCATCCTGATTGGCTGATGGACCTGTCATCAGAAGGCACTATTGCCTTCAGCCAATCACAATGGGATACACCCCACAGGGTGATTGGCTGAAGGCATCTGCACCTTCTGATTGGCTGCAGTCTGATTGACAGTGACAACCACCAATCAGAAGAAGCAGATGCCTTCAGCCAATCACCCCGTGGGGGTGTATTCCATTGTGATTGGCTGAAGGCAATAGTGCCTTCTGATTGGTTTAAAACAGATTGGCAGGTCATCAGCCAATCAGAATGGGATATAGGTGTATCCCATTCTGATTGGCTCACAATGTGGCACCTTCTGATTAGCTGAAATGTCATTGACTACCTTTTAAGCTAATCAGAAGGCTCCATTGCCAATTTTCTACATGCTCTAGAGGCCTCATTAGCATTGTGGAGCTATGCGAGTGCAGAGCACTGTTATTTTTTTTTATTTTTTTAGAGCGCAGATTTTTCAAGGGCCCAGCTGGGGCAGAAGAGGAGAATGCCGGGGACATCGCGGACAGTTAAATTTTACATTTATAATATTTATTGTTTATTTATGTTCTGTGTATTTTTGTTTGTGTTATACTGTGTGATGCTTTTTTTTTTTTTAGGGGCCGAGCCAGAGAACAGAAGAAGATGGACGGGGACATGGTGGAAAGATGATTTCAGTACTGTACTTTTGTACTGTTTCATTATGTACTAATTTGATGTTTCTTTTTTTCCTAGGCAGTGCGATCTGAAGGGACATCTGCAAAGGTAAGAGGTTTTATTTATTCTATTTTAGCTTAGATTTAGGGGGTAATGTCTAGATAGGGGGTAATGTATAGATAGAGGGTTACATATAGATAGGGGGTATCAATACTTTTTACACCAATCAGAAGGCACTATTGCCTTCAGCCAATGTATCTCAATGGGATACACCCCCATGTGTTTACACCTTCTTATTGGCTACAGTCTGATTGATGGTGACAAAAGCCAATCAGAAGGTGCAGATGAGAACCCTAATAATAGGGTTTTCATTGTTCTGTCCCATTGTCTGCATAGACCCCCATAAGTGATGGGGTAAGATGAAGGCTTATGGGGGTCTGTATAGACTACCTTAAGTTATGGGGTTAAATAGGGCTAGAAGGGGTTAAGTAGGCTTACATGGGGTTGAATAAGGCTAGAAAGGGTTAAATAGGCCCAGTTAGGGTTATTAGGTCCAGATAGGTTTAGATAGGCCCAGTTAGGGTTATAAGGTTCAGATAGATTTAAATAGGCCCAGTTAGGGTTATTAGGTTCAGATAGGTTTAAATAGGCTCAGTTAGGGTTTTTAGGTTCATATAGGTTTAAATAGGCCCAGTTAGGGTTATTATGTTCAGATAGGTTTAAATAGGCCCAGTTAGGGTTATATTTGCCCAGTAAGGGTTAGATAGGCCCAGTAAGGGTCATTAGGTATGGTTAATGGGGTATATTTAGGGTTAATAGTGTAGTGTAGTGCTTAGACTTTGTCATGAGGGTCCTGGAGGACACTCATGGCACGTGTAGGGTAAACCTATGGATTAATCGTGTCCTATAATGGTCTATATAAACCTCTATTGGACTGAGGGGGATAATTTTAGTCTCAAGGGGGTCTGTATTGACTCCCATTAATGACAGGGTTAATTAAGGGCTTATGGGGGTCTGTATTGACCCCCATGAGTGACAGGGTTAATTAAGGGCTTATGGGTGTCTATATTAATCCCCATGAGTGACAGGGTTAATTAAGGGCTCATGGGGTCTGTTGTGACCCCCTATGAGTGACAGCATTAATTAAGGGCTCATGGGTTTCTGTATTGACCCCCATGAGTGACAGGGTTAATTAAGGGCTCATGGGTGTCTGTATTGATCCCCAATGAGTGACAGGGTTAATAAGGGCTTATGGGCATCTATATTGACCCCCATGAGTGACAGTGTTAATTCAGGGCTTATGGGGGTCAGTTTAGAGCCTCACGAGGGACAGGGTTAATTACGGGCTCCTGGGGCTCTGTATAGAGCCCCATGAGTGACAGGGTTAATTAAGGGCTCATTCGGCTCTGTATAGAGCACCATGAGTTATTGGATTCATTTTAGGTGCCTGGGGGACACTTATAGTACCTCTATTGGACTGAGGAGGTTCATTTTAGTCTCATGCAGCTATTTATAGAGCCCCATGAGTTTTAAGGTTAATTAAGGTCTCATGGGGGGTCTGAATTGACCCCCATGAGTGACAGGATTAATTAAGGGCTTGTGGGGGTCTGTATTGACCCCCATGAGTGACAGGGTTAATTGAGGGCTTATGGGGCTCTGTTTAGAGCCCCCCGGAGTTATAGGGGTCATTAGGGGCTTGTGGGGTTAATTTTAGGTGCCTGAGGGGGTACTTATAGTACCTTTAAGGACCCGCAAGGCTGTAAATTTGAATTTTTAAATGCAGCGGAGCACGATTGATGCCAATCGAGACTCCCGCTGCAAGGGTTATTATAGGGACACTTACAGTACCCCAGAGGCCGGGATTGGCTAATGGTGTGTCATGGGCCCTTTAAGGAGCCGCAGGGGGAATTTGAATTTTTAAAATGCATCGGGGGCCTGGTCGATGCTGATCAGGGGTTAATGTGGGGACACTTCGGCCATCCCGATGGGGACCTCCAGCATTGAGAGGGGGTTAATTTTAGGTGCCGGGGGGGGGGGGGGTACTTGGAGTACCCCACATGGCAGGGCGTGTATGTAGAACTGCCGCAGAGGTCCCATTTAGAACCCCGGCAGCAAGTGATGATGTGGGGGAGCCTGCAAGATCATCTCGCAGGCTTTCACTTCTCCTGTCTTGTTGATCTGTGTTTGACACAGACAGCAGTGCTACCTAGCTCATAAGATTATTGCAGCAGTCTAATTTAATAGCGTTGTAACTTTTCAAAATTTGAAGCATGTAGGGCTCAAGTTCTAACCTCGTATCTATGAGGCTAGAATTTAATATGGCTGATAATTTGCATGTGCAACTTTTCTTTACTGCAGTCTTCCATTTTATTTTTGCTATTAATAGGATTAAGAGTAATGGTGGAAACTTTCGATTCAGATAAGATCTCTATACCATCATGTTGAAAAACTACTACTCTACATAGCACATTTGAAAATCAAAGTAAAGAGGAGAGTAAACCCCACTAGGATATCCCTCCATCTCATTCTACATGCTGCTAATGTAATTAGTTACGTTGTTTACATATGTCTATGTGTATCCCCTTCTGGATTGCTACATTGTCGTGGTAAAGGGCCTTCTGTACTTCAGAGAAGCTGTGAACAATACCAAGTAGGGTCACCCAAGATGGGTAGGTCATAGCAGAGAGGTAAGACAAATTGCAATCCACTGAAGAAGGAACTGGCACCCACTCCAGAATCTTTGCCAAGATAACATTTTGAATAAGCACAACTAGAGACATAAGGATAGATGTGCCTGGTGTGTTATGGTCCATGAAAGACTGAACAACAGCAATAGATATATATATATATAATTTTCTTGCAAATATTCCTCTCTCCTTGCTTAAGTCATGACACTATGGGTGCTGAGACCTTGAATCTGATCATGTGCAGATTCACCAAGGACAAATGTCAGAGCATTCCCATCCAGTGTGCTCTCTATGGCTGACTTGCGTGACTCCAGACCATTGAGTTCTCTATGGCTGGTTTGTCCTTTGGGAATTTTCCTTCAGCCATGAATACTAGTCCGTTAAGGTCCACTGATCATTTGAATATGTAATTAGATGCCTTACAATGTAATTTTCCATCAAAAACATCATTCAATATTATTACTTACTTCAGTCAATGGAACATGTTTGTAGGTAATAATTGACTCCTTGTGATATGTTTTTTAGTTCTTAAGTATTTATTTTGAAATTTCCCATTTTTCTAACCCATTCAACATCCCTCAAGTCTAATCGCTGTCTCCTTGTAGATCATCAGCGAAGGTCTCCTGGACTACCATCTGTCCATCCACAGATGCTTTGTTGAGGATCATTGCTCGGAAATAATATTTATTATAAAGTTATACAGACACTGTCACTCCAGCAACAAGTTGGTGTCATCTTAAACATAATTACAAACTGTCTCCACATTGTACTAACTAATTTTCTCTACAGTAAATCATTCTTGAGATTTTTGCCATTGTATGTGCAACTCCTTTAAGCAAATGTGCAGCTCAACAAGCTTAATTGTGTTTCAATGTTCTTGATAAAGAACACGATTTGGCCAGAGACTAATACAGCAGTATTCAGTTTGAAATAAATAAAAGTTATTTAATTTTACATTTGACTTTCAGTTTCCCCCTCAAGCACCTCAGCTTCTCTTCACCTCCCTGTGTTTATTATCGTTTATTTATAATTATTTTTTATTTATAACGCGCCAACATATTCCATAGCGCTGAATATGTTTATCAGTGTGGCCATCTCTGCCTGGAAGCCAGACTAGTAGCCACATCAACGTTGAAAACCGCAGCCCGTAACATAGTCTGCAAGACTTAAAGCTATTAAATTAACCTCATAAAGCAGTCTGCCGACGACTTGTGGGGTAGCAGGCGATAAACCCAACAGGACGTGAGAATTCGACTGGTGTGCCAGCAAATCCTTTGTTCTTTCAAGGCCTTAACTGTTACGTTTCAAATCGCGCTATTAAATTGCAACAAATTCCCTGGCGTTCAAGTCTGTAACCAGCAAATGGAGCCAAAAAGCCTATGGGTGCTAGAGAGGACCCGCAAGTGGGGTTAAGTCCAATCCGTAACACTGTAAATGCAAATATACATATACTACTGTACATATAAGAACAGAGAAAGTGATGTTAGGTATTAGAATTAATAGCACAACATTCTCAAGCTCGCAAATCGGCAATATAACATACTTTATTTAATGTTTCATTTTCGTGATATATCGATCCTGGCAATCAATGTGTTAATACATTTAATGGGACTCACATGTAATAGAATATCATATTTACGGGTTTATCAATATTGCATTATTTCTGGAATATGGGTCCAATCATAACTCATAAATGAAACCCATATGACTTTTAAATCCCACCTCAATTTTTCAGTGACGTAATTCTGACGATCTCTGTTGCCATTGGCTCCATCAAAACCTGTTACTACTAGTTTGACTAATTGATTGCGTTCACAGCTGCGCATCCAATGTTCAATAAATGGTTTATGGGTTTGCATCTCAAGCACATAGCTTGCGCCCTGCTCGAATTGAATAGCTCCGTAACTCAGCAAAATTGCAGCTGTTGCAGGTCTCACGTTGCACATACGGCCTTGGCATTTTATGTTTCTATAGATTTTTATGGCTGAATCCTGTTTGTTATTTTTTAAGAAAAGTGTGTGTAACGATTTGTGAGTAGGCGCTATACAAGCCCAGAGCCACCTGCTATAGACTACAGGTTATCTACACACAAGGACCATTGGGTTATTTAAAATCTTGGCACCAGAACCCTGATATGTGGCTTCTGTATCAGTCAGAGTCTCTCCATCAGGAATCAGTGCTTTCAGGAGTCCCGGTAACCTTCCTTTGGTAGTGACCAGGACAGGTTACTTGTAGGGTGGAGATAGGTTCAGTATCACAGCCACCAGGAACATAATCAGAGATATTATTTTTTTAAATGACAGCAGTATTTATAGGGGATACATACAGAGGGGGTGTACACAGCACAACAATGGAAGGGGTGGCAGACAATTACAGGAGATGACCCCACATGGGGTATGGCAATAGCTTCAATAGGATTATTGATTACCTTCAATACACATCCTGCTGTCTCTAGCACATATGTGAGATGTGATTAATTTAGTCTGGCAAACAATGGAACAAAGCAAATTTACAAATACAATAGAGGTGTCCATGCAGATAATCCAGCGGTGGAGCCAAGAAGTATGTGCTTTGATGAGCTTAATGAGCCAACACCCAGGCTAAGAAAAAGGGGTCCGCGACAGATTAACCTTGCATTGGTTGTTGCAAATGCCACATTTCCATTGTACAAATAGAATTATCCTCTGCATTTAGTGCCCTCTCTGTCCAACCTCAGGATCATTATAAACCTAAAGTGATAGACTCTACAGTAGTATAATTTCATATAAAAGTTATATAGACCATATAGAGACAAAATGACCCCTTTTGTGCGTTAGAGCCTAGTAGATTCTAGGTGTCAGACTCCTCATAAAGTATAATGGATGGCACCATTTTTGGAATGACCTGCTTTGAAGATGCATCCATGCAGTATGAATTCTATATGTATAACACTGCACCACAAGCTCTGCAGAGTTTTATGGCTATGATTGCTCTTTAATACTTTGCTCATAGTTTCAGAGCTCATTAGTTTGAAAAAAATCAGTCCCTAAGCCAATAAATACGCAGAGGAACTTTGTGCATAGTTTTGTTCCAAGCCAGGGAATTTGAATAAACATGTACTCCTCTGCTAGCTATGCAACAAGGTTCCAATTCACTGTGGAGAACAAGAACAAGATACAGCATGGATATCTTAAAATAATAAAAGAGAATAAAGAAATTGACTCAGTCCTGGAAGCTTTTTTCATCCCCCATGAATGTAAAAGAGAACAACTTTACTTTTTCATACTTGTTATTGTTTGTTTCACTTGAAATATGTTCCATCCAAAGCTGTTACTAACTCCTTTGGGCTCACAAGGCAGGAACTTGTGTCGCTTCAGCCAAATATAAAAGAAGATTGATTTTTAATGTGCAGATATAACCAGCCTATTGTTTAAATACTGTGCAGGAAGGAATGTTATGCACCATTATTAATTTTACCTATGAACACGATGGGGATAAAGGACATTGTGTTCTGCCTCAATTTCATACAAATAATAGCATTGTGGTAGAGGACAAACTTTCACATTTTAATGGACTTAATTTAAAAACATGTTTTTTTGTGTGGAAATTATGGAGTTTTTTTAAAGACTAATTCCAACCTGGCCAAAGGCTGAGAGTTTCTGTAAAATAGGAAAATGTGCACTCTCTTGCCCCCTCCCCCTCTCTCTCTGTCTACCCCTTTTTTCTCTCTGTCTACCTCTCCGTCTCTCTCTCTTCATCTTTCTCTTTCTTTCTCTCTCTCACTTCGTCTCTCTCTTCTTCTTCATCTCTTTAACCCACTCTCATTCTCTCCATGTCTCTCCATCTTCATCTTTCACCCTCCCCAATCTCCCTGTCTCTCCCTCCCTCTTCATTTCTCTCTCTCACTCTCTCTCTCTCTTTCTATCCCTCTCTCTTCCTCCCTCTTCTTTTCTCTATTTCTTTCATTCTCTCTTTTTTCTTCATTCCTTCTGTTTTTGGGAAATGGGATTACTGCCCATCCAGTAGACCACACCTGCACATTTTACAGTGAATTCAAAGTGAATACTATCTGCACACATTTGTTTACCTGCATGGATTTTAGGTAAAATATTAACTCCCATGTCAAGGTTGACTTTTTGTGACTGACCGGCCAAGTAAGCTAAAGTCTAATTGCAGAGCAAAGTCCAAACCTATCTGCAACAAAACATTTCCATCACATAATAAGGACTTATGACATTGGTATTGTGTCATTTTGTGTTGGTGGCCAATTTACTACTTTAACTATTAACCTTTTGATTGTGTTTTTTGTGGTCAAATTCCAGTGGACATTTCAGTATAACATGGACTCCCTGTATTGAAACATAGCCATCACAGACCCAACAAATGTGAGTTTGTAGTAAGGGAACTTGGCTAAGGTTAAAGCTTTGTGGTTAGAGGAACATTGGCTCTGGAGCGTGTGAACCCAGTAAAAATCTCCAAGGCAGCATTCCATGAGATGTTGGGCAACATCTTGCTATATCTTCCTCCGCCTTAAGCACCAGCATAAGGTGTACATTTTCCATGCCTTCTAAATTAGCATGCTAGATTTCTGGCACACCTTATCATTTTATAATAAAAACAACTGGGTAACTTCTGATTTACTTCAAAGTTATTCAATGAAATAGTTCTACTATTCTACTAAATAGTTCTGCTATTACAATGTTCTATGTATTATGTCCTCATTTTCATTGTTAGTGGCTCTGTTTTAGTTCTTGACCTACAAGAAGAATGTTATGGGGCAGTTATTAAAGACACAGGCAAAATGTCAATATAAATTTGGAAGCATTTGTTGTCTCATAAAATACAGCAAAGCAATATGTTTCTGAATCTGATATGTTTCTTTGGCTTCGATATTTATTTTTAATATTATGTTTTCTTTTTTATTTATCCTTTGTGCTCTTTCAAAAAGACTGAAAGTTAATTTAAGAGAATTTGATTTACACCACATATGGCAATAAATACTTTTCTAATAAAATATATCAAAACCATTATTGTCTCTTCTCTTTTTACATAATATTAAAATCCCACAAATCCTATCTACATAGATTAATAATGATATAAATGACAAGATATTCATAACATACTGGGATTTTGGTTTTAACTTATCACTAATAGGGTATGTTTAATGGCCCCTTGTATTCTCTTACACATTTCAAACTCATGAGCTGAATCCTAAATCTTTATGTTCAGCTAAAAAAAGTAAGTTAAACTTTATGACTATATAATTAAAGGGGAACCTCTATATTTGTCACTAATACGTTCTTGGGGGACGGATCGAAACTGAATCGGACGAATACAAAATCAATTTATCACTGAATTAATTTATATTTTGATTACCAGGTGACTTTTCTCATTTAAAATTGCATTTTTGGATGAATATTGGATAATTTTTTTGCATAAAAAATTTGACGAATATTGGATATGACGACTATAGGGGCTTATGAATATAAAGATTCCACTGTAGTGGAACGTGAAGCACAATGATACAAAATTTCCATAAAGTGAATGCTTGATAGTTCTTACTTCAATGAAGAAAAGGTAAGATATAAGTTCCAGTCCAAGCACTTCAGTCCTCTGAAATAGAACTGAAAATAGGTGGGAGGTGAGAAAAGCAATAAGTATCTACTAGTGAAATGCAAAAGTAGATTTTTTTGCAAGGCATGAATGAAATTTTTTTTTTAAGACCAATTAAGAATTCTTGTCATGGAAAGATCACAGAACATCACATTGTCATAAAATAAGGCAGGAAAGTAGGGGGGCTTCTACATGTTTTATCCACAAAGGACATTTTCAATTATAGTATGTTTAGTTTTATTTATATTGGAAGGTTCCCCAAGAGTTTTCCAACACTTCACCTGTTAGCACAATCTCTGTCTCCTACATTGAGATGTTACATTTGTTCTACATAAGACAAGTCTTGTTCCATAGATGTTTGTTGGCGCACACATGAACCAAGTACAATTAGATAGTGAATAAATCACCTGTGATACTAAAATTAACGTTCAGTGTCAGATGTTGATCACATTAGGGTCACCAATGAAAGAAATAACAAGATCATCAAGGAATCATCCAGTAAATTTGTTTTTTTATTCAAATACAGCATCGTGACCGAATGGAAAGATGGCCAGCATGCTTAAAGGATCAATGTACTGATCCACCTAGATAATACCTCCAATAGTCCAATTTTATACAACATACTATACATACTCACATGTAAAAAAAAAAAAAATCTGTCTTGGAAATTTTCTGTTGTGGTTAAGCAAAGTTAATTTTAATTGTTCAAAAAATTAGCATTAATAATAAGGGTATTATCTGTCTCCAGATCATAATTCCAAATCATCAGTCATCATAAGCATCTTCCTTTATCAGTATCCTATTGTTAAGTGAGATCTATTTGAGAAGGGGAAGAGTGGGTCCAAGCCCTCCTGGTGGTAAGATGTTTGTAATTCCTTCACATTGTTCATCAGAATAATAAAGGGCCATACTAAATTCCAAGCCCGTAGCGGCACTGGTACACCCGCAAAGCCTGCAGGCTTGAAATTCGGCTGAGTAACAGAGAGATAAAATTAGCCAAGCCTGCAACAGACGTGGCCGATATCCAAACCCGTAAACCATTCTTGCGTACGTTGCATGTGTGGCCGTGAACAGGATCAATTAGTCAAACCTGTGGTTGCAGGTTTAGACGGAGACAATGGCAAATGAGATGGTCATCATTATGTCACTGAAAAATGGAGGTTAGAATTCAATCCCTTACGGGTTTGAAGTACGAGTTTCGATCAGACCCGCATTCCAGAAATAATGTAATATTAATAAAGCAATAAATATAGTATTCTAGTCCATGCGAGTTCTATTATATGTATTAACACATTGATTGACGGTATTGATATAACACAGAAATTAAACATAAAAAAACGTATTTTTTATTGCAGATTTGCGAGCTTGAGAATGTTGTGCTATTAATTTTAATACCTAACATCACCTTTAATTCAAAATACAGTAGTGTGTTTATATTTGCATTTACAATGCTACTGCCAGGACTTTAACCCCCTTGCGGGTCCTCTCTATTACCCGTAGGAATTTTGTCTCCATTTGCAGTTTACGGGTTTGTATGCGAGTTCCTCCTTGTGGATTTGTAGCAATTTAATTGCGTTTTGTGAACGTAACATTTACGGGCTTGACAGATGAAAGGCTTTGCGGCAATGGAGTTCTGATTTTGACAGCCAGCAGATTATTTGCAGGTAGCTGAAAGAGGCCAATTTAACAGTCGTAAGTCTAGCGGGCTCCGTTACGGGCTACGAGTTTTACCATTGGAGGAATTTAATTGGGCTGAAAGTGTTCTATTTATACATGTATTTTAATGCCCCTGGATGAACTAAATTGAGCATCAGTACAAAGCACAAACATATTTATTCTCCTGACTATCGAAATTATTCTTAAATATACATTGATAGTAATAGCTTTATTCCCCTTTGGTTGTGTGTTTTATAATAGATTAGATTAGAATGCTTTAGGAGGGATGGGTTTGTTAAATTAGAAGATTTGGGGAATTTGCCATTTACCACGCATGCTCAGAAGAAGGCAACTTGCAATTATAACTGTAAGCAATGCCCTTGCAAAAATGTAAATGCCCCTTTTCATACATTAAGCCTTTATCAAAGCATCTTGGATTCCTCAATGGTCTAGCAAAGTCATAACATTATTTATTTTATTTTTTTTACACTAATTTCATGACACTTTAATTATACTTTTACTCAGACTCAGACATATGTATTTTTTCATCACAAAGTTTTCTTTAATATGTTTTGCAGCAGGAAACTATGCTCTTCTTCTCAGTAGTGTGTGTTCCGAATTTTATTTAGGGATGTTCCCTTTAATATGTATTGATGCCAATAAAACCTAAACATTCCATATGGAGGTGTATTTTATTCTGGACAAGGAAGATATGAGGAATCAGTTTGAGGAATCTGTTTGATGTAGACTTTAGTATGTTATGGCTTTAATTCATTCCATGTGGGTTTTTCTATGTTGACAGCTCCCTCTCGGACGCTTGTTCTTTAATATGTGGAAGGGTCTAAACATAGCTATGACTTGGCAACTTTGGCATCTTATTTATTGTGCATTTGACACATAGTGCTTAAAAAATGACTCTAGTAATAATATTCCATACTTTAAATCGATGATGTGAGGCCACATTTAATTCCTGGACCATCACAAAGAATGCTTGACCCCACAGCTGTATTTCAGTTATTTTGGCTGAAATGTGCATTCTCGCTTAAATTGACTAGAGTAATAAAATAATATCCATGTTTAAGGGTTGGACATTTTTTTTCCATTTGATTTTGTAAATTTATATAAATCTACACAAGCTTATATTTGAACCTCAGTGTTGCAGCCTCGAGCAGATGTGCTTCTTTATATCCACTTGTCTCTCTTTTGAGAGCACATCTGCCCTGAAGGCTATTTGAAGATTTACTGCAGATATTTTGACTACTTTGGCCATTGCAGAGAACGAGGCACTTAAAGACTCCTATTAGGACAGGCCTTTGGGTTGGTATACTACTATTTCCTGGGCATCTAATAAGGGTAAAAAAGGAGCAGATTGACCCCAAGTTTCAGTTCTAAAGTTTAAATGTAAATTTAAAATGTATATTGCTTTTTTATTTTGAATACTGATGTTAAACAAACAAACAAAACACTATTTTCTATAGTAAAGTAGAAGCTTATTAGTTGAATAAAAAATATTACTTGCAATTCATATGCCAAATTACATTTCAGCAAAAGTATGCTTTTTAACATGCATTAATAGTATGAAAGTTATTAAAGCTTCTATTTTTACAAAATTATCTTCTAACAGTGTCAATTAACCTGTTCAATTAGAATATTTTACTCTAAGAGTAACTTCCCATAACTATAGCAGGATGGCCCTGTGTGTGACAGGAGTGATTTCATTATGATGTGTCTGTTCTTTTACATGTATTTTACAATGCTTTAAGAAAGCTGCTCGGTAGTGAGAAAATGTCCACAAGGCTAAAGAATTTGGGTATTTAAAAATGTACTTCTTTATAAGTTTATGCAAATGATGCCTTTTAAATGCTTAATTGATATATATATATATATATATATATATATATATATATATATATATATATGAATAATCAGAGTATTGCAGTATATAGTGATACCTTTTTTATTGAGCAAATATATTCATAAATATATGACAAGCTTTCGAGAGCTTCCTCTCTTTCTCAAGTCCAGAACTCTACTGATATTAGACTCCCATACATAAAACATAGATATTACAGGCTTTAAAAAAAAAAAAAAAGAATATTCTGTTCTGTCAGCTGTGAAGACTCCATGGCCCTCATTCAATTGCAATTTGGCCAATTGAATAGGGGTCTAAATAAGCACGTAACATATTTTTTTAAAGAAGTTTTTACTTAGAAAACCTCTATCCAAAAACAAGGTTTTCACTAACTAAAAACTTATTTAAAAAAAATATGTTATGTGCTTTTTTAGAGCACTATTCAATTGGCCAAATTGCAATTGAATGAGGGCCCATGAGTGTAGATCAGAGAAAATAAACAGGGTTGTAAATATTTGCAGGTCATATGGAGTAAGGTACCATAAAACTGTAAGGAGACAGAAACAGACCAGAAGGAAACCAGAGAGAAAGAAAAAAAAAAATCATATCAGGAATATAGAAGGACTTTTAGTCCATCAAGTGCAACCTTTTAAGATCTCCTCTAATCTGCAGTATCCAGACTTTTTATTAATTGTTAATTGTTAATACTTTGTTATATCCCATATTTTGGAAACTTTTAAGCATAGTATCCAAATTATTATTGATTATATGTGAGGTACTCTTGGTGTGTGAGTTAATTTATATACTCTTCCAGCTATTATATTATTACTAGTGACTTGCCTGTCAAAAAATGATGGCAATAAAATCAAAGTCAAGTAATGCTGTTTGCCACACAATGTAAGGCTTTTAGTCCTCTGCGAGCCTCTCCCCTGATTTACTTTTGGTCGTCTAAGCACCTTCGGGGCTCATTGCAAGCCCCACGCTGAGCGCCTTCGGAGCTCATTGCGAGCTTATCCCCTTGTGTACATTTGCTCCTATGAGCACCCTGGCCGTTCATTGTGAGCTCCGTGCTGAGCGCCTTAGGCAAAGCGAGTCTCTCCTCTGCTTTTTTTTAATAGAAATATATTTTTTTATAATAATTAATTAAATACTAAATTAATATACTTTACCTATTTGTAATGAATATATCCAGGAATCAATATGCTGAAGAGCTAACAATTGCTGTTGTTTTTCTGCAGCATACAATGTACATTTGGACTGTTGGTGACCTGAGGAGAAAGTGTCAGCTGGCTGTCCCCCTGTGCTGTGTTTGATGTTTTTTTTTTTTTGTGTGTGTGTATTTGTTGTGTTTTTGGATGTGCTCGGTTCAACCATTAAGTTCGTATTTTTTGCGGGCCGTATTTTATTTTCTCTAAGTGGCGGTTTCCTCTTCAATGTGTTATGGGCTGTAATTTTTTCTGGAGATTTTTCCAAAGTGCTATGGGTCTCGCACTATGAATTGTGTGTTTGAGTTTTCTGTTGTTGTGTAGTCCCGGGGGTGGGGCGTAATTTTTTTTAGCGATTTGTTCAAAGTGCTACGTGTCTCGCACAGTGAATTGTGTATTTGAGTTTTCTGTTGTTCTGCAAGGAGTCTGTGTCTGGAGTCCGCTATCACAATTAGGGAGACTAAGCCCAAGGGTAATTTGAATAAGCAATATTTACGAGCCTTACACATGATGTACTCTGCAAATAAGTTGAATAAATAAGGTGACAATATACAACCTTGTCTCACTCCTTTCCTTATATTGAACCATTCTGTTGTTTGGTTTTGACCCTGGCTTCTTGGTCCACATACAGATTCTTCAGGAGGAGGATGAGATGATCTGGTACTCCTATCTCTTTAAGAACTTGCCACATTTTATTGTGATCCACACAGTCAAAGTCTATGAAGCAGAAGTAAATGATTTTCTGGAACTCTCTCGCTTTCTCTGCAATAGGTTGTTCAGTTGCGTCTGACTCTCTGTGACTCTATGGACCACAGCACACCAGGTGCATCTCTCAGTCACTGCCCCTCTGAGCTCCATCAAGTTCATGTTCACTGGCAACCCACTCCAGTAACATGCTAAGAAAACTTTATGGACAGGCTTAACCAGAAACATACCAATGTGACAGCGGAAGATGAGCACCTCAGGTCAGAAGGTGCCTACTACATTACTGAGGAAGAGCAGAGGGCAAGTACAAGTAACACCTGATGAAGTGGTTGGGCCAAAGCCGAAAGGACACCCAGCTGCGCATGTGTCTGGAGGGGAAAGGAAAATCTGATGCTGCAAAGAACAATTCAGAATAGGAACCTGGAATGTTAGAACTATGAACCAAGGCAAACTAGATGTGATCAAGAAAGAAATGACAAGGTTATACATTGATATCCTGGGAATTGGTGAACCTAAATGGACTGGAGTGTGACATTTCACATCAGTCAACCACCAGATCTTCTGCTGTGGTCAATAATCCCTCAGAAGAAATGTCACTCAAAGTCACTCAAAGAGCGGCCAAAGCGGTGCTCGGTTACAACCCAATAAATGACAGAATTATTTCTATTTGAATTGAAGGCAAGTCATTTAATATCACAGTGATCCAAGTCTATGCTCCAACCTTGGATGCTGAAGAGGCTGAGTTGTCCGGTTTTATGAAGACATTCAACACGTCATAGATTTAAGACCAAGAAAAGATGTTACTTTCATGATAGGAGGTTGCAATGCTAAAGTAGGGAACCAAAAGACCTGGAATAACTGGCAAGTTTAACCTTGGAGTACAAAATGAAGCAGGTCAGAGATTAGTAGAATTTTTTCACCATCTTCCAACAGCCTCTGAGACGTCTCTACACATTGACATCACCAGATGGAGAACATAGATATCATATTGACTATATACTTTGCAGCCAAAGATGGAGGAGCTCTATACATTGGATATTACAAAGACTTTAAAGTAGGTGCCCAGCTGTGTGTGAATGTAAGTGGTATGAATGTATTATTTTGATTTTAAATTGCACCAATACGTACTTTGCTTTTAACTCTTTTGTCTTTTGCCTTGAGAAAAAAAAAAAGATTTTTTTTAGCATTGGTGCTTCAACAATCCTTTGGGTGCTTGGAGTGGTCTGTTATATAGTAGTTGTAGGAGAACCAGCTGTAATGGAATTGATAATTATCCTGTGTGTATTTGCATCATTCAGTCATGTTCCACTCTCTGTGACTTCATGTGCCATAACACACCATGCTGATCCACTTGCTATATTTAAATGGCAAACCCATGTTAATATTGACTGGCACTACTGAACCTCTTAACATACAATATTTATGACAAGATGTGTCCTCCATGTCATCAGCTAACAGTAAAACACCCATGTAATCTTTTATAATTGTAGGACTCTGAGCTGGCACCAGTAAATATTCATTTTTTTTGCTCACTTGTGTCTAATAATTAACACAGCTCTGAATTGCTACTGTTATGAAATCCTTGCAGACATGTGTTTATTTAATTTCTATTCCAGCTTTATCTCACTGCTCAAATATTTATCGAAATGGTAAAACTGATGAAGCCAAATTCCCATTTAATTAAATAGTCTGCTGATATTCTTTATCTAACCCTGTAATATACTGTAAACACCATTAATATTATTTGATTCTTACTGTGTCTTTGTTACTCTCTGTCTTCTGTACTCGTACAATGTCTCAAGATAAAAGAACTGTGACCTTGTATTTAATGGCAATTAAAGCTTATTTTGTATTTGGAGTTGAGCAGCAGCCTCCGTCCTACATTCCAAGCACATTAAGAGTCAACTGAACATCACACAGAAAAGGCAAACTCAGGGTAATCCCTGCGAGTAGCCCAAGATCACCCGCTGTGTAATCTTTCTGGGTAGCCCATACATTTTAGATTAGTTGGAGAACTTCAGATGAATGCAATTTCAAATAAACAGTTACTTCTAAAGTACATAAAATGAGTAAACCTTTGAAGGTTGGATAAATAATGTGATGACAAAGTTTCTGAGAAAATAGGAAATCATAAACGCAGTAAATTACCCTTGTAAAAAAACTGTGTTTGCTATAATTTAGTAATAAAGTCAGATGACCTAAAAATAACCCAAAAATACTAACTAATATCAGTTTGTACAGTTACTATACAACTACATACTTCAATACTACCTTTTTGTGAAGAGATTTGTGTAGCCCAATGAAGCTGCGAGCTATACCATGTGGAGTCACCCAAAAGAGGTCAGACAAATTGCAGTCTACTGGAAAAGGAACTGGTACCCACTCCAGCATCTTTGCCAAGATAACCTTATGGACAAGCAAAATCATAGACATGACAATTTTGTCTGGACTGCACAGAGCTATAGGGTTACAAAGAGTTGGACACAACTGAACAACTAAACAACAACTATGGGACTACTCCTAAAGATATAGGAAGAAATATATTGATAGATTAAAAGATATATAATATATACATATTCCTACAGGAGGTTTAGGTTAGACCCACCTTATACCTCAGTCTGAGGATATATACGCTGATGCTGTGACTGTCCTATAGGCATACCGTAAAGTATATCAGTCTAATCCAATTTAAGAGAATATTCCAGGCCTTAACTCCCAGCCAATGCATACATTTAGGGTTTCCTGTTCAGTAGTATTGCCTGGTATTTTTTAGGGTTGGACTATTCTTTTGAGTTCCCATGTTGATCTCTACCTTGTTTTGGTGTAAGGGCTTGTATACTTCTATGAAGCTGTGAGCTATGCTGGGCAAGTTATAGCATAGAGGTCAGACAAATTGTGGTCCATTAGAGAAGGTAAACCACTCCAGTATCTTTGCCAAGAAAAACTTAAGGATAAGCACAACCAGACATAAGATGTGCCTTGGTGTACTGTGGTCCATTGACTCACGGAGAGTTGGATAAGACAGAAAGACTAAAAAAACAACAATTCTTTTTAAGTGTAGGACTGATATAATACAATATGATATTTCCCCTCCACTTCTTCACCTCAAGGTGCCCAAGACAAAGATAAAATGAAGACTTTAATTAACACACTCTTACCTGCTTACATTCAAATTAGAGCTAAGTGCCTTCTCCATTATTTGTGAGTTGTTCTTGTTACCAGTATGTCTATGCAATCATTTTACATCCATTTTGAACTTTTTTTTTAAAGGAGCTTGGTATCCCACAAAAACTCTACATTTCACCTCTAGTTTTTAGATCATTCCAAATTGGAATGTAAACTTTCCTATAGGTGGTTGACTGATGTGCAAAGTCCATTAGCAAAATCAGTAATAAATATTTTAGGTAAATCAGGCCCCAGTGCTAATTAATTCGGAACTCGACTAGTAACCTTCCCATCCTCTAAATGTATTTATTTATTTATTAATCTAGTACTCAATCATACCTGTACTTCAGTCAATGTCCTATATACAAGACACTCTTTAAATCTATTTCCAAACTATGCAATTTAAGAATTAGTTTATTGTGTGTTAAGTCTAGGTATGCCACCCATGTTGACCTAACCTTTCTGCCCTTTGAAATGCATTAGACTGTAGATATAAATCTTTCTTTCAAAGTGTTACATTGATTTGTTTTCTACTTAAGTCAACCTCACTGGCCCTTTTACCACTTTCTACAATAATAGAGAGATGTAATATACTGGGTTAAAGAGCAAGAATATCCATATTTTACAAATATTGCTTTTGCTGATATTCTCTTTTCCAATCATCCAAAGAAATATTCTTTGTGTAAAAATATAATGAATGTGCTGAGTGCATCTTAAATAAAAGATCTGGTCCACATCTGCTCCTGTAATCATCCCATTACATTGATGATAAATGGCTTTCTTGAAGCAAGGGAATATGTTTGCGTGACTCTCTACAGCTAAACATGATACAAGTCATGTACAGTAGTAGGAGGTAATAAATATTTGTGGTCAAGCAGGAATGGAAAAAAATTAAATGCAAATCATTCTGGGCTAAATTTTCCTTATCTGTATTTGCATCTCACACCTGTATTTTGTAACCAAAGATAATCCATTACAGATATAGAGATATACAAGGGGGGCCACATTTTTTGTGTTGCTCACACCCCTATCTCCAGGCCCAATACAGTGCCAACTCATTATATAAATTGTATACAATGATATGTCTATTGCAACAAAATTATAAGTAGGGATCAGATTTATGAGGTGTAGATCATGTCAAACAAATCTAATTAGATTCTATGAGGAGGTTGAAGGAACTTAAATGAATGCAACTTAGTGGATGTAGTATTTTTGGATTTTGCAAATGCTTTTGATACAGTGCCACATGGGAGACTATTGTGTATACTAAGGGATACAGGAATTGCAGTAAATATCTGATCATGGATTGAGAGCTGGCTAAAAGACAGGAAGCAAATGGTTGTTCAGATTGGACTAATGTGGTAAGTGGGGTTCCTCAGCGTTCAGTATTAATTTATCTTCTGTTTAATATATTTCTTAATGACTTAGAAGTAGGACTGGAATTTATAGTCTCCATTTTTTTGCTGATGACACTAAGTTGTGCAAGGTAATTAAATCAGAAAATGATGTACTTAGAGAAATGGGGGACTAAATAGCAGGTGAGATTTAATATGAATACATATAAAATTATGCATTTGGGAAGGAAAAATAGCCATGCAATTTATAATCTTAAAGGAGCAAATCTAGAAGTATCACAGATAGGAAGGGATTTGGGAGCACTTGTGGACAACCACATAGGTGTAATGATATAGGAATCACAAGGTTTTGGAGACCAGCAGCCTAGGTCAGCAATGATCCAATTCAGCAACTTGTAGGTGAAACAGGAACAAGCTTTATTGAAGGGAACAGGAACCACAATAATCTGGCAAGGTACATAGACAGGAAGTGCCTTATATAGGCCAAGGACCAGACACAGCTGAAGAGACTAGTCACTGATACTATTGCTAGCAGAGTCAAGGTTTATCAGATCTCAAGGAAATTCACAAAGGCAGGCTGGCGCAGTGGTAGGGAAGAGGTTCAGCAGCCTGGGAACCAGGGTTCAATTTTGGGCACCACTTCCTAATAAGGACATTTTAGATCTGGAAAAAGTACAGAGAAGGGCAACAAAACTAATAAGGGGAATGGAGGGGCTAAGCTATGAAGAAAGACTAGCCAAATTACACAGATTTTTGCTAGAAAAAAAGGAGAGTATATGATTACCTTATATAAATATATCCATGGTCAATACAAGGCTTTGTCAAGAGAACATTTTGTGTAAAAGGGCATTCAAGGTTATCCTGGGTAACTAGAGAAGGAGGACTGCTGATCCAGAAACTATTCTGTTTGCCAATATCTAGAGTTAGAAAGGAATGTTCTTTTTCTCCCCTTTTGAGATAATTGTCAACGTTTCAATTAGGTTTATTCTGTTTGCCTCCCTCTTGATCAATTAACAATTAACAATGAATCTGCATTACAAAGCTGCTATAGTTGCTACGTAACTATATATATATATATATATATATATATATATATATATATATATATATATAGATATACAGATAGATAGAATCATATATATAAATATTTTTTGTATTACTTTTTTTTCAACCTCACAGGCCCTCCTGGGCCCACTCAGTATCACCAGAACTTGTATACCTTGCATACTGACGTATCTGGTCTCCAGGACATGTGAATCCCAAATGATATCCCACACACAACGTCATTTTGGATTCTCTGTCCTGGAGGCCAGATGTGCTGAGGCCGAGGGGGCCCAGAAGGGGGCCAGGAAGGCGACAAAATGGGCCTGGGTGGTGGGAGCCAGGAGGGGTTGTGTTGCATTGCACCGGGTACACTGGCTATAGTTCTGCCCCTGTTTATGGTTCTTGAGCTTCATCAGTGAGGCATAACTGAATTTCCTAAGTCACAGTGAGCAAGGAGTACACGTCTGGAGCCCCTATTTCCTATAGGGTGAGAAAAACTAAACAAAAGCAGAGTCAGAGGCACAAACTCTGAAAGACATGGGTGTGGCCTTAGCTCCACCTAACACCCAGAATGCATTGTGCCACATCCTGATGTGAAACATGAAAGACTTCAGGGAGAAAGATGGAGATTCCAAAAGTTGTTAAGTGGATAGTTTGTTTTTTTGTTAAAAGTTAAGTATACATTTGATATAATAATCACCTTGTTAGATAAACCTAATTAGAATATTAATATCAAATAAAAATGCCCAAAATATCCCTTTAAATTTGAGAGGAGCAAAGAAGTGTCAGCAAACGAAGATGAATATTATAAAGTGCATCTAATAGACTTGTACGAGATGTGTTTTATATAAAATAAGAATTAGTCTTCAAGAATGGGCTGCGTGTGAGCAAATTGCACACAGAGGGGGAAGTGTCCTGCTGGTTCTTGGCAAGGTATTTCAGGAATATATTTTATCTGTAAACTGTGTGAACAAATAAGGGGATTTCACTTTGAAAGGCAACATTGCTGGCAACTTGAGCAGACATGAAATACTCTTAACAGGACATTAAAAGTACAAACAAGCAAAGTTAAACATGTGGCGTCCAGCCACAGATGGAATGGAGCCATGGAGCCACAGACTGACCCTGGACACATGGGAGCTATGTACATAGTCATATTATCCAATTCACTGGTGACTGTGAGTATAGATGAGTGTTCATCGGCTGGCAGCAAAAATACATAAATTACTGACACATTTAATATCAACTAAAGTGACGTTATAGAACAGACAGCGATATTTTCTTATTTATAGGCACCTTCCACACAACCACATGGAAGAACATTTTAACACAGCAGCAAAAAAGGGTCAAAATCTGATGATTAATATATCAGAAATGAGAATAAGTTTAATTGATGACCAGTGTACACTGACAAATATCTATGGTTAAAGACTAACAGCATAATTTGGCAGGGGAATAAAGTAATACAATTATTTTTAATGGGAAAAAATAAAGTTTTGAGTCTTTGCTTGAGGTCTACTTGCAACGGTGCAGCTAGAGAGCCTTGGTGCCAAATAAAATATTGCCCTCCACGGGGAATTGTAAAATTTTTTGGAGCTGGGCCAACCCATTTATCAATTCACTTAGTGCCCTACCCCATGACTCCTCCCCATAACAGCATGCCTCCCCAAGACCCTTTTCCCATTGCTGCTCTCCCCCAAGACCCCTTTCCATAGCTGCTCCCCCCAAGACTGCTTTCCATAGCTGCTCCTCGTCCGTCCTCTTCCCATTTATAAATTCACTTAGTGCTCTTCCCGAGGGTCCCTCGCCATAACAGCATCCCTCCCCAAGGCCCTTTCCCATTGCTGCTCCTGCCCAAGACCCCTTTCCATAGCTGCTCCCCCCAAGACTGCTTTCCATAGCTGCTCCTCGTCCGTCCTCTTCCCTCCTGCCTGTGCATAGTGCCTCTACCTACAGCACAGCTCCAGGACATGCATACTTGAGCTGGGTCCCCCATTTATCAATTCACTTAGTGCCCTTCCCGAGGGCCCCTCGCCATAACAGCATCCCTCCCCAAGGCCCATTCACATTGCTGCTTCCCCGCAAGACCCCTTTCCATAGCTGCTCCCCCCAAGACCCATTTCTACAGCTGCACCCCCCCCCCCCCACCTGGGACTGCTTCCCATAGCTGCTCTTCTTCCCTCCTACCTGTGCATAGTGCCTCTACCTACAGCACAGCTCCACGATGTGCAATACTCCACCAGACACACACATATCTATATCTATCTATCTATCTATCTATCTATCTATCTATCTATCTATCTATATATGTACATAGATTGGAGGGGCTCCCACTGCCCCAGCAGGGGCCCTACACTTCAGAAATATAATTAAGAAAGAACAAAAAAAAACACAGCAATGCCCACCCGAGAGTAGGGCCCTGGGGCACTGCACCACCTACACCACTGGTAGTTCCGCCACTGCATCCATAATACTCTGGTGGTGAAGGTTACATGTGAGAGGAGGGTGTTTACATTTCTGCAAATGCTGTTGTTACATTTATTGATGCAAGATGCCTGATTCTTAGCAAGTTTGGGAAAAGCAGGTGGGGGACCAATGCAATTAAATCTAATCCAACAAATCCAGTTCTACCTTTTTTCTCCTCCGATCACTGATAGAGTAGAAGGCTACATCCCTCATGCCCCAGCTCTTAGAAAGAGATGAAATAAGGACAAGATGGGATCTTCTATATCAATCTTGTAAATGCTTTTACATTCATAGCTTCTAAAGTAAAGTTGTTACTTTGTTACAAACCTCACAAACAACAGCTTTTTTCTTGAACTACAGAGGTCCATAAAGTGAAAGATTTGTATCTGTGCAAATTCCTGGGATACTGCATGTTGGCTGAATTTAAAGACCCAGTGCAGAGGTATTTGACATGTGTGCGTTATTTTTTAATGTCACACTGCTGAAAAAACTGATTGTACCTGACCCTGTATAACCTTTGTATAACCCAATTAACCAATGAGCAGTAATAAAAGTATATGCGTCATAAGTTTCAGCCAGTGAGATAAAGACCGTGATTATGATCTGTGCAGAAATGTGTTGCCAGTTTCAAGTAAATTTAAAAATCTTTCACTTGTGAAAACATTTTTTTTATAATATTTAAAATATGTTGTTCCCTTTAAATATCATAAGTTTTGTAAAAATGTATACTGCATATCTGTTAATTACACTTCCTTTTCACTCTCCACTCTGATTGTCATAATTTATATCTATGATGTTTTATTTCACCTTAGTTTCTTTCTCCAGGTACTTTAAAGTTACTAAATACATCTTGTAGGAGACAACCTTCCTTGTAAACTGACTCTGATCCTCACTAGAAGAAATGACTGTACTGCTGTATAACATCGAGGTAATGGTTCCATTTCTAGACACAGATGTCACTTTGACTTGTGTTGTTCAGTCGTTCAGTCGTCTCTAACTTTCCATGACCATATAAAAAACACATTAGATAAGAGGATAGAAATGTAAGATTTGTATGTGGAGAGGTAAAATACCCTTCCCCAGAGCCCTCTGATTTTTCATGGGCTACACAATAAAAACAATAGAAATGGAGATATACCCCTTCTCCCTAACACCTGGTGCTAGCCTCTCCACCCTAAACTGTGCCCTTTATTCCTTACTAACCCAATGGGGAGACAGGGGGACAATTAATCCCTCCACCACACAACCCCACTGATTCTCCCCTAAAAGCCAGTTGTAGATGTTGTTTAGTCATTCAGTTGTGTCCAACTCTTTGTGTCCCCATGGATTGTAGCCGGCCAGACACATCTGTCACTTACTGTCCCTCTGTGCTCTATCAAGTTAATGCTCATTGTTTCAATGATCTCCTCAATCCATCTCCTCCTCTACTGTCTCCTTTTTCGTGTTTCTTCAATCTTTCCCAGCATCAGAGTCTTCTCCAATCCTGTCTTCTCATGATTTGGACAAAATATTTGAGCTTCAGCCTAATGATCATTCCTTCCAGTGAACAGTTTCATTTCCTGTGATATTGATTGATTTGATCTTCTTGCAGTTCAAGGCACTCTAAGCAGTTTTCTCCAACACTACAATTCAAAGATGTCAATTCTGCGGTGCTCTGACTTCTTTATGGTCCAGCTCTCAGATCTGTATGTTACTACTGGGAATACCTGAGTTCTAACTATGCAGACCTTCATTGATAGTGTAATATCCAGACTTGCCATAGCTTTCCTCTCCAGAAGCAAACGTCTATTAATTTCATGGCAGAAGTCATCATCTGCAGATATCTTGAATCCCAGGAAAATAAAATCTGTCATTGCCTACACTTCTTCCTCATCTACCATAAGATCTGACAGACACGGGATAGACCATGCAGAACTGCCATGCAGAACTGGCATGCATTATCCATTTTGCAAATCATGGACAACACATTTCCATACTCCAATTTCTTGTGATTAAAGGCATATCTAAGTTTCCTGGATTATGACTGCATTGGATAGAGGAGACTCAACAGTGTATGAAAACATTTTGTGCATGAAGAATTACCAAAATAAACTTATAAAAACTTACCTTAAAGTCAGCAAACTGTCTTCTATTTTCTGCAAGTTGAATTTCAGAGTTAATGCCCTCTCTAAATTCGTTTTAGCCAATCATAGTCATAGACAGCTGAAACCAATGTATCAAAGTCTGGGGATCATGTCTGTGCTGCAAAGAAGCCTGGGATTTGTAGTCTGGCACATATCCATGTTAGAAGGTTATATGTATTTTCAAATAAGAGTCTCTCTCTACAGCACATTCACACTTGATTGCCACGTCTGCTGCTAGTTAGTTCTGTTTATGACCTACTGCTACTGTTTTTTCCCTCTCTCTGTTTTGCATAGCTAACTAGGCAGCAGCTGAGAATAGTTAGGCAATTACCACTTCTGCTGGTATTCCATTCTGTGTATCTGCTGCTGTTTTTTCCTCTCTCTTTGGCAGAGCTAACTAGGTAGCAGCTAAGCATAACTGAGTAATAACCACAAATGATGGTAGCCCACTCTGTGTCTCTACTACTGTTTCCTCTCTTTCACCCTCTCTCTCTCCCTCCCTCTGTCTCTCTGCCTCCCTCTGTCTCTCCCTCTCGATCTCATTCCCTCTCTCTCCCTCTCTTTCTCCCTCCCTCTGTCTGTCTCTCACACACATTGAACTGCACAGCCGATTGCTTAGTAAGGTTAAAGGTTAAAATCTGTACTTGCATGCTGGGTAGCTATAGGCTAGTACATTTTTGGTAATGTAAGCACTCTGGGGTCTGGAAATCAGGATTTCTGTTGGCTGCACATAGATCTGTAAGTAGACTGAACTTTTCAAAAAAATCAATCATTTTCTTCTAATTTGTGCCTGTTTGTTAGGGAACATTTAAAACTGAGGAAACTTCTCTATTCCTTTAAATTAAATAGTTTAAATTCATAGTGAGTTTTCTTTTTACAGTTCTGGGGAAATAAGAAGAGACGAGTATCCATCAACTGATTTCCCCAATATTTCTTAAGAAGAGATAAGAGACATCTGATAATGATATTAAGTTGTTATAATGATACATTTGGAAATATAGAACATTCTTCTCTGATAGTAGCTTTCAGTGATGTAGAGATGCCAAAAACATATTAAATAAATGTAACCAGCTAAGATGAAGAGCTTTAAAGATGAAAAACAGCAAGCCACCAAATACATGGTTTGTATTTGAAAAGAACATGATATTAACTAAGCCCTGTGATTGAAAAACTAGAATATATAATCAGATATTAGAAAAAACAAAACCTTCAAACTATGAACAGATATGTACTTTTGTAGTATCTGGTTATCCAGGGAATGAATGGAGGAGCAAATCATTTTCCTTTATTTAAGTTTTCACTCCAGAGTGGATGCCCTCTTCTCCAAGCTGCTGAAGCAAATAAATAATTCCAATATAAATCCATATTGTTCTGTTGTTCAGCCATGTCTGTCTCTCTGTGACCCTTAAGATACTAGAGTGGGTTGCCATTTTCCTTCTTTAGTAGACAGTGACCTGCCCATCTTGGGTGACTCTACATGGTAAAACTCACAGATTAATTAAAGTACACAAGTTCCTTTGCCACCACAAGATAGATATCCAGAAGGGGAATGCATATATAGATATGTGTAAATATATTTAACACATTGTAGGATTGGATTCCATTATATAGTTCACAGCTTCACTGATATACACAAGCCCCCTCACTATGCCAAGGTAACAATATTGAACGGGATAACAGGATTTATTTTTTCTTTAAAACACATTTTTGGCCACTATTCATTCTAGTTCTTCAAAAGGGCATACTATAATATTTATACAACAGTGTTTCTTTAAGTAAAAATGTCTCCATTGCAAGATTTGGCACCACCGATATTATCATCTTGGGGATTTGTTGTTATTGTTGATTGTCTGGCACTGTCTGGATGCAGCTGTGGTCTTTATAACATGTGTTTGTTGGCCCCCCTAATTAGCATCTTGGTAAGCAACGTGTGAGAGGCGACAGTGGGGGGGCTGAGTCTTCATGGTCCATAAAAGCATGAAGAAGAGTTGGAAGATGTCAGAGTTACTCAAGCCAATTGGAAATGCTCTCTTGAAATGCTGTTTGTTGTTTACTAATAAACTCCACAGATCTGAGCTTCATAAACTCATGTTTTAAAATGCACAGGAGCTGGAGACTGTGAGATGTGTTGAATTATATTAGATATTAATCCATGTAGCTGAGAGATAGATTCTTGTGCAACTGTGGCTTGATCCATATCTTTCTCCTATTAATCTGGGTAAAAGAAAGTTTCAAAAGTGCAGGAAAATGTTCGAGCCCACAGTGACATCAAATGTACTGTGAATGGGTTTTATTTGGTATATATATATATATAGGTCTCCTGGATTGTGCATAATATGCTATGTTTTAAAGCTGTGAAACGCAGGGAACATATGCCTAAAAGAAGCCATGTGTAAAGTGTTATTTTGGGGTTAAAAGGGTGAAAATGCTCTGTGTACTCATTTGCACGTGCCCACCCAGGTTCCCAGAGTTTAATGCAATAACTGAATTTCTGGGAATTCTGAGAAGGAATTATGTTTTTTAACTTATTTCATTCAAATGTGATCACAAATGTATTGTTTATTGACTTTATATATTAAATATGGGCTTTATTCTATTGGCTAATTCATAAAATTACACACACTTAAAACTACTCTTAAAATTGCCACATATTCTATTAGCTACTCACAATCCAATTACGAGTTACCCGCCCACAATTACTACAGGCCAGCCACACCCGCACATTTCAGGCTTAGAACTCCAATGTTTTTCGCACAGTTTGAAAATTACGAGCCCTTAATAATTAAAGTTACACAAAATCAATATTCTATTAGACCCGGAGCTCTAGCTCGCAAATAAAGTCTAACCCACAACTGAGAAAAGTATCAAGGTTCTGACAAAAATATTACAAGTACTAAATAGGACTCGCAAGTTATTTTTCAAATACTTATTAGCTCTGTAACAGCAATTATCCACACAATACTGTACTATAAAAGCATGGGAAGGCATGGAAAGACATTAGACTTAAGTGCACAACAGTTTCAAACCCACAAATATGCAATTAACAAATATTATTTAAAAAAGTTATTTTTCAGTAATATCGAACTCGGTACTCAAGAGGTTAATACATATCATGAAACCCCCATGTACTAAAACAGATGCTCTAATGTATTTTATAAATTGCTTGATTGCGAGCCCGATCTGCAAATATTACTTATTTATTACTTATACATAACATTACTTATAGCACTAATTCTTAGCCTCCGATTGCAGATTACGTGTAACTTCCATGTTTTACTGATGTCAGTCGGATTTTGCGAGCTCAAGTCAACAGAATACATCTAAACATTTATATATATATATATATATATATATATATATATATATATATATATAAACTAAATGCAGACAAATGTATGAGTTTGAGGCATTTGCATGCTTCAAATAGAATAAGGCTCTATGTCAGTAATTATCAGATGTCAAATGTTGGTATGCAGTAAATTTTTTGTCTGATACTTGACAGGCATCTTGGGCATCATGGGACAGTCTGTTTCATTTTCCTAGGATTAAGCCATGCCAACCTAAGAGAAAACACACCACTGGCTTCAACACTCTTATCACGTATAAAGAACAAGTTCTAAAAATTACCCAATTAATATATATTTTATGTAAGTTACTAATGCTGGTAATCCTTTCTATAAATGTACCAATGTGCTTTTAAAAGAACACGTGTATAACATTATAAAATGAGCTACAAAAGGTACTGATCCAGAGTCCCCTTACCAGGAGTAATTACACTGAAATATTATTTTTGAATCTACAGGACTCAAATGAAAGTTCCATGAAATTAGCAAAAAGCCCCAAGTATTTTTGGTGATCGATAGCTGATACAATATAACTGTTGTTTTCATGTCAACTTCAATTACATTTAAAATGAAAAGATTTTATGAGGAATTAGGCTATAGAGAGTAGCCAAAAATTAAGGACATATGACAGCAAATTAAACTACCTCTGAATGGCTGAGCAATAGATAGGAACAACACGTCAGGTTTTGGCAACTACCATGAGTGGAAATTCATTTGCATAAAAATACATTTACATTTCAGTTACTCTATTTTACTCTTAGACCCTGCCTCTTTCTCTAGGTGCCATGAGCAAGTTATTTTGCGTGGGAGGAGGTGGGTGTGAAGTGGCAGGCTTGCAGTGTGCTGCACTATAGTCATAGAAACAAGACAAGTAAACAATTATTTTATCTTGCCCCTAGCTATAAGTGCATCAGGCTTTATATTGTGAGCAAGTCTAGTTTTTTTTACAATTTATGATAGTTTTTGCGCCTGTATCTGTCTGAATATACACATTCTACCTTTTCCAGTCCACTGTTTCATTTTCCGTCAGAGAAATTGTGCATTGATAAGTTTATATGTGTTATGTTCTTTACATATTTACTTTCATATTTACCTGTACTAAAGTTTATTACAAATCAACAATATATGTTTTGTAAAAAAAAGATAATTTAAAAGAATTAAAAAAGTTCTTAAACAATAAAATAATATAATGTATAGAAAACAAAATATGCTTGTGCCAATACCATTCTATCTGTTACTCTAGCCACCACCATCAGATAATTACCTTAAAATTATATATATATATATATATATCATTTTAAGGTAATGTTATATAAATTATATATATATATATATATATATATATATATCACATAAATAGTTCTCAGCAGCGCGGGCTTGCGCTGAAGGCACTCACTGCGCTGTTGGATCCCTACGACCTGCATGACTTGCGCATCATACCTACAACTCGCGGAACTACACATCAACACAAAACTCAAATACACAATTCACAGTGCGAGACCCGTAGCACATTGAAAAAATCGCCTCAAAAAAATAAAAAGACACACAAAATACATACAAAACAAACAAACAAAAAAATCACACACAGAAAGGGGGGACACACAGGACGTCTGGGAGTGAGGTTACACACAAATTTAAGTCCAATTTCAAGAGTTTCGCCACTCGAAAAACCTCTAAGCGAGAGAAAAAATGGTGCGAAAAAAAAAAAAAACGAGGCTACACGAGCCCTAAGCATGCAAAACACAGCCAGGCACATACCACTTTTACGAGGTACAAAATACACTATTATGAAGGATGCAAGATGATCCACACCCGCGTAACACATACACAATTGCAGCCATTTTACCACACTACCTTGCAACTAATAACATTAGCATTTCAAAGTGCGGAACTACAAACGGTTTGCCCTCGCGCAAGCAGCCTATTTACACTACACACTGCACATACTGCTAACACTTACACCTCAGCTCACCAAGAGTGCAAATCTACATTGTATGCAGAAGGAACATCAAAACAGATTGTTAGCTCTTCAGCACATTGCTTCCTGCATATATTAATTACAAATAGGTAAAGCATATTAATTTATGATTTTATTAATTAATAATTATCATTAAAAAATAAATACACCGAAAAAAAAAACAGACGACAGGATCGCAATAAACGCCAAAGACGTTCATGGCGCGTTTCACAAGGAGCGCCAACGGTGTTTAGAGGATCAAGACTACACCAGGGGAGAGGCTCACAATGAGCGTCAAAAGGCAATCTGCGCAGACCTTGCAATGAACGCCAAAGGAGCTCTGATAAGGTACTTACACAACCAAAAGACTTACTTTGTGTGGCAAACAGCATTGCCTGCCTTACAATTGTATTGACGGGCAAGTCTCTAGTATATATATATATATATATATATATATATATATATATATATATATATAGATAGATAGATAGCTATGTATGTTGCAATGCAAGTTTAATGTATGTGCCAAGAAAGTAGTCTTGTACATACAGTATACACACACATATATTTCCCTATTTTACTTTTTTCTTTCACCTCTAAACCTAGAGCTTCACACACCATCACCTCTCATCAGCATCTGAAATCATACAACATGCCCACCCACCTACCCGGTCTTCACCCACCTATGATTTGTGTTTATATTGCAGGTTTCTGCACTATCACCTCCATTTTACACAGCTGATACACCCACAAATGTAATCACTAACAAACTCTCTACTATCTCTTCAACCACTTGCCAAGTTCTTTTATCTTCCATTTATTACTTCACCTTTTGTTTTATTTATCCCTTTAGATTGTAAAACAAGTTTTTAATCCTATAAGGTTTCAAAAAATAAATAAATAAACACCATGATGTGTACAATTTCAAACTTAAAAACAGGGACCTCTACTTTCTGTAATGCGTTTAATATTGTATTTTTTTTCTTTTCTTTGTATTTAACCCCTGTACATCGCTATGGAATATGTTGGCGCCTTACAAAAAACTATAATAATATTAATAATATTCATCTGCTTCTCTTTTGATAGTAACTAACAGCATGCCAAAAAGCTACTTGACCCTTAGCCTGCTTAGATGCTGAAATTGCCTCCAATTCAGGGAATCTGAGTTGTTTTATGATGTGATGTTGTGGAATTCTTCTCTTATTTGGGTTGATGGATTGGGAATGTAATGAATGAAATTATTAGATATCCACCTACCCATGTTTTGGATGATATGGGAAAGTGTGTGATTTTTTGAGGCGAGATGTGGCTGCCTCTATGCAGGAGTGGCCTGAGTGAGAGAAGGGGTCAAACTCTAGTCTAATGAGGAGGAGATGTATGTAATGAATTAAGAAATTTCATAATGGGTTGACTCGCCAGATGAGAAATGATGGTGTGTCAAATGATACAGTGAATAAACTGTTGATGACTTTGGAGAAAATGAGCCTGTCTTTTTATGTAGTGACTCCTGTGTGGATCCCTAATGGTTAACATGAAATTAAAAAAGCAGTAATGGAAGGTGAGGGGTGAGAAGTGAAGTAGTGCGTGAGGAGAGGGATGTTAATGGCTGCTAGACATTTCTGGTGCAGGAACTGGGGGCAGATGGTTTTGGTGTCTGCCATGTTGCATACTGCACAGAAATGCAACAATCTGCAACTTAAAAGGTGCATCCTTTGGTATTAATGACTGTAAATGTGCCCCCCAAATAATGCACCTGTCAACCTAATATATACTTATGTGGCCGTGAGGATGATTGCTGAGTGAGATGGGGCAGTCATGAAGGCTGGGATGTGTCTGGCAGAAGTTGAAGAATGGATAAGAGACAGGCAGTATTGGTAAGTAGCTGCATTGATGCGGCAAAATGCAGATAAAATAGCTCTTGATGAAGGGCAGCCCACTTCATGGGATAGTTGAACTGGGATACTGCTACTTTAGCTGTGAATGACCTATGAAAGTCATAATAGTAATAGCCTCCATACTTATGAGCAACATCTATTATTAAGTAA
The DNA here is from genome assembly GCA_027410445.1 of Discoglossus pictus. Classification (NCBI taxonomy): domain Eukaryota; kingdom Metazoa; phylum Chordata; class Amphibia; order Anura; family Alytidae; genus Discoglossus; species Discoglossus pictus. Next base: position 163,741,730 of record CM050168.1, read on the forward strand.
TCGTCCAATTCTTGTATTCTCTGAGGGTTAATAGAGCATAAGATGTCTCAGAAGATGCTGAATCAAAAAACAAAATCAGTTATCGATTTATTTTGATTCACTCATAAAGACTTCATGTCTTTTCCCTCCATAATGTCCCTACTGACATGAGCAGGAACGAAGTGAGCAAGCATAATAGTGGAAGGTACCATGGAAGGCTTGCCTTGTGTATTCTGAACTCTTTGAGGTTGTGGATATGATCCGGATGTTTGAGAATTCTCTAAATGGGTCATGCGTCCCTCAAGAGAAATTACAGTTGTAGGTGGCCCTGGCTGTCGAGTATGGAGAAGATGCCACCTGTGAAGGGAGGCTTTCAGGAATGAACAAGGCTTGATCTGTCATGCTTGAATAAGATATATTGTCTGGAGAAGAATGAAATTTGTTATTCTGGGAATAGATCAACGGGATTTCTCTATGTGATACTCAAGTGACTTTGTGGCTTGACTCGTAGCCAAAGAAGTCCAATGGGGCATAATTGCTAGCGTCTATTGGTAGTGATGTTCTTTGTTTGAATTAGTGTGGTGAACAACAAGTGGCTGATGTAGCTATAATGGAATAAGAGTGGTGATAACCAAATGAAAGTGGATAATTGTATTCGCTTTAAGCAACTATAGGGTGTTTGTGTTACATAGACGAAGGGTCAACTGAGAGTGAGTATCTGTTTCATTAGTGGCAATATTGTGAAAACGACTATATCAAGAATGACGTAGATTGGGTCTGTGCCTTGGGGTCACTATGAGTGACATTCATAGATATAGAATGAAAGTAAGGGTGAGCAATATGAGGTGATTTGCAATATGTGAGGTGTGAAAAAGGTTTGTAAGAAACCAGAAGCTCCATGATATGGAACGACGTGGCGGACAACCAGACGAGAGGGAGATGCTGGGGGGCAGGTTAGGCGGAAGATGCTGCAGGGGAACTCAAGCTCAAACGGCTGAAAAAGGACAGAGGGTAGGAACCCCAGCAGGGTAAGCAGAGCCATTGTCATAGGTAATGGCAGAGAATGATATGAACCTTCCCTGAGAGTGCCAAGTTAGGGAATCGAGTGGCGGAGAACCTGACAGGAGGGTGAGAGTAGCTTAGTCAAGCCGCAGTTGAATAAAATTGAAGCCATCCGTGCATGGTCAAGACACCTTAGAAGAAACCTTGCAAGATAGAAGCATGTCTTGGATTTGTTGGCTATTAGTGACATTTCATACCAAATTTTGCCATGACTGTAGCTCCACTACCTGATTTTACAAAGCCAAGGGCTTCTGATGCTGTGACATTGGGCTCATGTTTATTGCCAAAATTTACTAAGCTTTGCAGGGGTTTCGAAATGGTTCAGGATGGCTGCTATTCCTTTATTTTTGGAGAAAGCTACAATTAAAACCTCAGTAAATTTTTTTGAGTCTGACTCAGATTATAATTAATTCCTTCAGCAAGTTTTTACTTTAAAAGAATCACATTCATGACTCTACAGGACCCTGGAGACATCCATTATATATTGGTGGAAGTTGTGTGAGGGGGACATCTACAATTTTGGAGAGCTATTGTTGTATTAAATTATGCAAGGCGCCTGCTTCTGTGCCACTGAGGGGGAAGGGGTGTTGTGTCAATTTCAATCATATCCTACTATCAAACAATGCATCTGGACTTCTGCCTATTTGCTCCTCACACACACCTCACTCCTGATCACTACAAAAACACACCCCGATGATACAGCTCTAATCATGTGATTTCGCCACTCATAAAAAGAGTCTCTAAAGATTAAGAATTTCTCAAAAAAATATTTTATGTCCATGACTTACACAGCTGTTTCTATCTTTGCAGCACTCATGGAAAAAATACAACATTTGGCATCTTTAAAATGTTGAGTTTTGGAAAATGTGGGACACCAAGATCATTGCATGTAAAATTTCTCCAACATGTCACACTAGTAAAGAGCCAACAATGGTTCATGGACCAGCTGTGAGTTGATTTTACAAACAGTATGAATCATGATGAGAAAATAAAATAAACTGCAATAACAGTATAAATATAACATGTTATTATTTATAAATGGGCCTGCTGGACTTCATGTTCCAAAAGACCCTCGGTAACAATCAAGTGACTACATTTTCAAGTATACTTAGGGAACCACTAATGTTAACCACTACTCTAGTACATCCCCTTCTGGATCACTACCTTGCCATGGTAAAGTGGCTTGTGTACCTCAATGAAGCCTTGAGCTATACCATGTAGGATCACTCAAGATGGGTAGGTCACAGCATCTCTAGTCAGACAAATCACGGGTCACTGGAGAAGGAACTGGCAACCCATTCCAGTAAATTTGCCAAGAAAACTGTATGGATAAGCACAACCAGAGACATATGTGCCTGACAGGCTGCTATCCATAGGGTCACAAACACAACTAAACAATTTAACAACTCTAGTACATATATTGTATATGCAATCTGTGTCTCTAATAATATGTTATTAGGTTTTGTACATTGTGATCATGTAATTCTCTGCATTAAATATTCCAGAAGAAATGTGAGAAAGATTAATAAAATAAAATGAATGCTGTAATTTGTCACACTGGAGTAATTCATGAACCAATGGACGGACCATTCATCACGTCCACATTATAGCCCAGAGTTGCGTCCTAAGCTGACAAACTATAATCTGACTCAGGAGCGGCTTAGTCCACTGATATTCAGCAAGTTATGGATTTCAAAGAACCTCATTAGGACATCTCATTCTCGTGCTGTTTGCTTCATAGTTTGAACAGCTCCCAAATTTCTTGTACCAAGGACCTGACGTCTCAGCTGAAATCATCCACCTAACAAGCAAAACAACAGCTCCTGGAACATTCTCAATGCTGGAAACTTCACACACAAATTATATCCTGGGAAAATGATTAAGACGGGTAATGATCCTGGTATTATCTGGGCAAATGAGAACAAAATGTAACTGGTTGTTATTGAGATTTCTGTGGAGGTTATGTATTAATCTGCTCTCTGAACGAGATATTTCTGATAACAAGTCATTTGGAATATTCCTCATTAATATGATGGTTCTGTTATTTGGCTTCATTTATGGAGCACAATGAGTTCTATATAGACTTGCTGGACACCAACTGGAAGGAATTTATCAGGTCTACCTTTCTGAATTGATATTGACAGCTTAAAGGGGATATTAATTTGATCTTTACTAAATGTATGAAATGTGTCACATCTGGAGTTTCTCTTATGTCAGTGGGGATAGGAGCTGCTGATTTAGAGAATGAAGAAGTGGGCACTTCCATATGTATTGAAGAATCTGTCCTTCTTTCTTGATCCCTGGTTCTTCGTGTTTAGCCCATGGAAATGTGCCTACTCCTAAAAACTCTTTAAAAAAAAATACTGTGTTTTATGTTAATTTTTCAAATTCTGGTTGGCTGAAATATTGGTTAATCATATTTCAACCAATTGGAATTGAGTATTTGAACTACTGACACCCCAAATCTGATTTGTTAAAATCTAACCAATCAGAATGCACAGATTTCAATCAGTAAATTATGATTGGCTAGACTTTTAAAGGGAAATGTAAGGTTTGCCCCCTGTAGGCCATGCATACAGTGTCTCTGTAGTACTAGATGCACTAACAAATTACAGATTGCCTCTCAACAGCATTTGAAAAAACAGTCTTTTATTGGCGAATATATCTAGTATTAATAGAAATATTGTCTATGCAGCTAGAATATCACTGCTATATTTCTATAAGTTTTTTAGACTAGGTCTCTTTGCATCTGAGGACTGTGATAAACATTATAAGAGAGTGCCGTAAATCAATGAACTGGTACTTCAAAATATAACTATTTTTGGTATTAAGTTAAAATAACATAGTATTTAAAAAAAAAAAAGATGATTGAAAGAGATATAAATGAAAATATCAGTAGCTAGCCTTTTGCTAAGGAAATAGATAAATAAAATATCCCCTTACTTTCATTTATATCTCTTTTAATCATGTTTTTTCTTTTAGTGAAAAAAACATGATCAAAAGAGATATGAACTCATGTTTATATCTACTTTCCTTGATTGATAGTATTCCTAATAAATCATGTGTAGGAACTACTAATTAATTAATGTACTTTTACCCATTTTAACATGTCTTGCCCTCTTCATTTTAACTTAGAGTTTAGGTGCCTGTCTACTTCAATTATATAAAAAGTAGATAAATAAATAAATATAATAATAAACAATTGTCTCTGACTCTGCGACTCAAGTTCTGAGATGGAAAGCCCAGGTGACATAATCCACTGGCAATATGTACTGGATAACTCTATTGTGGAGCTGCCAGATAAAGAAATTAAACTCCATTTCAGAATCTAATAGTGGACAGTACAGTGTCAAGATTTGGAGATTCTGAATGCTCATACATCGATAATATTGAAGGACATTATAGTTATTTTGGCACCCTCACTGTGCAGTGTAACATGAAATAATTTCAACTAACAGCAAATTATGTCCGGAAGGGGAGGGGGGCAACACTTTGTGGCACTGTTGGACTAATGGGGGCCCTGGATTAACATTGACTATCGCTCTTCTTTCCTCCTTCACTCTCCTAATGCTGTCCTCCCAGCCTCAACACTTTGACAGCTACATGATTATTGTGGGCCCAGGCCCAGGGGAGGCTGGGCCCAGTATATGAAAAGGACTAATCAGTTACAAAGGGCCCAATTCATTTAAGCAATCGTAAGTTACCGGAGCCCGTAAGTGAGGCCATAAGTTAATTTGCTATTTAATTGGCATCTTTTTGCGGGCCCTGGACGGTTTACTGATTAAGGGCTTGAAAGCTTTGCAATGGTTAAATCCAGAACTTACAACCTCCCGCAAATCGCTATTCAATTGCTCCAATTCCCCAAGGCCGCAAATGGTTTCATACCCGTAAACTGCAAATGTTGGAGAAAATCCTATGAGTGCTAGAGAGGACCCAGGTTTAACCCCTGTGCGCAGAACTGTAAATGCAAGTAAAAAATCAATACTGCACTGTAAATAATGGGGAAAGCAATGAAAGACATTGGAATTAATTGCACAACAGTCTCAAGCTCGCAAATCGTCAGTAACATTTTTTTTTATGTTTAATTTCGAGGTTATATAGATCTTGGGAATCAATGAGTTAATACAAATCAGGCCACCCATATGGACTAGAACCGTTTTGGCATTCATTTATATAATTTTGTATTTTGAGGGTTTGCGAGTCCCATTGCATATTGGACCCCCAAACCTAATTGATTGACTTGTAACCTCCATGTTTAACTGCCGTAATGATGGCGGACTCATTTTCTATTGGCTGTTTCGAAATGGGAGGTTACAGTCTTGCTTAATTGATCATATTCCCGCTCTGAACTGCTTCGGAGGAGTGCATGGTTTACAGGGTCGGCTTTCAGCCTGTAACTTGCGGGCTCCTTCAATTGAATAGCACCAGAATCAGAGACGAACGGGAGCCCACATCACACCCGCAGACATACGGCCTGTATCCCGCAAGATGCGGGCTTGCAATTGAATTGGGCTCCATGTCTACAAAAGAGATTTACAACTAGCTCAGGACACGGACATGCTCTTCTTAAGCAAACAGGGATCAAAAGACCTAGCAATGTAGAGACAGGGACAAAGAGATGAAGGCAGGTGCTAATCGATTTTATTAATCATATTTTAATAAAACTGAATTGTAGAGTAATGTATAACCCCTGTTTAATCTCTATAACAGTATAAGCATGGGTGCAATGCCATTATCTACTAGTAAATATTTCCCCAGGAGTAAATATGATTTAATGTGCTCCTACTGCTGAGCTGTCTTTCCCTAGGGTGAGATATGGTCATGTTTAAGCTTAAAATGCAGGAGGGGGTCCTAATAAAATGTTGTGTGGGACTCCCAGTTAAAGGGGCCACAAGTAAGGGGCACAACAAGATGGTGAGTTAGCCACCATTCTAAAGGAATAACTGCCACCCATACTTGATTAGTGAAGTATCCCCTACCAAGTACAAAGAGCAGGAAGGAAATTCCTGATATGGGTCGGTTACTGACCTCTCTCTATGGTTTGATTTGTTCACCCCTATTATTTAAATTTTACTGTTCCTGTAAGTGTGCTGTGTTCTCATCAACAAAAGGAGTTGTCAGTTTGAACTATATCATTTACGTGTATGGTTCATTCTGGGGATTAATATTCCTCGACTTTCAGATTATTGCTTGCTGAACCTGCATTGTGCCTTTTTACATTCAGTAAGATTGACTGGGTGGCTCTACTGGTTCCTTTGATGTATGTAAGCTGGCTTGGTTCTGTTCCTGTTATCGGGGATACACAGCAAACCAGACTGTCCTACTGGGCAGGTTTGAACTATGTTCTTATCAAGTCCAACAGAAGTAGTAGGTTGTCACAAGCAGTGTATGGCAGTTACTCTGCTCTTACTCATTTATTCCACTATTTACCATAATTATCAGGAGAATGGCTGTACCACTGGAGGTTACCCACTGCTATCTACTCAGCATGATCAAGCTGCCATATACTCTGAGAGAAAAACCATTGTCACCAAACAAGCCAAGATGGCTCATGTCTAAAGCTCAATAAACACAGATTTCCCCATTTATTAATATGATATTTTATATCCAAGAGCATCTCTGCTTGCTTCCGAATTGTTACTAAAGATTTCCAATAATACAAACTCATTATTCTAAAAGCTTTGTTTCTTTTACTTTTTATTTTAGATGAAAATGAAGAATAAATATAAAAAAAAATAAATAAGAATAATTAACAATTGGACAGTTAATATGCATTAATATTATAAATAAATTGGTAGTAAAGTGATGAAATACATTTAATAGATTGATGAAATCAAAGTGAAGGTTCTCCTTCTGGATCTCTACCTTGTCGTGGTGATGAGGCTTGTGTACCTCAATGAAGCTGTGAGCTATACCATGTAGGGTCACCCATTATGGGCAGGTAGGTCATAGCAGAGAGGTCAACGTTTGGATAATGAATATACCATTTAAATTGGGAATAGTGTCAACAGTGAACCAGTGGGGCTCTAATCCATCTAATCCATTTTTACTCACCACATAGCTATTGCACGGAGACATATTTGTGGTTGTTTGGTTGTTCGGTAAGGTCCAATGCTCAGTGACCTATGGACTGCAGCACGCCAGGGACATTTGTCAACCACTGCTCATCTGAGCTTCATCAAACTCATGTACATTGCTTCAATTACCTCATCTATCCATCCAGGTGTCTGCCGCTCCCTTCTTTCGTGCCTTCAATCTTTCCCAGCATCAGAGTTTTCTCTAGGGAATCCTGTCTTCTCATGATACGGCCAAAATATTTGAGCTTCAGCCTCATGATCAAACCCACCAGTGAACAGTTTGGCTTTATTTCCTGTAATACTGAATGATTGGATCTTCTTGCAGTCCAAGGGACTCTAAGTGGTTTTCTTCAACACCACAATTCAAAGGTGTCAATTCTATGTCGCTCTAAAAAATGAGGACAGCCTCCTTAGCATATTATTTTTCACATCCAGACTTCCAGCAGGGGATGGAGAGAAGCACAGCTTTTAGCAAAGCTAAAATACTAACAGACTTATTAAATTCCAGCCTCGAAGATAAGACGCTTCTACTTAAATTCTATGACACTATTAAATTAGCCCTGCTGCGAGCAATGTGTGAGCTACGCAGCCTGGCCGTCCGTATGAACACTGCGATAATGTACATGAGGAGTGACAGCCTGTGAGATGATCTCACATGCTCCCCCACCTCATAAATTGCTGCGGGGGGTCTGAAACAGGACCTCCGCGGCAGTCCCCCACATAAGCCCTGCCATGGGAGGTACTCCAACCACTCCCCCGGCACCTAAAATTAACCCCTCTCCATGCAGGGGTCCCCATTGGGACCCCTGAAGTGTCCCCACATAACCCCTTACTGCAGGGGTCCATTGGGACCCCCGCAGCCCCCCCACATTAACCCCTTACAGCTGAGGGCCCCTATCAGCACCGATTGTGACCCCGCTGCATTTAAAATTATAAATTTCCAGCCTTGCGGGTCCTTCAAGGACCGTAAAGGTCCTAAAAGGACTAGCGCTAAAAAATATTAATTCCGGCCAACTAAAATTAACCCCATAACTCATGGGGGTCAATACAGACCCCCATAAGCACTTAACCCCATAACTCATGGGGGTCAATACAGACCCCCATAAGCACTTAATTAACCCTGTCACTCATGGGCGTCAGTACAGACCCCCATAAGCCCTTCATTAACCCTGTCACTCATGAGGGTCAATACAGACTTCCATAAGCACTTAATTAACCCCATAACTCATGGGGGTAAATACAGACCCCCATAAGCACTTAATTAACCCTATAAATCATGGGGGTCAATAAAGACCCCCATAAGCACTTAATGAACCCCATAACTCATGGGGGTCAATACAGACCCCATAAGCACTTAATTAACCCTGACACTCCTGGGGGTCAATACAGACCCCCATAAGCACTTAATTAACCCTGTCACTCATGGGCGTCAATACAGACCCCTATAAGCCTCTATTTAACCCCATCAGTCCCATAAGGGTAGTTTATGATCCTTATGGGGCTGTTAAAACCCTAACATTAACCACATAAGTGCCATGATGGTCCTCAAGGACCATCATGACACTCAATACAAACACTACACTATAACCCCTGTAACGGAACCCATCACTGTTTTACCCTGTTTTATGGTTATTTAATTATTATGGTTAAAATATGATCACATTGCTGTACTGTAGATATGTTGTTTTATGTTCTACAGAATATATTGGCTCAGAATATTACAGCCACTAGGCTAATAGATAATCCTATTACAGAGACTCCTTTATAAGATAAGGAAGTCTATTGTATAAAGTGTTTTATTATGAGAAATAGAACAAAGAGTATAATCGAATTAATGTCTGATTGCATCAAAGTAGCCAGGTAGCCTAGGGGAGGTGTGACCACACCTATTGTTCTCTTTATGTGTATTGTGTGGCCAAATATGGGCATGTTTATTGCCTGTGGGAAGAGATGTGTATAAATATTTCTGCACAACAAAATAAAGTCAGTATTCTTTGACTCCCAAGAAAGTGTCGTCCAATATGGGTGGTCTGGGCTCTGAGACTGCGCAGTGCTTCTATATGGATATTTAATGCTGAACCTGACTTTCCCTCTGGAACTCTTGGATGGGATTATACCAACTTTACTTTTACACAGCAGCTTGCCAGGGAAAAGGACGTCTCCAACGGCTGGTACCCTCTCACTACCGGTGTAGCCGTTACATTGGTTGGCAGTGGTGGGATGGTCCTTTTCATCCCCAACGCAAGTGCTGAATGGAATCCCAGTACGCTAAACTGAAAAGACCCACACTAAAGGATCTCTTGGAAACCAGAGGAAGGAGTGCCAACAACCGACCACGGAGAGAGCTGATAGCTGACCTACTGGAGCTGGACGAGATGGATCAATCCATGGAGGTCGTGGACCAACCTACCCCTGTCAGCGAGGAGGAGGAAATTACAAACCTGGTTTTCAGCGGAGATTATCCATGTACCCAGCAACATCCGTGGAGCTAATAGATCAGCTGTTTCCCGGAAGCGAGAACGGAGATACAAAATAGGAGGGGGCACGAACTTGAACTGGCAAGAGCTAGACAACCCCTGGCACATACAGTTCATACTTCCCCACCCGCTGCTACAGGGCAGAAAATACCCTTCACTGCCTTCAAAGCGTTTGTGGAAAGTGAGGAAGAAATAGATGGATATTTGACTGACTTTGAGAGACAGTGCTCACTACACCAGGTACCACCAGACCAATGGGTCACTATTTTGTCTGGGAAATTGTCGGGCAAAGCCAATGAAGCCTTTCGGGCTCTTGCTCCAGAGGATACTTTACAATATCAGCAAGTTAAAAAGGCGCTGCTAACCTGATATGCCGTAACCCCAGAAGCATACCGCCGTCGCTTCCGGGAGTCCAAGAAGAAGGCTGTGGACTCCCACATGGAATGGGCAAACACAATACAATGGGTGGCATCACATTGGGTGCGAGGGTGCAATGCCAACACCGAAGATGAAGTGTTACAGTTGTTCTTGATGGAACATTTCTTTCAAGATCCGGCTGCGGATATACAGGACTGGGTGAGAGATCGCCGCCCTGCCAACTTAACTGAGGCAGCGCGACTAGCAGATGAATACGCAGAAACAAGGAAGGTGAGCCAAGGTACCACACGACCAGCACCTAGAACAGAGGCACGCACCCCAACCTACGCTGCACGCACAGCATTTTGGGCTCCAATACCCCCAGGACCTCCACGCCCTCAGGGGTCTTACAACCAGCCCCGGGAATCTTACAAAGTGACATGTCATCACTGCAGCAACACAGGGCATATTGCCCGTTATTGCCCTTTGAAATCAGCCAATAACAAATGGAGGCGCACAAAACCCCACACAGAGACCCCGCCATCACGTCCCTCTGCTGCTCACTGCCTGAAAATCAAAGGGAGCCCTGAGGAGTGTTTGGAAATCTTGTATGAGGCCAACCCTGTACAGGCTGCCTCCCCGGATAACCGCCAGCATCACCGCCGAGAGGTGCGTGTAAATGGACAGATAGCACAAGGCTTAAGAGACACTGGCGCTACCATCACTTTGGTGCAGAAACATCTAGTGAAACCAGAACATGTATCTAATCGTACCGTTGCTGTTCGTGTCGCAGGGGGGGCTGTTTTTCGCTTACCCACCGCCCGAGTACACTTGGATTGGGGAGTCGGGTCGGGAAAGACCACAGTAGGCATCATGGACAATTTACCTGCTGAGCTCGTGCTGGGCAACGATATTGGCCCTCTAGCCTCAGCCTTTTTAGCCACGACTGCTGCTGCTTGTCCCTTGACCACCCGCTCACAGACCCGTACCGAGGACGATCCTACAACAGGTCAGGAGACCCAGGTAAGCCACAAGCAGACACTTAGCACTAACGCCACAGAGAGACCCATAGCGTGGGACACCCCCGAAGAGCTTGGGAGGGAAACTAGACAGGACCCCACCCTCCAAAAGTACCGAGTATTAGCCGATGATAGAGGCGATGAGCGGTAACGTTTTATATGGAAAGGGGTTTCTATGGGACAGAGATTGTGGCCCACCTTTTGGACACTGGGATCCTGGATTTTTTTGGGTGGGTGTACAGGGGAAGAACAGTGGGCCCTGTACAATAGGGGCCCGACCACGAGCTGGGGAAGGAATGTACTCTGCAACTTGGGACGGTTTTGCTAAAGGACTTCAGTTCATTTGGAGGGCTGATGCTTTTCTGCCTCATTATTTAATTGTCTGAAACCAGTTTGTAAAATGTATTTTCCCTCTCCTTGAAATGTTTATTGCTGTGAATGCTGTATGAAGTGTGCGTTTGTTTTGTTCTTGAAATGTGAGGAAATGTGAATTGCAGTAATGCTGATGGGTTGTCAAACTGTAGAAGTGACCAACAAATCGTTTTGTCTGGACATTCCCAGACCGATCCGTTGGGATCAGACCGTGTATGCCGGCTATCTATCTAACATACAATCTAATTAATATACAATAAATCCTAACTATCTAAAATACATCCCCCTATGTATTTAATATACAATAAATCCCAACTACATACAGAAACCCTAATTCTAAGCTAAAATAAAATAATTAAGACCACTTACCTTTGTAGATGTCCCTTCAGATCACCAACCTTGGGGGGGGGGGGAAATAAAAAAATAGTGCAACACATTAACATTAAAATAAATAAACATTATAAACATTCTAAATATTCTACTCACCTTTCCAGCATGTCCCCGTCCTTTTTCTTTTCTTCTCCGGCACGGCCCCTGTTAAAAAAAAACATATTTTTTTTTGTTTAGAATGTGTATAATGTTTATTTATTTTATGTTAATGTGTTCCTCCTAATTTTTTTTTTTTTTGCATAGATCAGGCCACCGCTGCATTTAAAAGTTTTAAATTCCCAGTCGCGGCTCCTTAAAGGGCCCGCGGCACACTATTGGCAATCCCTGCTGCGGCACCTAAAATTAACCCCTTTCTATGCTGGGAGTCACCCGCGCGACCCCCACAGCTCCCCCCACATTAACCCCTCTCAGCGGGGGTCCCCGATCGGCACCAATCATGACCCCGCTGCATTTAAAATTTGACATTTCCGTCTCGTGGGTCCTTAAAGGACCGTAAAGGTCCTGAAAGGACTTGCGCTAAAAAATATTAACAAAAATTGACCCCTATAACTCATGGGGGTCAATACAGACCCCCATAACCCCTTAATTAACCCTGTCACTCACCTTTAAGGTCCTTTAAGGACCCGCGAGGCGGGAAATGTAAAATTTTAAATGCAGTGGGGTCACGATCGCTGCCGATCGGGGACCCTCGCTGCAAGGGATTAATATGGGGGATGGCTGTGGGGGTCGTGATGGGGACCCCCAGCATAGAAAGGGGTTAATTTTAGGTGCCGCAGCCGGGATTGCCAATAGTGTGTTGCGGGCCCTTTAAGGAGCCGCGACTGGGAATTTAAAACTTTTAAATGCAGAGGGGGCCTGATCTATGCAGATCGGGGACCCCCGCTGCAAGGGGTTAATGTGGGGGGGCTGCAGGGGTCCCAATAGGGCCCTTGCAGCATGGGGATGTCAATAGGGAGCAGGGAGGAGCCTCAAACGGCTGTCTCAGGCTGCTCCGAGGCAGCACATATGTGATTTAGGATCCCTTGCTAGTACTTTTTGTGCCCATAGAGATTCTTCCGAGGTGCGAGATTCACCTCATAGATTTAAGGCTGCGCCTGACTCCGTGGCTCTCTCGGAGCCTATTCTCTGCCATTTGTCAGAGTCATCTCGCAAAGCAGGCTGCAAGGGACTTATTGGGGAATCGGTCCTTGCAAATAGCAAAAAACTGCCTTGTGCGAGGACCGAGGGAACTACGAGGGCTAATTTAATGAGGCTCTAAGTTCCAAAGCTAATTTTAAAGCAACATAGACTTTATCTTCTTCACATATTGATTTTATTGCTAATCAGTTAATGAATAAACAAATGAGATTGTATTGTTTTAACTCTGGTCATTTAACCTCCTTCCCCCAGGTCACAGGGTCAGGTGTCTAAGCAGCAACAGGATCCTATATATATATTTTTCACTGACACATTAGACAGATATAAATACACTTAATTAAAATCACTTTTTAAGGAAAGGAAGTAAAGTTGTCCCTTAAATAACAAACTTAAAATAACTGCTCTTCCTCTTCCCCCTTTGTACTTGTGCCAGACATAGGACAGATGGTTCCGAGATGTCTTTCCTCCAGTTCTATTCTGATTTCTACTTATCTTGTTAAAGATTTACAATTTCATTTGGGTGAACAGGTCATTCCTGATATAATGTATTTCCTAAAATAGAAGAACCTCTGCAGTGACCCAGACCAAATAGTGCATCTAAATAATTACACATTTCCCTCCTTTATGCTGCAGTTCATTATAGTATTTACAAGTTTCAGAATATGACCACAGATATACCCAAACATTTCTTATGCTGATTTTATTAATAATTAGCAGACTAGTACACCAGTCTAATGGTTTCTAGAAAAGTTCTGAGCAAAAAATAATACATTTTAAGAAAGTAGCTTATTTTGTACAAAGGTGTATCAAACAAAAGTGATATTGTTAACTTCTTAACTGCCATCTCACTAATCCCCTTTACTCCTCTTCTCTGCAATCTGTTAAACCTTTGTTACTGTCCATGCACCAATAGGCTAAACATATTGTGCAGCCCTCATGAGCACTTGGGGGGCCACAAACCTGGGTGTAGGAACTGGGGGGATGGGGACGAGGGGGATAAATCCCCTCCAGATTTTTCAATGTATGTGTGTTTATGTGTTTATGTGTAGAGAAGTAGTATTTTTATACTATATGCAGTATCCCCCCCAGATGTTCTTTGGCTCCTACACTCATGGCCACAAATGAAATAAACTCCATGTCACTGGTGTGTTGTTGTTGTTTAGTCATTCAGTCATGTCCTACTCCCCCTGACCATAAGGACAGCATCACATCTGTCAGCCACTGCTCCTCTGAACTCCATCAAACTCATGTTCATTGCTTCAATGACCTCATCTATCCATCTCCTTGTCTGCCGCTCCCTTCTTTGTGTGCCTTCAATCTTTCCTAGCATCAGAGTCTTCTCTAGGGAATTCTGTCTTCTCATGATATGAACACAATATTTGAGCTTCAGCCTCATGATCAAAACTTCCAGTAAACAGTTTGGCTTAATTTCCTGTAGTATTCATTGATTGGATCATCTTGCAATCACTGGTGTAACCAAGTCTAATTTTAGTTGCTATTACAGTAATTGGCATTTTACTATCATTGAGAGACATGACAAAATGGACACATTGTAATGGCACAAGAATATTCTAATGAAAGATTTTTCTCTATAGTTTCTGTAATTAGGAAACTTGAGAAAATAAATGAAATGTTGCTATTGTTTCCCTTTCTTCTTTGAAAGTGGTTACATTATTTATTTTACCATTTGTCTAGGAGGTATAAAGTGAGTGAATGGTATATTAGAAAATTAAAGGTCCATTATTTAATTTTCCAAAACTACAGTTGTTTTATATGTGGCATCCTTAAATAATGTGTTGATCCAGTAAATATTTCCAACTGCTTAATTAGCTGAGTCTTCATTCAGATGTACTGGATTTTTATGGATTTGTTTGTTTTGAAATGAGTAATTGCTCCTCAGATGCTGTCCATGATTAGAATGATGTTCAGCCTCAGAATTTATTGCAACAAAATCTTTTATGTGCTTTTGGCAAAACATTTATTATGTAATTCAATTCTTTGATTTAAAATAATTTCTACAGCGCCAAGGACTGGGATAACTATCTGTGTTCTTGTCATGGAGCCCGACTCATTACATTGTCTCCATGTCAATCCTTCACGGCATGCTGCCTTCAGAAATTGTGCAAGAGTTTCATCTAGAGTGTGGTTAGGCAACAACAGTCCTTCAGTGTGGAACACATTCCTTAATTTCAGGATTTCACTGCTGTATAAAGTCACAGCCTTGGATACTCTTTTTGTTGGCGTCCTGAATCCCAATGCCATACTTAAGTGAAGTCCATTCTCTGCGGCAAACATGGCTCTTTTGATGTGGTCAGGTGAGTGTCTTAGGATCCTCGAGGGCTTGGTGACCTATTTATTTTTGTATTCTTCTGGGCAGTAGCCCGTAGATCTAGGAAGCTTGAAGAATTTGCCCCCCCCCCAAGGACATCCTTTATGTATGTCTTACAGCTTGAAAATTTGAACAATTTATTACAAGAATTTCACTTCACATGGGGAGACTCCTGCCAGAAGTCTTCCCAGGACAAAAAATGGATTCTAGCCAGAATGCCCATATAGAAGGACCACAAGATAATCTACCTTGCTGGAACAATATAAAACATCGGGATCCCCCAGTTCCAGAAGGACACAGGGGGTCCAAAATAAAAGATGCTTTTGGTTCATGGCCGTGATATGGTCCTTCATGGTTTCTCAACTGCATAAGGCTTCATGTTGACTCTGCATTAAGACCAAATGCTTCCTGTCATTCTTCAGCACTACAGAGGGCTGTTCTATGCTTGGCATTCTTCAGATATACTGACTAACTTTCAGGAGGAAAAGGATGAAATTCAGGACTAACACTGAGTGTCTTGATCTCAGACCAGTCAGCAAGTATTTTTTATTTATTTACCCATCACTGTATATCCAGTAAAGAAAGAAAAAGTCAATCTGAGAAGCCAGGAGGCCTATTCTTGCCATATACTTTCTCAATGAATAGTGCTCCCACCACCACTAAGGATTCTTTGTAGTGATTTGTAAATGAGACTTACAATGTACACCTAAGGTCTACTATGGTCATTAGTTTCTATATTGTAACTTCTCTTCATAATGGGCAACATGGTTTAAAAAAAAAAAAAGAATGAGCACAGCCTTACATTTTATACAGTATATTTTATATATATGACCACAGTGGTCATGTGATCTTATTAGGGCTCACAGCCTTCGATGAGAGTACAGTGCCATAAACCTAATACAAGGGATAAAAACAAAGAACATACATATTTTTGTCATCATACAATTCATATTTATTTCCTATTTATTTATGTTAAACATTTTTATATTTACATTATTTTTTTCACAGGTGAACAAAATGCAACCATTGATCTGTATAACTAAATACACGCCCTCAGCTGCCAAAAAATAAATGTACAGTCTACCTGATATCTTATTCACACCATCTGATACAGAGTGTTCTTCTTCCTTTAACAGCAAGATATTTCATATTTCCCAATTACCTCTTTGACATTATTGATTATTTCCCAAGACACTCTATGTTTTTTACCGAGAGCACAAGACTTTTTCATAAAGTGCAATATCAGATGTTTTTATTCAGTCAACCTAATTTCAAGTTTATACGTATCAGCCTTTCAGATTTCCAGTCCATATTTACAGAGGACACAGGACACACGTTGAACCCCCTCACCTCCCTCTGGGGCATCTTTCACTCCTGCCCCTTGTATGCTGGAAAGCTCTAGTGGGAGGCAGCTGTGCATAGGCATCCACACAAGATTATATTGATACTTTTTTGAGTCTTCTATGGACATGAACAGCTTTAACAGGATAATACTACAGGTGACATGCTGCATTTTCATTAAGTATAACACTCATTCAAATGGACTACAGTTTAACTGCAGATAAGTTGATTATTAATTTTTAATGCCATTTCTCCGGCTGTTACTTTAACTGGATCTACTCCACTCATGGGTATTGCTACCATTGCATTAATGAGCCAGTGTATGTGCCAAATAAAGGACTGTTAGTATCTAGTTTACTTTACTTTTTTGTTAGTATCTAGTTGCCCTTTCTTTTTTTGTTATCCGTGGTATTCAATGCAAAAGTTTACGTTTTTTCCCACTCTATGAAGCAGGTTTTCTAGGGTCACGTCCGTTGTCACTGGCCAGTCTATTGCGTGTAGAATCAGAATGCGCAGAGGCTCCAACCAATCACCCTGTGGGGGTGTATTCCATTGTGATTGGCTGAAGGCATCTGCGCCTTGTGATTGGTTTAAATAAAGATTGACAGGTACATTATCCAATCAGAGTGGGATTTTAGGGTGTATCCCTTTGTGATTGGTTCACACATTGGCGCCTCCAGATTGGGTGAATTTGATAGACAGCGTTTTCAACCAATCAGAAGGCGCCATTGCTTATTTTCTTCCGGGAAAAGTCTCATGGAGCCTCATTAGCGTTGGGGATGTCCGGGAGTGCGGATGTAAGTATATATATATATATATTTTTTTTTTATACAGGGCGTGGCAAAAGAGGATCCGGAGGAGGCTGGAGACATCGCGGGGAGGTAAGTAGAATGTAGATTATGTTTATTTTATTTTGATGTATGTGTATTAATGTTGTGTTTTTTTTAACAGGTGCCGCGCCGGAGAAGGATTAAAAGAATAAGGATGGGACATGCCGGAAAGGTGAGTAGAATATTTAGAATGTATAGAATGTATAGAATGTTTATTTTAGAACTGTTAACGTGTTGCACTAACTTTTTTTTTTTTTTCTTTTTCTGTAGGTGGCTGTTCTCAATGGACATCTGCAAAGGTAAGTGGTCTTAATTATTTTATTGTAGCTTAGACTTAGATTAGTTAATATATAGATAGCATTTATTGTATGTTAGCTAGGGGTATGTGTTTTATATAGATAGCATAGGATGTATTTTATATTAGATTGTGGTATTTATTTAGATAGATTATGTGATGTATATTAGATAGGGGTGTATTGTATTGTATTGATTGTATTGTATTGTAATTGTATGTATTTGTATTATATGTATTTGTATTATATGTATTTCCTTTTCAGGTGTGTATTTTTTTTTTCTATAGTGGGGGGGTTGTAATCTTTTTTTTTTTTCCTGTAATGTTCCTTTATTTATTTTTTGTGACTTAGGTTTTTTATTTTCTGTAATGTAGTTTTTTTTGTGAGTTAGGTTTTTTATTTCATGTAATGTAGATATTTTTTGTGTGACTTTAGGCTTTTTTATTTTCTGTAATTAGAGTGGTGGGGGTTCATAGGGGGTAGGTAGTGTAGATGTTAATAGGTTAGTGTAGAGGGTGTTTAGTTGATATTTAATATTTTATTGGGGGTGGTATAGTGCAGTATAGTGCAGTATAGTGTTTATACTTAGTGTCATGATGGTCCTTGATGGTTAATGTAGTGTTGTAACAGGCCCATAATGGTGTTAATATACCCTTATAAGACTGATGGGGTTAAATAGAGGCTTTTGGGGGTCTGTATTGACCCCCATGAGTGACAGGGTTAATGAAGGGCTTATGGGGGTCTGTGTTGACCGCTATGAGTGACAGGCTTAATGAAGGGCTTATGGGGTCTCTATTGACCCCATGAGTGACAGGGTTAATGATGGGTTTATGGGGGTCTGTATTGACCCCCATGAGTGACAGGATTAATGAAGGGCTTATGGGGGTCTATATTGACCCCTATGAGTGACAGGGATAATGAGGGTTTTATGGGAGTCTGTATTGACCCCCATGATTGACAGGGTGACAGTGTATATTTTTTTTCTTTTACAACGGGTCCTTTAAGGACCTTTACGGTCCTTTAAGGACCTGTAATGCAGGAATTTTGAATTTTGATTGCAGCGGGGGTCCCCGATCGCATGCAATCGGGATCCCGACTGCGATGGTTAATGTGGGGTTAATGCAGGGCTCCGAGCTTATCTCGGATCACCTGGGGTTAATGCGGGTTTCCGAGCTCATCTCGGATCCCTTCTTGGCTAATTTGTACGTGGCTGGGCTGTGAGCCTCGTTTTCATTTTTTTCGGCGGCCATTTTTTCTCTCGCTTAGGGGATCTTCGTGTGTCTGAACTCGGGAATTTGGACTTAAATGGAGGTGTAACTTCACTTTCAGAGGTCCTGGGTGCCCTCCCCCCCTGCTATGGGTAAGCTTTTTTTGTAGTTTGTGTGAGTATTCAGTGTGTTTTCACAGTTTTTTGTTGCGCGCCGGTCGGCCGTTATTGTCGGATTCTTAGTGCGTGTTTGTTACGTTAATGTTGGTTCCAAGGTGTGTTTTTTTTCTAAGTCGTCCGTGTGACGTGTTTAACGGCTCGCCAGCAATGAGTGCCTGCGGCGCTCATTGCCTCATTGCCTAAGTGCTATGATTTAACGGCTCACCTCGCTACACGAGGCTCGCCGGCAATGAGCGCCTGCTGTGCTCATTGCCTAAGTGCTACGGTTTAACGTCTCGCCTCGCTGCTGGATCACTACCTTTTCGTGGAAAGAGACTTGTGCACCTCAGTGAAGCTTTGAGCTATACCATGTAGGGTTACCCAAGATGGGCAGGTCATAGCAGGCAGGACAGACAAATCATGGTCCACTAGAGAAGGGACTGACAACCCAGTCATGAAAGCCATACGGATAAGCACAACGAGAGACATAATTACAGATTTGCCTAGTGTGCTGCTGTCCATAGGGTCATGAGAGTCAGACACGACTGAATGACTGAACAAAAACAAATCTTATTTTAAGGGCAAGTGTCACCTAAACAAAAATTAATTTTATAATACAGAGTACACCCCCCAAAAATGGGAAAACTGATAATAAAACACAATTCTTATTTAATAAATGTTTCTCACATTGTTTTAAATATGTTTTTCCTTCTGAATTGAAATACATTAGGAAAAAAGGTTCAAGTTAAATTTAGCTTTTGCAAACTTGTACAGAAAGGTTGTAGCTGTAGGATGGGATTGCTTAGTCTTCCAGGCAGCTCTAAGAGCTTAGATTCACTTCCCTTTAAACTGTTCGGCTGAATTCAATGTTTATTTTTCAGAAATAGTAAGTACACTTCCGCTGTTCCACATTTTTATTCATTTGAATGGCCTCTTTGAAAAATGAGCTGTGAAAACCTGAGAATAAGTAAATTCTTAACTATGAGACTGAGAAAAACATGTTCTTGGGACTCTGGTATCATGTCTGTGAGAGAAATAGGGAAAAGTGAGTCTTCTATATTTTGCAAATCATTTCTGCAATATATTATTAATTGTTGTTTTGTCATTAAATCCACTGTCTGAATCAGCAGATAGCAAGAAAATAATAACATTGGTCAATTCACACTTGGAGCTTAATTATATTTCGGCTGAACGCATGAACTATGGCTTTTTTTTTTTTAAATGGTTAAAAATAAGCCCAAATTCTCACATCTGTTGAGATTTTCCCATAATGATCTGCATTAAAAGGGCATGGGCTCAGTCATTCAGAAGTCTGCACTTAATACATTTAGCACACAGTTCATATTATTTTTAATTACAATAAAAAAAAAATATACATAAAATCATATGTTAAATAAATATTTTTGAATATAAATCTAGTTATAATAAAAAATATATAGTTGATAAAAAATATATTTTCATGTTAATTAATTGTATGTTTTGTTCATTAATTGTATGTTCATGTTATTAAAACTTTATATATAAATTGCTTCCAGTACATAATTATATTTCATATAGTATATATATATATATATATTTATATATATATATATATATATATAAATATTTATATTTATTATTTCATGTATTATCTTGTACTTATTCATCTTACTTTTTAAATTAAGTTAAATGATTTTCATAATATTCAACTGTATCTTAAGTGTTTAATCATTTCCAAGACCTGTTATTGCCAAGTCTCTGAGTTTCACAGGATCTCCAGGCAGGTTGGGTTGATTATGGCAAAAGTTATATTTTTGGCTTGTCTTCCTCATACTTACTGTGGCTAAAGAAACATCTCTGTTGACAGAATATTTCTAAATGTTGAACGAAAAGTTAGGAAACATAGGAATTTTTTTATGAATGGTTAGTTATGAAATCTTTTAGAAATGTTAGGATTTTTGGCAAAAACAGTGTGGTAGCACAACCAGATTAAATGTGTTTATCCCTTTACTAGCAAATCGGTTAACACATTTGTTTGTTAGCTTTTAGGGTAAGATTTTATTTTGCATTAAATATAATCCATTACTTATAACTTTATAAAAAATCTGTAAACTGTGGGAAAAATTATTAAAATTTGTCTGAATAAACTAATATATTGACAATGATTATTTTACCCATATAGTCTGCACATTTATTAGAAGACACTAAGCATTATTCTTTGGCAATCATTATTGTATTAACCCTGGAATTCTCTCTGGGAGAAAATACTATGGATCCACAACCATCTCAGTAAATAATGCTGCAAGCATTACCTCCAAGCCAATCATCCCTTAACTTAAGGGCATTCTCTAGATTTTCTCTTTTGTTTGAAAATCCTTTAATTTAGAGACATTGTTCTACTATAGACTTGATCTGTATATTTAGATTTTTAAACCCCAACACAGATGACAACCTGTCAGGGATGACCAGGGTCACCCAGCAGATGTTCAGGGGGTGAAAAGCTAGTGTCTGATCTCAGAGGCTGAGGGGTGCCAGACTTTACTGTAGGAACTTGACTTTGCAATGGCACTGGACTTGGCGATGGCACCAAACCGAACTTAGTGATGGCATTTGTATCCCTTTCTGTGTCCCATGGCGAGGTTTGTTTGTAGACAAGCACTTTCTGCATCCCTTGGTGAGGCTTGGTCTCAGACAAACACTTTCGGTATCCCTTGGCAAGGCTTAGTCTCACACAGACACTTTCTGAATCCATTGGCAAGGCCTAGTCTCAGACAGACACTTTCTGTATCCCTTGGGGAGGCTCAGTCTCAGACAGACACTTTCTACATTCCTTGGTGGTCTCAGTCAGACACTTTCTGCATCCCTTGACGAGGCTAGGTCTCAGACAGACACTTTCTGCGTCCCTTGGTGGGGCTCTGTCTCAGACAGACACTTTCTGCATTCCTTGGTGAGGCTCGAGTACAGGTAGACACTTCAGCAACAACAGACCGTGTTAGGCCTGCACAGCACCAAGCAAGTAGCAGAAGCCAGCTGGCCTGGATATCCACAACATCTAGAAGAGGCTCGCTGTGTGCAGGTGCAGACACACACCATCTAGGCCTACCCTGTAGCCTGCTCAACATGTGTGTCAGGCCAGGCACAGGCACAGGCACCATAGGCCCAGGTTTAGGATTCCTCCGTGGCTGCACCTGAGGATGTAAAAAAACAGGTACTCCTCCTGACACTACCATTTAGAATATGTTTGTGCCCATATACATACAGTACATTGGAAACATGGGGTAAAGAAGATGGAATCCACTAAAGGACACAGGAGCTAACTACACACCTAAAGGGCCAGTGAACACATACTTCATGTTTTTTAGCTCACCATTAATTAACATTAAAATATATGATCAAATAGCAGTAAAGCAAAACTTTAGCCAGAAAATAAGTTTTAAAAATACAGTCTACCGCATTAATTGTCATTTTTGTACCTCTCCCCGCCTCTCTCATTGTCTCATTCTCTACACATAAACACACATGCTGAAAAATCAGGGGGGGGGGGGGCATTTGACCCTTGTCCCCCTCATCCCCCTCATCTCCCCAGTTCCTACACCCATGGTGCTGGGTGTCTGTATATAACAGGATGACTTCCTCAACGCCTATCAGGGTGGGTGTCTAATACAAGAGGACTTCCTCATGGCACATTATCAAGACAAGCTCAGACAGTTCTAAATAGTGTCTAATGGTGGGTGATCTGCTGAGTGCACATTATCAGTATAAGCTCAGACAGGTCTGGTTGTCTAGTGTAAGGTGACCATCTTTCGGCAGTTTATCTGGGTGACTAATGGTTGGGGATGTGCTGAGTGCATATTATCACAATAGGTTTAGACAGTTCTGGGTGTCTAATGGAGAGTGACCTCCAGTCTGCACATTATCAGAACATGCTCAGACAGTGATGGGTGTCTAATGTAGGGTGAAATACTTTCTGCACATTATCAGGGCAAGTTCACACAGTGATGTATGTCTAATGTCTAGTGCTGTATGTCTAATGACCTGTCTACACATTAGCAGGACAAGCTCAGACAGTGCAGGGTGTCTAATGCAGGGTGACCTCCTGCCTGCACTTTGTTAGTATAGGATTATGCAGATATCTATACATTTTAGGATGACCTCAGATTTACAGCACAAATTTCACACAACCTATCCCATTCCTGCTCCCCTGACTCTACATTATCATTATAGACTCAGGTATAGCTGCTGCCATGATAATTGTGGCTTCACTGTGAAGACGAACTAATATAACCCACGGTAGTGAGAGGGTAATAAAATGCCTTTTAAAATAGAAGGAAAGGCAATTACTTTAAATACCAGTAATATATGAGGTTACAGTTAAATGACTGAAGGATGTGTCCTGTTATGATTCACACTCAATGGAAGAAACTGCTGTTTGTTTCTTGGCAGTGAGCACCATGCGGTGCAGAAGAGCTGAACACTCAGCACTGGTTTGGTTTTAATTAAGAAAAATTACATTAAACATTGGTACATCCCATAAAAGTAAATTAATGAAGATAAAAGGCATATTCACAAATACAAAGATATCCCTCAGAATGTGTTTATCTATATTGTAAAAAAGTGGAGTTAATATAGTATATTTGTCATAGAAGCCAAAGAGTGGTTTTAAAGGGCTAGTGTAAGCACCAGGTAATGGATAAGACTCTCTCCACCTATCTCGTCTCTGCAACTCACATTGTTTGTCTGGGAGCCATGAGATAGTCATCAATTTCATCTATGGGTTCATTAATTTACATATTTTGGGGGGGAAAATGCAAAAGAAAAAGAAGTATAAATAATGAGAAATATTTTGCTAGTATTGTTGAAGAGGGGCATAATCTCCCACTCCAGAGAAGAGTTTTGGTGCGACTAGTGAGCTGCCTGAGGGCTGCATGTGACCCCTGATTTGTTGCCCACCACAATGCTAGGTGATATCTCTCCTTGAATATTAAGTCGGAGATTGTGTTTAAAGATATATGGAAGTTTCTTGGATGTATCCAAGTTAATATGCATAAAATGTATAATTAATTGTGGCCAACCAGAGGCAGCTACAACAATGTAGCAGTATGGGGATATAGCCTCTGCAGCAGAGCATCATGGGATTAATAGTATTTTGTTCCCACCACAAACCTCTATCTACCTCCTAGAAAAATGCAGCTCAGGCAGCACAGCTTACACATACCTCTCTTCCCCCTGGAATGCTGCAGATTGTCTGCTAGACAGGATTGCTGTTCTGGATATGTGCACTGTGCTGCAATTGACTGGAAGTTTAGTATATGGTTAAATTTCCATACTAGAATGCAGTTCCTCTATTGGTTAGTACAGGGTGCCTATGCAGGCACTTCCAGGGTTGTGGAAACCATTTTTTAAAATAAAATAAATCTTTGTGTGTATAGAATAGCTCAATGTAATGTGTGAGTCTGATGCAAGTAGCATGTGTTAGATTAAAAAAGGTAAATACAAGGTATCACGACCCACTCTCTGGCTGGGGTCTGCTGACTTGATTTGGGTTACTCTGGACCTTGGAGTAGCTTTGAGTACAGGAACATCATGTCTCAGCCCTTGGTTTAGACTGAGCAATATTGACAGTAAGTCTGACGAATCTTACTGCAAGCATATGTCCCCGGGTAAATAATACATCTACACACCACGTCTTGATGAAAATTATGAACAACTTCTTTATTTTTTCACAAGTATTTAAACAACTCACAAAACCAGTACAGGGAGTGGCTACCCCTTTGTCCAACCCTTATCTTCCTCTTGGCCAATGCAGTAATCTCCACAGTAACTTTATTACCTCTAGCCAATGGACTAGAGGTAAGCTTTGGGAACTTCCAGACCCCTCCCCTGGGCCGCCCACTAGGTGTGGCTAACAGAGTCATTTGCTGCCTGGCTCTCAAGGGAGAAACATCTACCTGTCCTCTGGACTTTGCTCTGACTTTCTGAGTGAGAATACCTGTAGACCCCCTGGGGTTATGGTGCCTCTATGTCTGTATAGACCCCTTTGTTCTGGCCTTGCTATTACTTCAAGTGTTTACTTTAGGTGATAGCTGGAAGGCAGATGGGTGATCAACTCAGGTTACATATGCAGTCAATATGGATGATGCACACAACATGGCTCCCACATTCCAATACAATATATTTACAGATATTACCACTACAACATGTTATAACCCACATGTTATGAGTTGAGGCAGTACTTCCCACGTCAGTCCACTTAATGCGTTATGACGACTTTATTAGTGGTGACGTGGTAAACTGCCTCTTCTCTCAATGCCTAACAATAACAGTGGGACTCTGCCCTGACTATATTACATTATAACAGTGGCTCTGGGAGCCCAAAACCTTCTGTTCAATAACATGTGGCAGGTAACAGTTCCAAATCCAAGATGGCCCCTGGCTGATTCATGACAACACCTCCCCAAGCGTGGCAGGAAACATCCCTGATTTTTCCAGCTACGCTGATAGTCATGAATGTGCTGGTTTGGCCCTCTGTATGCTATGCCAGTTCTTGTTTGTCCCAAGGTGCAGAGTAAAAACCTCCCCCAGCCCTTGGCCTTGCTCCCACTGTATAGAGCAAATTGCTCTCTTCATTCACACCCACCCAAATAGTCCAGGGTACCTCCCCAATAATCTGGTATCCCAGAGTACAACAGGTGGGCCACAGTTTCTGTCCCATAGCAACTCTGTTCCCCCCAGCCAGTCCCCACAGATGGGCTGGGATCTCTAATACAGTCTCTGGGCCTATGGGATTGCAAAGGGACCGTTCCTCTTGGCTTTCTTCCTCTGGTCCAGCTGTTTACGTTGCTGCTTGGGGAGCTACGCTGCTCCCACCCAAGCTGTGCTTACCTTCCTCCATTGCCCGGGGTTGAACCACTTTATCCCAGTCCTTTCTGTTGAACTGGATCTTTGGAGTGGTGTCTGTTCCAGTGGGCCCCTGGACAATGGTTATCCAGGGTATCTCCCCACTTGGTACACCCTCTTTCATGGTGCCACTCTTCACCCATAATGCTTTTGCCAAGGCTGGCATGCTTGCTGCCCCCGCCTGGCTCTTTGTGCCCCTGGCACTCTCTTGCTGTGTGAGGTCAGGTTCCCGGTAGCCAGAAACCAATTCCTTTCCCTCCCCACAGTCTCTTACACAACCCTCCTGGGCTCTGTGCTTCACTAGCACCTCTGGGGACAACTCCCCTGGACTGTCAGGGTACAGACAGTGGTTATCTGATGCAGGCTGGGGAATCTCATCATTCCCTTCCAGCCTGGCCTCTAAGGCTCCCTTCCCACCGTCCATCACATAATAATCCAGAGCCTCTGGCTCCATTAACAGTTCTGGCCAACACACTTTGCCTAGAACTTCTGAGGGCAGACTTAACTTATCTGGCCCTAGCTTGTGAGCAGTTCCCACTTCCTCTGGGATTAAATCTCTTGGGGTATCAGGGGGCAGACATGGATTATCTGACCCCACCCAGGGAACATTCCACTGGGTCTCTGGCTCTTGGGGCTGGTGACTAGGCCCTGACACAGTTACTGCATGTTCTAGTGGCAAACATTCTCCATCCCCAGGAGTTGGCAAAGGAACAGTGTTTACCCCTTCCCACTCCTCACTTTGTTTACAGTCTAGAAATGCCTCTCCCCAGTTCCAGTGAGCATACTCACTCTGGTACATACCGTCTGAGTTGTAAAAATACTTCTTGGGTATCGCATCCCACAATTCCACATACCCAGTCTCCAGTTGCAGCTCTTGCTGAATCAGGGGTTCCAGCAAAGGAGCCTCCGGGAACCATGCTTCCAGTCCCAGACCCCGGCAGCGTTCAACAAACAAGTTATTATGCCTCCTTGCAGTTCCCATGCCACATTCCGGATCACCATTCAGAATCTCATCGACCCCATATTCTAGATCCAAACGAAAATAGAGATCCTCTCTCCGGCCACCCAAGGACTCTATCCTGGCAAGGTACTGTTCCTCCAAGTCCATCTCTTTCTCTACCAGTTCCTCCAACCAGCTTGCCAGCTCATGGCCATGCCATAATTGCATGAATGCCATCCATTGATTTAGCAGGAGTAGTCTGTAGTCCTCTGCTTCCATCTGCTCCATTTTCTGGTCCTTCTCAGAGTACCCCACCACTGTGCCACCAATTATCACGACCCACTCTCTGGCTGGGGTCTGCTGACTTGATTTGGGTTACTCTGGACCTTGGAGTAGCTTTGAGTACAGGAACATCATGTCTCAGCCCTTGGTTTAGACTGAGCAATATTGACAGTAAGTCTGACGAATCTTACTGCAAGCATATGTCCCCGGGTAAATAATACATCTACACACCACGTCTTGATGAAAATTATGAACAACTTCTTTATTTTTTCACAAGTATTTAAACAACTCACAAAACCAGTACAGGGAGTGGCTACCCCTTTGTCCAACCCTTATCTTCCTCTTGGCCAACGCAGTAATCTCCACAGTAACTTTATTACCTCTAGCCAATGGACTAGAGGTAAGCTCTGGGAACTTCCAGACCCCTCCCCTGGGCCGCCCACTAGGTGTGGCTAACAGAGTCATTTGCTGCCTGGCTCTCAAGGGAGAAACATCTACCTGTCCTCTGGACTTTGCTCTGACTTTCTGAGTGAGAATACCTGTAGACCCCCTGGGGTTATGGTGCCTCTATGTCTGTATAGACCCCTTTGTTCTGGCCTTGCTATTACTTCAAGTGTTTACTTTAGGTGATAGCTGGAAGGCAGATGGGTGATCAACTCAGGTTACATATGCAGTCAATATGGATGATGCACACAACATGGCTCCCACATTCCAATACAATATATTTACAGATATTACCACTACAACATGTTATAACCCACATGTTATGAGTTGAGGCAGTACTTCCCACGTCAGTCCACTTAATGCGTTATGACGACTTTATTAGTGGTGACGTGGTAAACTGCCTCTTCTCTCAATGCCTAACAATAACAGTGGGACTCTGCCCTGACTATATTACATTATAACAGTGGCTCTGGGAGCCCAAAACCTTCTGTTCAATAACATGTGGCAGGTAACAGTTCCAAATCCAAGATGGCCCCTGGCTGATTCATGACACAAGGAACTTCCATATTCCTTCAAATGACATATTTTTGGGAAGTGAGACATCAAACATAGCATTTCTGTATTACAGAGTCAGGCCAAGATTAATTATTAGGCAGGATAGGCAAATGCCAAGAGGAGCTCCAGGTGTAACTCTAGTCCTATATAGAGCAGCTATAATTTTCCATCTTTCATAACTTTTAAGTATTACAGATCAGCATAATTTAATATGATTTTAAAATGTTGACCTTTTGTAAGAAAGCTTTCATTAAGAGGAGTTTGTGTCCTGCACATGTTTCTGACTGACTCATTGCTGCGAAGCTTTTATGGCAGAGTTTAATGTGCTCCAGTCTCTAGGATAGAAGTGATTGGAGATGAACCAATCTAAATAATACAGAAAAACTGCTGTTTCATAACAAAATATCACTATTTAAAAAGATAATAAACTTAACTCTCTTTATAATCATCATTGCTGGTTAAATATTATGATAAATGTTTATATATCCCATAAAGTTGTTTTTACAATCTACTGCTTCTGTTGGGACTCAGTATGTTGGGGGGTTCTTTTGGAATGTCCCTGTTAGCAGGAATGAACCCAACACAGCACCTCACCTCCACCGATATCCAGGAAGTGCAGGAAACAATTCAGCAGTGATATTCCCAGGAATTAGGAGCAAAGTATCAGGCAGGCCCCATTGCAATAATTCCCTTGTGTGGAATTATTATCCACCCAGAATAAACCATACACAATGCTTATGTTTTACCACCTTTATTGATGTACATACACATGTTTGTGCACCAAAGTACAAAATCATATTCCGCCTCTGCATCTAGCCACATAAAATAAACATCCAAAGCCATGACAGCCTCCCCAGGGTTTCTGGGTTCTGGTAGGATACCAGCTTGTAATTTTTCTTAGGTTCTGGGCTTCCCAAGAGAGAATATCCTGTCATCATCCACCCAAGGCCCAGCAGTCACTTTGTGTCATAGCAATTACAGATAAAAGGTATTCCATGTGACCTTCCCACTGAGTTGTGGTTGCTGAGATAATTACCTCCAGGTGGTGTTTTGACAAGGTAGTGTTATCTAGGTGACAAGCTTATTCCTTTCCCAGCTCAATATCTCAATACCAGCCCAATGACCTCACTGTTCGCTTTCTCTCCAAGTAGGACCCCCACACCCAGGGAATCCTGGTATAATATGTTATTAACCGCCCTAGCGGTAAATCCTGAGCTCACTCGAGACCCGAGTGACGCCACGCGCACATCACGTCAATAACAATTCCTGGCAACAGCCAGAAGACGTGCTGCAGGGGAAGGATGAGAGGGTAACACAGTAAGAGGATGGAGGAAGGAGGGGGCAGGGGAGGAGATGGGAGGATTGCAAAGGGGAGGAGAAGGGAGAGGGAGAAGGGGAAGAGAGGTGGGAATGGTGTGCTGCAGGAGCCGTGGGAGGGGGGCTGAAGGGGCCCACTACACTACAGAAAAAAATTAAATTTAGAAGCAGGGGGGTGGAACAAGGCGGTCTGGCTGTGTCAATATCCCTGAGTATAACGCTTTAACACTCTGGAGCTGTGGTTGCTGAGATAATTACCTCCAGGTGGTGTTTTGACAAGGTAGTGTTATCTTAGTGACAAGCTTATTCCTTTACCAGCTTATTATACATTTAACCCCTGACCTCACTGTCAGCTCCCTCTCCAAGTAGTGTGGCCCCCTCAACTGTGCACCCCTGTGTCTAACACCCAGGGAATCCTGGTATAATATGTTATTAACTGCCCTAGTGGTAATCCCGAGAGTGGTTTGGGGTTAATGTTCAGTTCCTATAGTGGCAACTCCAAGCCACGTTCGAGATTACACACTTCCTCCTTCCTCCCCCTTCCCCCATCCTCTTACTGTGTTACCTTCTCATCCTTCCCCTGCGGCATGTCTTCTGGCAGTGTCCAGGAGTCCCGAGTGACATCACATGCATGCCAGAAGACGTGCTGCAGGGGAAGGATGAGAGGGTAACATAGTAAGAGGATGGGGGTAGGGGGAGGAAGGATGGGGGCAGGGGAGGAGATGGGAGAGTGGGAAGTCGAGGAGAAGGGAGAGGGGAAGGAGAAGGGTGTGGGGTAAGGGAAGGAGAGGCAGGAAGGGTGTGCTGCAGGGGCCCAGTGGGGGGCTGAAGGGCCCACTACACTACAGACAGAAATGTAATTTAGGAGTAGGGGGGCGGAACAAGGTGGTCTGGCTGTTTCAGTATCCCAGAGTATATCGCTTTAACACTCTGAGGTACTGACACGGCCAGACCACCAGGACGGTTAATATTCTCTGGGGAAAATGTCTCATTTTGAGACCAAACATGACTTGGCTTTCTTCATGCATCAATATATGTACATAGAAACAGCTTGACACAGTTTAATATGGCACACAATAAAACAATATGGCGGACATCCCACACACAAACCCCAGTGATCAATATGGCATCTATAATCCTGACACCCTATCTCAGAGGACATTTGCCAGAGAAGTGAAGAAATAGTTGTCCACTCATAATGGTTCAGACCCCTGTCATTCCAACAGCCCCAAGCATAGTGTTAGGGTCTCCTGGGGCATAACAGTTGTATTGTATTTTGCTGGCATAAACATCACATACATGTGACTATATTTTTGGTATACAGGGAGTTCACAGCTGCTAGAGATTTGTGATATTGTACGGCTTTAATGAAGCATATTGTACATATTGGTCCTTTAAAAGCATATGGTAGTTTCATGGATTATGAAGCATCTAATAGAGGAGAATCAGTATTATATGCAAACATTTTTTTTTGTATGAAAAATCCCCAAATAACCATTAATAAACTTACCCTAAAGCTTGCAAAATGTCTTCAGTTTTCAGGCAGTTGATTTTGAGAAGGAACACCCCTGAACTCCATACTAAATTAGCATAAGAATCATAATATGTTGTGGCCAATCACAAGCAGGTACATCAATATTTGCACTGGATGTAACAAAGCATGGGAGATATATTATACTGACAGCGGATTGGCTAGGACACAACTCTGCACAGGTCATTGTCTAGGACCCTCTGCCTACATAGGTTCCTCTGGGGGTGGTTTGATATGAGACGCCCAATGAGACAAACTTGCACATGATATCAAACAAACTGCCATCAAACTATAACTGAGAAAGCCTTATATGGGCATATACTTGAAATAATTATGGAACAGCTTCCACTGTCCTGCACATATTTAAATCCTCACAAGAGGCGGTTCTGCTGATATTTGGATTGCTTGTCTCTTGTGTTTGGAACAGGGATACATTGAATAAATACGCTGCATAGAAAATCGAGGATGCAGGAATATTAACTCTTCACTTACCCATATGCTTTACGCACGTTGAAAAGTATATTCCATATTTTAAGACAGCATAATGTCACTTTGAGAGATAACGCCAATGTATTACACTTTATTAAATAGACCTCATATACATTATAAAGACCCTCAAGGAATACAAGACAGACACTAGTTTATTATTTGAGTATAAATATCTTGTACTGCCACACTCTCCAACATCAGGGGTCCCAACTGTCTGTGCCAACCTGTCAAGGAATAATCCCTCTGCGTCTCCAAGTTCCCCAAATGTCCTTCTTTTGAGGTTGCAGTCCAACATTGAATTTCATTCCAACTCAGTCATCTTGCTCTTTCTTCCTCTGGTTCCCCTCTGCTTGTTTCTCCAACATCCCATTCTGGAATATAGAAGCATTCAGTGTACTTTTATATATAATTTGTGTATTCTGCCATCATTGGTGAATAGCGATATTACCAGCAAATAGCGTGTTTCAAATTCTGTGTCCAACTTTGGCCAGTTAAAATGTTGGAAGGTATGCAGCACTGATAGGGTTAAGCTTTTGGTTGGTACAGACATCTGGCGACTCTGCATGATTGGACTCCGTGCCTTTTTTCAGAATGGAATGTACCAAGGGACGTTTCCACTCCTTGGCAACAGCCAGGTTCCCAGTAGGATTGGAATTCAGAAGACTTTAAATACAAGAAAAAAATATAATTTTCATGTGAGAGTAACTCATAACAATATGACTTGTCTCTCGCCTTTACAGCATTTATGCATCATATTTCCGCTGTTTAACCCATTCTGTCACAGAGTTTTTTCACAAAGCCTTGAGTCTCCTGCTGAGAAGGTCAGGGTTACATTGAAATGCTCTATTGATGTAGATACTTTGCAAAACTTTGTAAGCGGTGCACCGAATATCTCACAGCTGTGAATGTATTTGTATTTGACTTGACAACCCGGCATCTGTTTGTTTTTATTAAGAGGATATTTAACAAAAATCATTACAATATGAGCTGGCAATTGCATATTAGCCATTTAGAAATAAGACGTATAAATGAAACAGGATACAGCTCAACAAATCATCATATGGACAGGTCACACTACTGGGGGGATGCGTCAAACAAGAGGTCTTCTCCAATATTTAAAATTCAAACCAATAAGCCCATTCTATGTACTTTAACAATGGCTAAATAAACATTGAGAATAGTCTTGAGTGTTTGCCCGGCCAAATTCTATATTTATTCAACAAGCCAAGGAGTTGCACTAACTCATCATGATTGGCTACAATGAGACTCAATGGGATGCATCAAAAACATACATTACAACACATCACAGTATTCACTAAGCTGTTTGGAAGTAATCACTCAGCCCATCTTAAATTATCACAACCTATTATGAGCAGAGCACTATAGATGCTTATTAAATGGCATGTTATTATCATTATTATTATTATTATTATTATTATCTTTTATTTGTAATCCCCCAGCATATTCCATATCGTTATACATCGGTTACGATCAAGGCAAAACAATAGCATTATTAACACATTGCAAAGAATGAAGGGCCCTGTCTTTGAGTTTAAAATCCAGTGGCCATTGTGCTTTCCCCAAAGCACCTTCCAAGATTGAAAACTCGCAAACTTCCAATCTAAATAAAGGTTAAGATCTGACCCCATCACAGTATACACTAAAGCATTTCTCTGCTGTTCACCCACCATGATGCAGTTATCCAACAAGCTTTTTATTGAAGGACTACTATGGTTTGGGTAAACAGACTTGCTTGTGTCACGGTTGCTGCCATCTTGGTCTGCTATTCTACTTGTAGGCTGAGGGGAATGTTTATCCTCTTGGGTAGGTTGTTAGGTGTGCTATTTAGAGTGACAGTTTTCAACAGAAAAGAATAGAGATCTATCTAAATCTGTGGTTTCCCCATTCCGTTCCGGTGTCTAACCTTGTTAGATTGGTCCTTTGAGGTAGGTGGACCAAATCTGTGCATCTATGGGGAGACTGAACACGCTTAATGGGGATTGTTGCCCAAACTTTATGTCCTTTATAGTGAGGAGATCAGAGCCAATACACGGCCTTGTAGTTTTTTTTGTGGGGTCAGTGCCCTCTACACATTTTCTGAATTAATCTATTATGTACCTAATAAAACAATGTGTGTTACTCAGACATGTAAACACGTGCAGCTATAGCTTTAATGCTGGCACTTCCGAGCCAAACCCAAATTCACACATTTAAATCTGTCTGGATTTCCAGCCACAGAAAATCGCAGCTACTATATGTTATTATTGTAAATGAAAGTTGGCAGTGTGCTCTGAGCTTGATTATACAGTATATTTCTGGTTTGGACAATTCCACTTCATACTACGCTTCCTGTTTGGAATCCCTCTTGGCTACAAAAATACTTTATGTTAGTACAAATCAACATAGTAAATGCAATAGTTCAAGAAATGCTTTTTTACCTGTACTGAAATATTACTGTAATGGGAATGAACTGTTTTCAGATAGAATATATATATATATATATATATATTTCCAAATAAACTCCCATATTTTCTATTATACATTGAAAAGTCATGTTCTAAATGTATATAGTAATGAAGATCTTAGTCCCCTTTCTAGATTGCTACCTTATTGTGGTGAAAATACTTGTGTACCTTAATGAAGCTCTGAGCTAAAGCATGTAGGGTCACCCAAGATGGTCAGGTCATTGCAGAGAGTTCAGACAAATCAAAGGCCACTGGAGAAGGAACTGGCAATCCACTCCAGTATCTTTACCAAGATAATCTTACACAAAAGTACAACCAGAGACATCACAATTGTACCTGGCATGCTACGGTCCAGAGAGTAATGTAGGATGTCGTCCTACATTACCAGCCAATCTAATGTCTATGAGATTGCTCCATCCTTCACCCTGGGTGGCTTGGGGAGGGGGCTTGGCTTTTCCATTCAGAGTAACACACAAAATACAACTGAACACATGCTAATTAGCTGGACAAAATGGGAGTGTTTAGTCACAATTGGGAGATTGTGAGTTTTTCCTGATATGGACAAAATATTTCAGCTTCAGCCTCATGATCAAACCTTTTAGTCAACATTTTTTTTCCTGTGTTATTTATTGATTGGATCTTCTTGCAGTCAAAGGGACTCTAAGCCGTTTTCTCCAAAACCACAATTCAAAGGAGCCCAGGCCTCTTTATGGTCGAGCTCTCACATCTGTATATTACTACTGGGAATACCAGAGTTCTAACTATGCAAACTTTTATTTTCCTGGGCTCCGAGATCTCTTCAGATGGGTACTGCAGCCATGAAATTTAAATACATTTGCTTCTGGGAGGAGAGCTATGGGAAGTCTGGACAAGCTAGTAAAAAGTAAAGATATTACACTATCAACAAAGGTCTGCATAGTTAGGACTATGGTATTCCTAGTAGTAACATACGGATGTGAGAGCTGGACTATAAAGAAGTCTGAGTGCTGTAGAATTGATGCCTTTGGATTGTGGTGTTGGAGAAAACTGCTTAAAGTCCTTTGGACTACAATACTTTCCAATCCAATCAATCAATACTATACTAATTGAAAACAAGCCAAACAGTTCACTGGAAGATTTGATTATGAGGCTGAAGGTCACATAATTTGTGTATATCATGAGAAAACAGGATTCCCTAGAGAAGACTCTGATGCTGGAATAGATTGGAGAAGGGGACAGTAGAGGCAAAGATGGACAGATGAGGTCACTGAATCAATGAACATGAGATTGATGGAGCTCAGAGGGGCAGAGGCTGACAGATATGTCTGACATGCTGTCCATAAGATTACGAAGAGTCAGACATGACTGAACAACTAAACAACAATAACAAGTAATGAAAAGATGTAGATATGTAAATGTTTATAGTTTTATTACAACTGAAATCCTCTGGTTAATTTCTATGTCATTAATTAGGAGTAAAAATAGAACGTGGCATCAAGGATTATTTTATAGAAGTCTGGAAGATAGCCCTTCATAGATATACATTATACTTTGGAAAATACAAATTGTAGGAGTTCTAGCTCCCAGACCCTGGAAGTATTTCCACCCGCCTATGGATTTGATTTTTGAAGTGATGAAAGATAAGTAAATACTGTGAAGGTAACAAAAGGGCCAGTTTTTGCTGCATTCAGGAGACCTCTGAATCAAGTACAGAAAGATTGAAGGCACACAAAGTTTGCAATGGCAGAGGTGGAGATGAATAGATAACATCATTGAAGCAATGAGCATGAGCTTAATGGTTCTAAGAGGGGCAGTGTCTGACAGATATGCCTGGTGTGCTGAGGTCCATATAAAGTGACAGAGAGTTGGACATGAATGATCGACTAAGCAACAACAAATGTTAAAATAAACAATCTCTGTATGGTGGTGGAGTTATGATGTGAGGGGGCTTCTGGGTGTGGAGAATTGCAGTGAATCCTCATGGGGGGAAACAAACTGACAACAAACTACAATAATAGAGGGATGAACAGTTTAATTAGAACATATTTATTCATGTTTCTCCAATAAAATTATTTTCCGTCCGTGGCGTTGATGGAAAAAGCTTTCCCTCTAAGTTATAGCAATTTAAAATTGAACTGCATTGAAAAGGTGCCGCAGTGCACACATCAAATAGGTTAAAGCTGCAGTCTGACTCTGGGTTCAGCTTCCAAACGATGAAGCATTGTAATTAATTAATTGTATAGTCTCTGCAGGATTATACTCTTATGCTATCATCCCACATTTTGCAGAGCAGTAACAATGCTCTCCCTTACTCACAATGCCAGATCCCTTTATTATACGTCTTGCCGTCTGCTTGGGATTTTTTCTTTTTTCTTTTTTTTTGTATAGTTGTAAGTCCGGTTAAGAGCTCTATCAAATTGTAATTATATATGCATTGTCACACTGGGTAGTTAGCGCTTTGTATCAGACTTTCTGGTCTCATTATGAGCAGGTTCATCTGAGGTAACAGATTTTTCCAAGTTGGAGCGCTGCTGCGTTGTAAGTACATCACCCCCATCGTATTACCAAAATAGCAACCTACTTAATCCTTTGCTGTGAGAAACAAAGGTTTGATTCAGTCGAAAGCAGAAATAGGATCTTATTAATGCACTGGCAACAAAAGTGTTGTTATTTTTGTTAGAAAATGGAGAAATAGGAATTTGCTGATGTATGTAAGATTAAAGACTTTATTGTTTTGATATTAATCGGATTGTTTCAAGACTTTTCCAGTGCTAGAAGTCTAGAAAATATCTCTTTAGTTAAAATCTGTCGGCAGTTCAAATATTTGGAGTGGATGGAGTTAGAGATCAATTAAACAGCGAGTTAGCAGATCCTATGATATAATCCTATATTCAGTATCTCACGGGATTATTACATATTACTTGATATGAGTCATTCACTCTAAATGCTGTGTGTAACTTGGTTAGTGCTTTAAATGATAATAGCGCGTATTATTATAAGATCAGTATATGTATTCATTATATGATGGGGTAGTGTTCAAAAAATCCAATTGTTGGGAATTTATTTTGGCAAGATGGAGGCAAGTCTATCTATCTATCTATCTATCCATCCATCTATCCATCTATCCATCCATCTATCCATCTATCCATCCATCTATCCATCCATCTATCCATCCATCTAGCCATCCATCCATCTAGCCATCCATCCATCTTTTTATCTATCCATCTATCCATCCATCCATCTATCCATCCATCCATCTATCCATCCTTCTATCCATCTATCCATTCATATTTCTATCCATCTATCCATCCATCTTTCTATCCATCTATCCATCCATTCATCTATGCATCTTTCTATCCATCCATCCACCTATCCATCTATCTATCTATCTATCTATCTATCCATCCATCCATCCATCCATCCATTTATCCATCTATATATACCAGGCAATTCTACCCTGAACATGAGAAACAACAAACCTCAGACGTAGGTTTCGGCCTTCTTGAGCTAAAAGAGGTTGCTCTCAGAGTGGGTTATCATGTCCACAGAACTAGCGTATTAAGGTTAGTTTGTTCTCTGATTGAGCACCTCTATTTTGGTTTTTCCTATCTTTATAAAACTTAATTTACACATTGTACAGAGTGGTGGTAACAGTATCAATAGATGCATAATTTTTCAAAACTGCAAGTGTCCGTCTTTGGCCATTGTGCATGTTTGGAGGTATGCAGTTAGTCAGGTTTCCTATATCTCCGCAGTTAACACAGTATCACTATATTTGAGAAGCTATCTGGGTAAAATTATTCTATTATTCACTAAAATAGTAACTCCACAGGGCTTGGCATCTTAGTTAATGTGGCCCATTACTCAATAATTAACAAGGTAGTTAGAATATACACTTACAAAATGTAGCTAACATACCAATTAATAGTCATAGAAGAGGCCTCTTCCTATGTCACAAGGCTGAACTTTGAAATTTGAGGACAATGGCAAGAGTATAATAGTTCAGAAAATATTATGAATTATGATTCAAAGGAGATAAAACCATACTTTGTATTAAATGTTTTCTGATGGAGCGGTAGGAAAGGACTCATGCTATTTTATCGTATGTGATTGTCAAGATCAAGGCAATTTTCCGGTGAGATTTTCCTTTCCAGAACTATGGGCCCCAAGTAATCTGTTTTGTTTACTCCAGGATTGTAAAACATAAGGTTGGTGGACAATGAAGTATAGATATAAGTATGAGTTGTTGACCTCACATAGGCAGGTAAATGGGTCGCCTGCCCTGGAAGCATCTAGTCTGCCATACCCCTGGCAGCCTAGGCACGTAGGTCAGGTATCTGAAGAGGAGATCCTTAACACAGTAACTTTGATGGGGTTGAGAACCCTGTGAGAACCATTCACTCAGTCATTAACCAACCAACCTGTTACAGTTGTAGGGGTAAGGGCTATTACTGCCCAGGGCTACCTGCTATAGACTACAAGTTAACTACCCACAAGGACCATTTGAGTACTTGGAAATCTTGGCACCAGCACTCAGATATCTGGCTTCTGTATAACTCTCCATCAGGAATCAGCACTTCCAGGAGTCTCTGTAACTTTCCTGTGGTAGTGACCAGGACAAGTTACTTGCAGGGTGTTGATAGGATCAGTATCACAGCCACCAGGAGCAAAATAAGAGACCATACCATTTCTATATGTCTTAGAAGTCAACAACCCTTTGTTTCTTTGAATAGAATATATATAATATTATATAAGCACGTTTCCATGACAGTACTATATGAACACATTAATTAATTTAACATAACACAGAACACCATAATATTACATGGGAATTACATACAGTATACAGGATAAGGCAGGGGCATATCTCATAAGACCACATGAAGCATGGTGGTACATTATGGCCCTATGTCCTAGGGCTATTCACCCCACCACCCACCTGCTCATATTTCCCATGTGCCAATATAATTCCCCTACCCATTTTCCAATGGGGTAGTCTGTTCTCTATGGTTGCTCACTGGGCCAAAATAACCTTAAAAGGGGTCTGTGACAGTATTTGCTTTTTTGATTGGTTGTTCACTGCAGGGGAGGGAATTTAGAATGCGCCCAGGAATTAGACAATGTTAAAGTTGATGTGTTACTGTTTTCCATTATTCTTAGCTCTATACCTTTTCACCCCTTTCCTCAATAACGTGTGCCATTCACTTGGTAAGTGTAATGCTATGCTTCTTCTGTAAGGCTTATTTGGTTATCCTTAATGTATGATACAACTGGAGAGAATACTGTAATTTCATGCTCCTGCCTGTTGAGGAAACTAACTCACAGAAGGTGTGAGGACCTAACCAACGGGAGTTGCCTAATGTGGCAGGTCCAGCTGGTCCTGTATTTTGGCACTGATGTTTTCTGTTGCTTTTAGTTATATTACATTTCTGTGTTTCTTATCTAAGATCTGGTGCCATTTAATATTTCTTAAGCTCAGTCTTTTTGCTATAAAATCAACTTATTTCACTATATAATTTTGGTTTTCTATCCAATGTTGGGATAAGTATGACATAGCTTGTATTTACATTCTGTAAATAAACCAAAGAATAAACCAAGGGAAATATGTCTAAAACACATTCTTCATGGTGGTACAACTGTAATTTTGGATGTCTGTATAATTTGCTGTTGGCCCTTGTGATGTTTGTAATAGTAAGCATGCACAATCTGCATACTTCTCTATAGCAGCCCTAAGGCTCTAATTAATTATTGGAGGGAAACATTTTAACAGGAGTAAGCAAATCATGGCAAAGGGAGAAATGGGCAGAAAGATGTAGGGTACAGGAGATAAAATATGCATTTTTAATTGAAACTATGGATACATGGAAACGTGAGGCAGGACACAAGAAGAAAGAGGCAGGGCACAATAGAACAAGTATATAAAACAGTGTATGGGCAAATGGCAGAGGGAGTATTGGTACATGGAAAAGAAGTGCAAGGCACAGAAAATACATTTACAATACATCTGGAGAATATTTAAACATAGCCGGATTATCCATTAGGCAAACTAGGCAGTTGCCTAAGGGCACCTACCTGTGAGGGCCACCTGTGTTTTTTTAGCTTAAAACCCTCTAAAACATGTTTTGGCTTAAAAACAAAATGCTGCAGACTGGCCACTAGGTGGTGCCTGTGTGGAACTAGAGTACAGAATAGAGATCTCACTGTGTGTAAACTCTGTGTTAATACTTTATGACGTAGGTATTCCTGGGTTAATATTTATATGTACATGTATATACTGTTATGCTAATTATAAGTGACCCTTGCTGAATATGTGTACATTTGATTAATTATAATTGACCCTGGTTAAATATTTATGTGTTTGTATTATAATTAGTAGTGTCCCTAGCCGCATAGGCAGTTAAATATATATGTGTTTATATTATTGTAAAACATGGCTTATATACAGGCAATTTTTAACATGACTTCAATGTGTATGTTATACAGTGGATATAAAAAGTCTACACACCCCTGTTAAAATGTCAGGTTTCTGTGCTGTAAAAAAATCAGACAAAGATGAATCGTTTCAGAACTTTTTCCACCTTTAATGTGACCCATAAACTGTACAACTCAATTGAGAAACAAACTGAAATCTTTTAGGTGGAGGGAATAAAAATAAAAAATAAAAATAATGTGGTTGCATAAGTCTGCACACCCTCTTATAACTGTGGATGTAGCTGTGTTCAGAATTAAGCAATCACATTCCAAATCATGTTAAATAGGAGTCAGCATACACCTGCCATCATGTAAAGTGCCTCTGATTAACCCCAAATAAAGTTCAGCTGCTCTAGTTGGTCTTTCCTGAAATTTTCTTAGTCCCATCCCAAAGCAAAAGCCATGGTCCACAGAGAGCTTCCAAAGCATCAGAGGGATCTCATTGTTAAAAGGTATCAGTCAGGAGAAGGGTACAAAATAATTTTCAAGGCATTAGATATACCATGGAACACAGTGAAGACAGTCATCATGAAGTGGAGAAAATATGGCACAACAGTGACATTACCAAGAACTGGAGCTCCCTCCAAAATTGATGAAAAGACAAGAAGAAAACTGGTCTGGGAGGCTACCAAGAGGCCTACAGCAACATTAAAGTAGCTGCAGGAATATCTGGCAAGTACTGGCTGTGTGGTACATACGACAACAATCTCCCGTATTCTTCATATGTCTGGGCTATGGGGTAGAGTGGCAAGACAAAAGCCTTTTCTTTCGAAGATAAACATCCAAGCCAGGCTACATTTTGCAAAAACACATCTGAAGTCTCCCAAAAGCAAAAGTGGGAAAAGGTGTTATGGTCTGATGAAACCAAGGTTGAACTTTTTGGCCATAATTCCAAAAGATATGTTTGACGCAAAAACAACACTGCACATCACCAAAAGAACACCATACCCACAGTGAAGCGAGGCTGTTTTTCTTCTCTTCACTGGCACACTTAAGTAAAACAGAAGCACTTACCAAATCTATGTCTGGTCTGGATACAAATATAAAATTGTGATAACCAATTATTAACCCTAGAGTTGTATATAAGTTATATATACAGTGGATATAAAAAGTCTACACACCCTGTTAAAAATGTCAGGTTTCTGTGCTGTAAAAAAATGAGACAAAGATAAATCATTTCAGAACTTTTTCCACCTTTAATGTGACCTATAAACTGTACGACTCAATTGAAAAACAAACTGAAATCTTTTAGGTAGAGGGAAGAAAAAAATATAAAAATTAAATAATATTGTTGCATAAGTATGCACACCCTTAAACTAATACTTTGTTGAAGCACCTTTTGATTTTATTACAGCACTCAGTCTTTTTGGGTATGAGTCTATCAGTATGGCACATTTTGACTTGGCAAGATTTGCCCACTCTTCTTTGCAAAAACACTCCAAATCTTTCAGATTGCGAGGGCATCTCCTGTGCACAGCCCTCTTCAGATCACCCCACAGATTTTCAATCGGATTCAGGTCTGGGCTCTGGCTGGGCCATTCCAGAACTTTAATCTTCTTCTGGTGAAGCCATTCCTTTGTTGATTTTGATGAATAATGCAAATAGTATTTCTTGCTTTACTTGTGGAAATTAAACTGTAAAAACATGATAATTGTCACCCCTAATTCAAACAAAAGGCCCAATAATAACAGATGGACACAGAAGATTGAAAATAGCCAGATTCACACCAGGTGGGGAATAAATGGTAGAGCTAGAATAAATACAAATACTTCTTATCATGTTCTGAAATCCCAAAATGAATTGCTCAATGCTGAGAATTTGAAACTTAAACAGGAAAGAGATGTTTTTAAGAAAGATTTAGAAAATCATCTGCTCATCAATCTGTCCTAAACTAACTGATTATCAAGTTTTAATTTTTACAGAAACAGCAATGACCAAACAAATATGGAAGAGACTGTGGAGAAAATCCAGTAAAGAACCTTTCTTAATCTTTTACAGGGTTTTCTGATATATAATAGAGGACCTTCACTTTTATTTTTTTATTTTTAAGGGCAAGCCTCCATATTGTTTTTTAATACAGAGTGGGTGGGCCAAATTCTATTTCATATACATATACTAAAATGCCGACACTGTCAGCGTAACATTTTTGCTCAGTAATTGTTTTTTACATTTTTTTATTTTTATAAACTATTGCCACAATGAGGACTGTACATGTAAGTGAGCATTTTAACTGTAATTATGAGAAGCAGTTGCACACTCTTATTTTTGTGTTTTAAAGCCTCATTAAGATTGTTTTTGCTTTTTTGCTTGTTTTCTTATTAATGGCAGCAAGTGTTTAGAATATTTTTATACAGATTGCACGGTATCCTTTATTTTTATGAAAATACAGATAGCTTTAAAATATAAAAGAATCTTTTAGTCTGGATTATTTTTTTTAAACATTGTTTTTTTTTTTTTTGGCGGAGCGGTGGCTCACAATGGAACCTCAACAAGTATTTATATAGCTTCATAACTAATAATTTATGGAGCTACATGCATATAAATGTAAATATACTACTGTTATGAATACTAATTTAGTACTGCAAGTAATACATTTAGTATAATACCTCAATGGTAAGTCATTTGTTTCTATCATTTGTTTATCTCTGTTAGGGACAAATACCATTTTAGATCCTGCTGCATGTTTTACGTGTAGTTGTGGGACTTTCTTGAAGCTACAGAGAGATCCTGGTTTATAATACACATCTTCCATTTCCTGAGTGAATACCGAGTCACATTTAATGTTTTCACTAAAGTACCTAATAAGGTGCTACAATCACCTACACACTTTTTCTTTCCACACGTGCTAACAATAAAGTGTCCTTTCACGAGTGGTTCAATACACGCAATACACAGTGCTAAAGACAGCATAAGTCTTAAGCAAGCAAGCTACGTGTAACATTAACCTTTCAATAAGATCCAATATGGGTCAGAGGATGGGACATAGGTGGAAATAGTGACACGTGGATGCAGGACAAAATGGTGGAAAGTGGCACAGATTCCACAAATTGTTATTGAGGTGTAAACAGATGTGTAGCTTGTCAATGAATGAAACTAAAGTAGTTACAGGAGGGTGATGTGATGATGCACAGAGTGGCTAAATTAGTATAAATTAATATGATAAAATGCTTACTGTGTTTATATAATTAGTCCAAATTTGCCCCACAGATCCCCAAATTTGGTTGTTATCAGATAATTTCTGTCTCAGTGAAATATCATACACACAGTGAGTCTACACACAATAAGACATATTTATTTGTATAATTTGAGAAAGCTTATGGCTTTTTTACAAAATAATTAGCTCTCTAGGAGGGGACTGTAAAATATGGCTTATATACAGGCAATTTTTAACATGACTTCAATGTGTATTTTATATATATATATAACTTATTAGACACAACTCTATTGTTAATAATTGGTTATTACAATTGTATATTTGTATCCAGACATTATACCTCCTGTCTTTTTGGTATTATTCCCACAAATATTTATTAATTTATATTTTATATATGTGTATAATGTCTGTGGGAAATGGCAACAGGTGCGGGAAGCCTCACTCAAAAAACAGCAAACCTTAGGGAGGTGTATAAATGACATGTGTACATTTTTAGACAGCTGACAACTGGTGATACTCTAAATCCAACTTATTATCATGTATGACATATAGAGAGGAAAAAATGCAGACCTTGTGCACACAATGGCAGGGGCTCCTCCATTTCATTGTCCAGGGGCTCCAAAAAGGTAGTTCCGACACTGTATATAAAACAGTACAATAAATGGAAGAAAGTGGTTAGAAAATATGGCATGGCAAGGGAATACGGAGTAGGTAAGAGAAAATAGAAATTATAGCAGAAATAAATTGTGTGAATGCCATGACACATTTGAGAAAGACAAAATAGAAAATATAGACAATAACAGCCTTACAGATGAAAGAAAAGACATGTTATAAAAAGAAAAATGTCAAGGAGAGTAA
The DNA here is from genome assembly GCA_027410445.1 of Discoglossus pictus. Lineage (NCBI taxonomy): Eukaryota > Metazoa > Chordata > Amphibia > Anura > Alytidae > Discoglossus > Discoglossus pictus. Next base: position 163,786,120 of record CM050168.1, read on the forward strand.
ACCAAGTAGAGTCACTGAGACACATCACCATTTGTGCACATTACCATGACACTCATCTCTTCCATGGATCTTTTTCTGAGATACTGACACTGATGGTCAGTAAGTCAGGATAACTTGCTCCCCAACATATACCAGACCAACTAGTACCCAGCAGATGAAGAAATGAGAACAAAGGATCATCTTGTCTAGGAAACAGAAAGGTTATTGCCGATGGGGCTTCGATGTCTGTCCCAAAAGATGCCAATGGAAATCTCTGATTCATTTTAACGTTAAGGGTTTTTCAGGTTCTTTTGAAGAGAGGGGGTTTATTATCAGCAACATGTAAACCAGTCAAAGTTGTATATTGCAATCATGATTTTGGTTTTGAGGTTGCCTTTCAATTTTCTAATTTATTAACACTGACTGAGCCATGCTTATCCAAACTCTAGCAAGGACTACTAACGGTCCATGAGAAATAGAACCAAGAAACAATACCGTGAACCAGTGGTTCCTAAAATTTGTACTCTGGCTACCAAAAAAAATGATTGTTAGCTCTACAGAGCAGGGACTGATTGTGCTTAAAATAGATATGTCACAGGGTAGGTTAGACTGACAATCTAATTGGACAGGAAAAATGGACAGATTGGATTTAATTCCTTTACTATTTATTCTTCTATTTAATCTAATACTTGTGCAATATCTCTATCGGATTGTCTACATTTTGAATCATTCCATCCACTGGTTACTTTATAAAATTACAAAATACACATTTCAAACTATCAAAAGACATTCTTCCATTTAAAGATATTAAAATCATTAATTTCTTCTTCTAATTGAGAGGGAAAAGTTAAACACACATTTTTGTTACATGAAGAATCAATTAAACATGAATAACTTTAATTTATTACTTGCAGCATTACTATAATGTCTTTGAATGAGATATAAAAAAAATGGCAAATCTGATTGCCAGTTTTCGGGGTTTCACAATTTTAGCGCAGAGGGGACATGTGCGCCGTCATGTGCGCACAGACATCTGCGTGCTCTGACTACAGCATGCCCAAACACAGCGCAGGCGAGATCTTCAAGCAGAACCAGCACAAATACATGGCCCTGGATCGCACAGGCCTGGATCGCAGAGCTACAAAAGGCAGTATCTTAGTACAAGTCCCTTAAATATCTGGATCAGTTTTTTAACTGTTCACTTGAGCAAAATTTTGAAATAGTTATTAATATTAATGACATATTAATGTCACAGGGTGGTGGGAGGAGTAATAAATAATGTATGTTCATGTTCTCTCCATCATGCTTCCTCAGATACACACATGACAGTTGTCACATAAACATTGACAGATCCAGACACTATCTCCTCTATGTCTCTCCCCCATCCCCTCTCTGTCTCTCCTCTGTCCCTCTCCGTCAAACCCCATCCTCTCTCCAGCTCCTCTCTCCCTCTTCCCAGTTTCCCTTCTATGTCCGCTCTCATGTCTCCCCCAGGACAAACATCCCCCCTGTGTCCCCAGTCTCCCCTCTCCCCTGCCCCTTCTCCCCAAGCCCTCCTCCAACAGCGCTCCTTCTATAGTGCACAGATGTCTGCACAAACATAACGGCGTGCATGTCCCCTCTGCGCTAAAGTTGGCATGCCAGGTTTTGGGCCCAGAAAATATGTTTTTCCTAATGAGATTATTGCCAATGTTTCATTGAGGTTTTCTTTGCCTATCCCTGGAGATCTAAAAAGGTTGAACTTGATTGACCAATAGTGTTTTTTATCCTCAAATACTATGGCCCCTATTAAAGTAAAGGTTTCCGGCGATCCGGTAGCCCGTAAGTGAGGTAGCAAGTTAATTTGCTATTCAATTGGTGTCTTTTTTGCAGGTTCCAAACGGCTTTGGCTATGGCCTTGAAAAAATGGTGATGTTAAACCCGTAACTTACAGCCTCCCGAAGTCTTTGATCTTTCACTTTCGCAAGAGTTAGTATGGTTAAAATCGCAAATCGTTATTCAATTGCTCAATTTCTCCAAGCCTGCAAATGTTTTCACATCTGTAAATGGCAAAAGAAGGAGAAATCGTACAAGTGCTAGTGATTCATAGCACTGTAAAAGCAAATCGCTACTGCACAGTAAATAATGGGGAAAGCGTTGATAGACATTAGAATTAATTGCACAACAGTCTCAAGCTCGCAAATCGTCAGGAAAATAAATGTTTCATTTCGGGGCTACATCGATCTTGGGTATCAATGAGTTAATACATATCAGGCCACCCACATGGACTAGAACTGTATTGGCATTCATTTTCATAATTTTTTATTTTGTGGGTTTGCGAGTCCGATGGCATATCGGATCCCCAAACCTAATTGATCGACATTTCGATCAGAAAGATGATTGGGCTGAATCTATGACATTTGATCGAAAAACCCTTAACAACATTTAACCTCCATGTTTTACTGCCGTAATAATGACAGTCTCGTTTTCTATTGGCTGTTTCGAAATGGGAGGTTACAGGCTTGCTTAATTTTATTTATTTTTTTTCTTCTTTATTTTAACAAATATATTACATCATCGGAGAAAAATGAATAAACAAACAATACACAGAAACAAACATAAAAATAAAAAACAAACCATTGTACCAACAATATTCTACAAAAGTAGAGCAGATTTCTAGATTATATTATACAATGAAAAAGTACAATGTACATCCATACTAGCATTCACTCAGATTCGAGGTGGATAACATGTTTAAGACACGCAGGCCAATGAGGAGGATTGGGGACAAAGGAAGTTACACCAGAGAAATAGTAAGGTAAGCAATATTTCCCCCTACCCTCTGGCTAAGTTGTACTATGTTTGGTGTAGTTGTCCCATTTAGACCAATTTATCATATTTCAATTTTTTGCATTAGCCAAACTATAAGCGTTGAAAGTTAGGTCCCTGTTATAACAAATAGTATTAATTAACTCTCTAATTGTAGGGATAACAGGGGTTTTCCAGTATTTTACTAGCAACCATTTGGCCCCCAAGAGGACATGCGAAACCAAGTGCCTTTCTACTGGGGGGAGAAACTCCAAACCCCTGTGCAGGATGACCACTTGAGGGGTACAAGGAATATGTTTATCTAAAACTCTAGCTAGAAATTGACAAATTTCTAACCACATATCTGAGATGTTTTTACACTTCCACCAGACATGGGAGTCATCGCCTAGAGAACCACACTGTTTCCAGCATAGGGCGTCCCCTTTTGTATTGAATTTTGACATTCTAACCGGGGTTAGATGCCATCTGTGTAAGATTTTAAAAAAGAGTTCCAGATAAGCTGGATTTATAGCGGATTTCTTAATCAGCTTTATAATAGCCCTCCAATTGTCTTCATCAAGGGCCATATTAAGATCTAATTCCCAGCCTATGATTCCCTTACTTTTAATAAACGGAGTGATCTCGCTTAGAATCTTATTACAGTTTGAAATAATATAATGATTCCTTCTCTTTATAATTAGTTCTTCTATTTTAGTAGGTGGATTTATTTCTAGGGTTTTAAATCCCCAGGAAATTAAAGCTTGCTTTAAGCTTTCGTAATTTAGCCATGAGAGTTTTTCCAGGTTATATTTTTTCATTAACTCGGAGTATGTCAGAAAGATTATTATCACATATATAATTGTGAGCGTACGGGTCGTTGCTCACGCTTGCGGGCTCGCGTAGCGAGGGCCGCGGGCAAGGGCCTCAGTTGGCGCTCCATCCCAGCAACTGAGGCCCTTTCGGCGCTCCATCCCAGCAACTGAGGCCCTTGCCCGCAGCCCTTGCGTAGCGAGGGATGCGTGCAAGGGCCTCAGTTGTTGGGATGGAGCAGCCACCTCCTCCCCACAATGCCCCGGTTCGCCGCCACTGCCAACTAACTGATAGACCCACTACATTACAGAGAGTGGTCAAAGGGTTTAGACACTGTCAAAATGGTAGGGATTGAACCCTTTAAACATGTTACTGCCTTCAGTACAGTTTGGGTATGGCAGGCCATGAGTACTACAGTACCTGGCAGCACCCTAGACACCCAACAGTCCCTAGGCCCAGCCCTATCCATATTATAGCATCAGAAAATTATAGGACCAATCCTGTTATGTGCACGCACAGGAAGTGCGCCATCGATGTCACAATGTAGCTATCTCTGGCCGGTAAGTGGTTTTCGGGTTAGGTTTTGAGGGTTAGGGGCCTAGGAAGTTACTTTTAGTGGGTTAGGTTGGGATTAGGGCCGGCAAGGGGTGTAGGGGCTTAGGGTTAGGGCCAATAACTGGTGTAGTTGCCCAGCACTATCCTTCCTAACCCCAGCACTATCTTATTATCATTAGGATACAGGTGCCCAGCACTATCCCTCCTATGCCCCAGAACTATCCCTCCTATGCCCCAGCACTATCCCTCCTATGCCCCAGCACTATCCCTCCTATGCCCCAGCACTATCCCTCATATGCCCCAGCACTACATTATCATCACATATATAATTGTGAGCGTACGGGCCGTTGCAACACCATGTGTATGTATATAATGTGTGTGTGTGTATTGTGTTGTATGTATATAATGTGTGTGTGTATTGTGTGTGTGTGTGTATAGATATTGTGTGTGTGTGTATTGTGTGTATATATTGTGTGTGTGTGTATGTATAATGTGTGTGTGTGTGTATGTATATATATATAATGTGTGTGTATATTGTGTGTGTGTATTGTTTGTGTATATATAATGTGTGTGTATATTGTGTGTGTATATTGTGTGTGTATCAACTGCGGCCCTCGCGAAGCAACTGCAACCCTCGCAAACTTTACGTCGCAACGCAAACAACATACGAGACACGTTAACACACATTACAGACTCGCAAAAATCGGCCGCAACCCGCGGACATGAAAAAATCAAAAACACAATAAATACACACAACACATACATAAAAAGCTTACCTACAGCAAGAGGGAGCATCCAGGACCTCAAAAAATGAAGTTACACCTTCATTTAACTCATAATAAAAGAGTTTAGACACTAAAAAATTCTCTAAGCGAGAGAAAAAATGGGCAACGAACAAAACGAAAACGAGGCTACACCACAAGAAACACGCAAAACACCACAAAACACCTACGGATATTCCACTACAGACGCATACCACACATTAGCCGGCATTTTAGAACAATGCGGAACTACACAACTTCGCTAACGGTTTCGTCTCGCGGATGCACACTATTACACTGCACAAATTCACCACGCTTACACAGCAGCTCCACACCACTAATGCTGCAGCAACATCAAAACAGATTGCAGCTCTTCAACACAATGCTTCAAAATAGGTAAAGTATATTCATTTATTCATTTGGATTATATATTTCAGTAGTACACACAAAACAACATTAGCTACCTTACAATTCCATTGCCGTCATTTTTTGACGGGCAATTCGCTAGTTATTATATAATTCTGATACCAAGGAAATGCCTCCTCTATACAAAAGATAAAGGTTTACGGAGAGGTCGCTGGAATAGACCAACTCAATAGGAGTGGCTAAAGGTGGATAATGTGTTATTTGCAATCTCTCTTTATTCTTATACCAAAATTTTACTAGAAATTGCAAATGTAGTTTACCCAGTGAATTTTTATTATAGTACGATAACCATAATAGGTTCTTTATAGAGGAGTCACTAAGAATAGCCTCTTCAAGGACCAGCCATCTCGGTTTCTCCTGGTGGGTGTTCCAATTTATAAGTTGTGCGACGATAATTTTATGATATATGTCTTTTATACTAGGGGCATTTAAGCCTCCTTTTTCATATTTCTTACTAACCATGCTTTTCATGATTCTACTTTTTTTCCCACCATATATGTATTTATCCAAAATATCCTGGATGATGTTCAGATAATTGTTTGATATACTGTCAGGTATAGATCTTAAACAATAGGTAATTTTCGGGACAATACTCATGTTGGTTGCAGCGATTCTCGCCGACCAGGGCAAGTTAAGAGATCTCCAATTACATAGAATAGGTCTGATTTGTTTCATGACATCTTCCGTTAACTTTAAGAATATCCTTGACTCCAAATGACAATTTTATGCACAAATGGACGATATATTCGGATTTTCAATTATACGAGAATAATTTTTCCAATCTATTTTTAACTTCTGGTTTAAAACCTCTCATTAAGGTATTAGATTTTAAATTATTTATCTTGAAATATGATAGTCTTCTGAATTCTTCCAGAATTTCTTGTAATTTTGGGCATGCCTCCTCGGGGTTAGTCATAGTAATGACAATATCATCTGCAAAACCCATAAATTTAAATTCATCCTTATTAATGATTACACCCTCTATAGCTCTACACTCTCGAATATAGATAGCTAAAGGTTCTATAGAAAGGATAAACAGTAAAGGGGATAAGGGACATCCCTGCCGAGTGCCATTTCCAATTTTAAACTTTTTTGACTCAAAGTCTGGATTTGCTATATATGCAGTAGGATTGGCATACAGGGCTTTAACGGATCTCAGGCAAAATCGTTAAATCCAAATTTCACCAGGACCGCCTGGAGAAATTCCCAATTGACCCTGTCGAATGCCTTTTCCGCATCCAAAGACAGGGCCAATAAGGGTATATCCTGTTCTACCACATAGTTTAAAATATCAATCATTCGTCTAGAATTATCCGATGCTTGGCGACCAGGAATAAAGCCTGTTTGGTCTCTATGAATCAACTGGTTAATTATGGTTTTCAGTCTATCTGCCAATATTTTGGTGTAGATTTTTATATCTAAGTTAATCAGTGATATTGGTCGGTAGCTCCCGCACTGCTCCAGATTTTTACCTTCTTTCAAAATGTTGAATATTTTAGTCTCTGACATCTCAGGGGGGATATCCCCTGTTTGTTTTATTTCGTTTAATAGGTTGCATAAGTGACTCTTTAGTTCAGACAAAAAAGATTTGTAAAACAGAGAGTCAAATCCATCTACCCCCTGGGGATTTGTTGGATTTGCTGCTATTAATCACTTCAGTGATTTCCTCAATGGTTATCTCACTGTCTAAATATTCACGATCCTTTTCTGAAACCCTAGGGAACTTGATCTTACATACGAAGGCTTCAATTTCTTCTTTGGCTGGAAGTTTAAACCGCGTATCATTTCCTAGGTTGTATAATTCGGTATAATAGTCCTGGAAGATCACGCTAATTTTGTCGGGGTATAGATGAATTTTACCCTCTTTATCTCGGATTTTTAAAATCCTATTCTGGCTGCGTTGCTTCTTTAGTCTGTTAGCAAGATATTTACCGGATTTATTGCTGTATAGAAAATGCGATTGCTGATATCTCCAAAGGAGGTTATCAGCTTGTAACTGGAGATTTTTTTTTAATTTGATTGTGTATCCCCTTAATTTTACATCTTAGCTCTTTACTTGAGTTCGTCATATTATCCTGATGTAACTTTTCTAATTCTATGTAAAGGAGATTTAATGATTTACCCTGATTTCTCTTATTTTCGGCGGATCTAGCGATTAGTATCCCTCGAATAAACGACTTGACGGCGCACCATAGCGTCTTTGCTGACTTTACCGAGTCCTTATTAATTAAAAAAAATTCCTGTATATCTTTTTTGATAGCGGAAACAGATTCATTTTTTTAAAGTAGAAATGGATTGATTTTCCAACTGTTCTTAAACATCACCTTATTTGTCCCTACCAAGATTATGCTATTGATAGAATGGTCTGACCAGGGTGACAAGATTATTTCAGAATGTTCTATCATTCGCACTGTGCTTGCGTCCGCAAATATATAGTCTATACGGGAGTAAGATTGGTAACGATTAGAGAAGAAAGTGAATTATTTTTAATCTGGATGGAACACCCTCCAGGAGTTTAGTAGTTCATAACTCTTAATCAAGCTAGAAAACTCAGACGCGGCTTTACTAATATGGGCTTCAGACTTGACTTTATATGACCTCTGTTTATCCATTAACACATTGGTTACCAAATTGAAGTCCCCACTTAACATAATCAATCCCTTTTTGAATTTGAAAATATCTTGTAGTAGATTTTTAAGGTATCTATTTTGGTTTTTATTTGTCAGATAGACATTAACCAAGGTTATCAATCTATTGTTTATATGGCCAATCCATATTATATATCTCCCCAAGGGATCTATTTTTTTAAATTCTTCAGCCACCACTAACCTTTTGTTAAAAAAGATAGAGACTCCTTTTGATTTGTTGTTATATGTGGAGTCGATTCTAGTTGGATAAGATTTATTGGACATATATTGCACTGACTCCCTCTTTAGATGGGTTTCTTGGAGGCAGAGTATATCCGGCTGAATCTTATTATAATTCAAAAAGGCTATTTTTCTCTTTGTTGCTGAGTTCAGACCATTTACATTATGCGAGATAATTTTTAATCCTTTACCCATTGACAAGATTTTTTGATTACTCCCATGTCATATGTAATAACATTTTCACTTTGCATTGCCTCAAATAGTTCCAAGATACCTTCATCATTCTTTCAACATAAACATTCATACATATTGAACCAAAGTCAACCAACATCCTAGACCCTGGTTAACAGGGCGATATCCTGATATAGGGAAATGTCAGGGGTGGCTATCCACCTTTGGTAGGGAGACCTAAAGATATAAGAAAAAAGGGAAAAAATCTCTCCCCCATCTCACCACTCCCCTATCATATCTAGCTGCCGTAATATTGTATTATGAAAGTATCCCCTCCCAGAGGATATTGAAAGTGTAAGACATCCTACTTCTAATAAAGGTGCATTAACCTCTAAATGTGAAATTACAAATTATATACTAAATTCAAATATGTACTATATAAATTATTATGGGGTATTCCCCATTAATTGCCCACCAAGTTGGGGGACCAAAGTGACTAAAGAAAAGGAAAAAAACAGACCCATATATCATATAATCCTATAAGGGAGTTCTTAATTGTATAGTGAAGGGAAGTGGTGAGAGAGAGGGCAGACGGATCTGGAGAGAAGAGGGGGAAGGGCATAAGAGGCGGGAAACAGAGAAATTACATGTGGGAGGAGATCCTTTTTCGACTTTATACAATATAAACATCTTCTACTCATCTATCCAATGAACTATCAATAATTCCTGGCAAGTCTAGAAACATTAACCCCTTCTATATATGGGTACATATAGAATTTTTAACTTAGCCTTGTATGCCAGGTCAAGTTGCTGGCAGACAGTGTTACTTTTTTAACCCCTTTGACTTCCTTAACTATATCCATCTGCCATTCTTTCAACAATTTTATACCTTCCTGGACTGTTTTGATCCTATACCAATTTAGGTCCTTATATACTGAAATACCAATTGCAGGGGTCCATTTATACTTAATTTCTCTCTGTCTTAATATCTGGGTTATTTCTGAAAATTATCTCCTCCTAGCTAGTGTCTGAGCTGATAGATCTGTAAATATTTTAATATGTTCATATGGGGAGAGTAAACCTTTCTTTTCATATGAGACCCTTACTATTGTTTCTTTGTAAGATCTAAAGTGCAATCTCAGGATAACATCTCTGGGTAAGGACTTATCTAAGTGTCTGGCTAGAGGTAGCCTATGGATACTGTCAATAGTATTTTCTGATTTTGAAGTATTTGGGACCAAGGTCCCCAATAAGTCCTCTACATAGGTCTTCAAATTGTTCTCTGGTATCGTCTCCGATATGCCTCTTAAACACAAATTATTTATCCTACTGCGGTCTTCAAGTAAAGACATTTTTAACTGCATGTCCTCTAATTTGTTTTCCAGAATCAAGGTGTATTTTAGTAAACTGTTATTATCTTAAATTAGTTTGTTGCAGACTTTTTCAACCGAGTCCACTCTTTCCTTAACTTCTTTAATGAGTTGTGTATTTTCTGTGATTTTTTTGGTCAGGTCTGCCACAAAAATAGTTTGAAAGTTTTGAAATAGTTCTCTCATTTTTAAGCATGTCAGGATATCTTCTTCATCAGAAAAGGAGCTCCCTGCACTCACAGTTTATGATGCTTTTTCTGGCGAACGATTAGCCTCAACATGAGGGTGAGTTTCATCCTCAGTATTAGAGGTGTTAGCGCCCTTGCTCCTAGGAGAGAAAATGTTCAGTGTTTTTAAGACATCAGCTTTTTTATCTCTTGCTTTCATTTTAGACGGCATCTTTGCGAGTTTGCCTTTAAATGTAGGCCTGCATATGTCAGGATAAAGTTCCACCAGAAGTTTGAGTAAAGCACATTAACTGAGAATCCACTGGGGAAACTTCAGTTTTCCTGGCGGGCCCTCTGGTGTCAAGGCGCAATTTCCAGAACTCGGCTACACCACCCTGCCTTCCCCGTCAGCAGTAATACACTCCTATAATAATAACTAGTGGCTAGTATTCCCCTTAAAAACTGCTTTCCATGGGCATAGCTATTAGCCTACAGAACTGAGAGCAGCTTGCCACTGTGGAACTGATAGAAACTTTTAGCTTTTTTTTTTATCTAATCTGTATGGCCTTTGGCCCATATCATTATGTATTTTTGCTCTATGAAGTTGACAAATTAACCAATAAAAAGAAGAAGTGAGGGTTATTAATACCTCGCTGTTGCAGGCCCCAAGGTGTCTCAGGGAGTCTGGAAATATATTTATATAAGTTTAACATACCTCTTGAATGACCAGATCATTTCCTGTTTTCCAATTTCTTCACCTTACCCTCCAGCATCCAGACTGACCATTCCCAACTATATTCCGAATTCCACTAGGGCAATATGTACAGGAACATCAACTCCCTCCATGTTCATGTTATCACTAATCCAGTGTAGGGGGAGCACATCATAGGTCAGGCATTATCCGCAAAGGCATCTGCAAAGACCTCTAGCTTCACCTGCTCTCTCAGGTTGTCTCAAGCTGCCTGTTATACACGTCAGTAGGTACCCTCGGACTTCTCACCAGAGCTTAATCTGTCTGGGGGCTTGTAGTGGTCACCAGGGAGAGCTCAGGGCGTCAGCGTGGTCCTGGAACCGATCTCCGGAGCCCTCTGACTCGTGTGTTGGAAGTGGCGCGGTTTTCGGAACTCCGCAACTCTATGAGCCACGCTTCTCTTGACGTCTCCTCCCCCTTCTCCAAGGCCCGCGAGCACCACACACTATGCTACACTCTCTGTGGCACCCGCTTCCTCATCAGCACTGGCGGCATTGCCGGGGGCCCGACCCTCAATTATGGAGAGAGTAGGGTTGCTGCCGCTCTGGTCACACGAACGCGGTCATCCCCTCTCAGCTTGTTGGCTCAGCTCCTCATCTCCTCATCTCAGCGGTGCTGCAGTCTCCCTACCACCCTGAAGCTAGCTGTGAGCTAGCACGACTCCATTTCCTGTCACGGCCCGACAGGCTTGCTAAATTGATCATGTTCTCATCCTGAAATGCTACGAACCAGTGTATGGTTTACAGTTTCGGCTTTGGGACAGTAACTTGTGCGCTTAAACAATTGAATAGCATTGCAATCGGAGACGAACGGGAGCCCGCAACACAGCCACAGACATATGTCCTACAGCGATCGAGTTGTGGGCTTACAATAGAATGTAGCTCTATGTTACTATGTATTTTAAAAAAATTAAACAAATTAGTGTACATATAAACAAGCGGTAACGCTATGTTAAAAGTTACAGGCTTGTGCATGAGCAATGAGTGCCAAAGGTTATGGGCTTACAGAGGTCTGCAATGAGCGCTCATTACAAAGCCCGTCAGGTAGAGGGGATGCAATGAATGCTGAAGACCCGCGAGGACCGTAAAGTAGATGGGGGGGGGGGGGGGGGGGGGAGGCTTGCAACACTTCAAGCCGCTAGTGAAGTAATATTAGAAGAAATTTTTGATTGTAGATTTTAGTCTTTCATTCCTATTTTTTTCTGATTTATAATACCCCTCACCTAAATCAGTCCACCCTGGTTTAAAAAGTCCTGGTTTTGATTCCGACCTAGGGATGTATGAAAATTGCTGATTTTGAATTCCCAAAGGCCGTAAAGTAGCCCGTAGAAGTTACTGCTATTAAATTTGCCTCTTTTAGCTACCTGAAATGATCTGTGGGTGACAGGCTGAAAATCCCTGCGGGCTGTCAAAATCTGAACTCCGACCCAGCTAAACCTTTGATCTGTGAAGCCCGTGAATGTTACTATCGCAAATCACTATTTAATTGCAAATTTTCCCCAAAGACGCACTGAGGGCAAGTAAAAGGCAAATTGAGCCTAAAATCCTAGAGGGCACCCGCAAGTGAGTTAAAGTCCTGTCCATAGCACTGTAAAAGCAAATATAAACACAATGCTATATTTAAAATTATAGGGAAAGTGATGTTAGGTATTAATATTAATAGTGCAATATTCTCAAGGCTGCAAATCGGCAATAAAAAATAATTTATTTTATGTTTCACTTCTGTGTTATATTGATCCCGGCAATTAATGTGTTAATGCATATAATAGAACTCGCATGGACTAGAATATTGTATTTATTGATTATTTCATATTGCATCATTTCTGGATCGCAACTCGGCCTTCAAAACCGTAGGTGATTGAAATTTTAACCTCCTTTTATTAGTGACATAATGACGATGATCTCTTTTAATATCGGCTCCGTCTAAACCCATAACCACGGCCTTGACTAATTGATCATGTTCATGGCCGCAAATGCAACGTGTGGAAGCATGGTTTACGGCTTTGGATGTTGGCCATGTATGTTGCAGGCTTGTCTAATTTATTCGCTCTATAACCCAAATTTCAAATTTAATAGGGCACACAGTTAGTTATAAAATGTTAATGGTTATTAGCAGGCACAAGCTAATTTCAAATCTGTAATATCTTGTTAAATTTGAGCATTTATCTCTAGAGGCTACACAAATTAGTTCATATATATTATAGAGTGACCCCTTCTGGATCACTAACTTGTTGTGATGAAGGGGCTTGTGTATCTCAGTGAAGCTGTGAGCTATACCATGTAGGATCAAGATGGGCAAAGCATAGCAGAGATGTCCACTGGAGAGGGAACCAACAAACTACTCAAATATCCTAAGAAAACCTTATGGATAAGCACAACCAGAGACATAACTTTTGTGCCTGACATGCTGTGACCCATATGGTCACAGAGAATCAGATATGATTGAATGACTAAACAACAACAATGACTGAATGACTATACAATAACAACAATTTTCAGTATTAGAACATATGTCCAATGAGAAAGCAAGGGAATGTGGAGTTCACCAACACTACACTTTTTAGTACATCGGCTGGAGCCTCATTTAATTCAACTATTGAAAATTACAGCAGTTAATGATTGATTAAATTGAACAAGCCTGCATGTACATGGCCGAAAGCCAAATCCGTAAACCATGAACCCGTACGTAGCGTTTCAGGGCATGACCATGATCAATTAAGCAAGCTCATAAGTTACAATTTAGAAACAGCCAATAGTAGATCAGACCATCATCATGACATCAGTAAAACATGTGTTTTAAATGTCAATGCAATCAGGCTCGCAATCCAGCGATGTAAAAAATAAATAAAAATGAATAGCCAAACTCTTAGGCCCTCATTCAATTGTGATTTGGCCAATTGAATAGTGCTCTAAATAAGAACATAACATATTTTTAAAATACGTTTTTAGTTAGTGAAAACCTTGCTTTTGGATAGATGTTTACTAAGTAAAAACTTCTTTAAAAAAATATGTTATGTGCTTATTTAGACCCCTATTCAATTGGCCAAATCGCAATTGAATGAGGGCCTGTTAGTCTATGTGGGTTGCCTGATATGTATTAACTCCTTAATTCCTGAGATTGATATAACATGGAAATAAAACATAAAAAAATGTTTTTTTATTGCAGATTTGAGAGCTTGAGTCGTGCAATTAATTCTAATGTCTTTCCCTGTATTTTAAAAGTGCAGTATTGTGTTTTCATTTGCCATGAACAGGTGTTTAACCCCTTGATATTCCTCTCTAGCACTCGTAGAATTTATTGCTACATTTGCCATTTACGGGTTTGAAGGCAATTGCAGACTTGGGGAATTGTTGAAATTAAATCTCAAATTGCGATTTTAGCGATTGTAACACTTGCAGGCTTGAAAGATCAAAGGCTTAGATGGGTCAGAGTGTCGCTTTTTTCAACCGGTAAGATTTTTCAGTCTGTAGCTGGCAAATTGATTGCCGGTAGCTAGAGGAGCCCAGTTAAATATCACTAACTTTTGCGGGCTACATTACGGACTTCGGTAATTGTGATTTTTACAATTTAATGAGGCCCCTGGTCTGTTTTAATGTCATCACTTAAGATCTATGAGGCTGTCCTATTAACTTAATCTCAAGCTGTTTTGCCTCTGTTTTACCTTCTTATTCCATCAGCAGCTAATGCTGAAAATTCACCATTTTGGACAAGACTTACAATCCACTGTATTATAAGCAGTTATTTATGTCTTTAGACATTTTGGTACGTGCAAACCACAGGCTAAGAGCAAAATGTTTTTTCTTCCCTTTGTTTTACTATTACAGCCAGAGATTTCCACCTTGAATAATAACTAACTGAAATACAGCTCGAATTTCCATGAAAATGGTAGGATCCTATTAACTTCCTCCAATATTCAGATTTTAGCTTTTCTCAGAGGTCTAAAGCAGGAGAAGCTTTTGATTTATTTGATTTTCTTTGGTGAGTTCCAGGATCATTTGCCAAGAGACTAGTAAGTTGAAAGTACTATTTTTCTGGGGTGGAACAATGAAACCTTCAATAAAATATAAGACTAATAGAGGCACTGGGTAATAATCCTCCTTTAGAAAAGCAATGCTCAACTCAGGTAATACCCTGTGGATAACTTGAACGGTTTGCAGAAGGGTTTGCAAGCTTTTATTACAAGTAACTGAACTCTTATTTTAATTGAAGTCCCCTCCATTCTGAGCAGATTTGGCATTCCCATACTACATAATGTCACATATATCAAGTCATATATAAACATATTTTTTTTGTCAGAATTTTCAAAATATGTTTTGCCTGTAATCAATTTTATTTAATCAATAGTGCATACTATAAATATGAAATTGAAATTTCCATTTAACAGTGTTATTAGGTATACAATAATATTTAATTTTTATTTGTGTTCACTCTGTCTTTGGGTTATTTTTGTTGTTCAGTCGTTCAGTTGTGTCCAACTCTCTGTAGCCCTGGACCTCAGCACGCCAGGCACATCTATCTCTGTCACTGGTTATGCTTATCCATAAGTTTTTTTTTAGCAAAGATACTGGAATGGATTGCCAGCTCCTTCTCTGGTGGACCATGATTTATCTGCCCATCTTGGGTGACCATACATGGTATAGCTCACAGCTTCATTGAGGTGCAAAAGCCCCTTCACCACAACAAGGTTGGGATGCAGAAGGGGAATTGAGTTATACTGTAAGCTTAAAAGCTAATTGTGTTTATTTATTTGGTAAAACTCAGCAAGGGTAATGCAAAGCTGATCCTTACTATGTGTTTTTTAGTCCGATAGTACTCATGGGGGTTTACTGGAAGGTTTGATCATGAAACTGAAGCTCAAATATTTTGGCCATATCCTGAGAAGAAGAAGGGTGAGATTGAAGGTACATGAAAAAGCCAGAGGGGAAGATGAATAGATGAAAGCAATGAACGTGAGTTTGAAGGAGCTCAGAGGGGCAGTGGCTGACAGATGTGCCTGGTGTGCTTCAGTCCTTAGTGTCACAGAGAGTCGGACACAACTAAACAATACCAACACTCACGGTGCTTCTCTTACTATGTGGTTCCTCTGCAATGTGAAACAAAAGTAATAAAATGGGGGTTTAGCATGTGCATGTGAACCAATGTCTGTTGACATTGCTTATTAATAGTTAAATTGCAATGAACTTCTTTGAACTGCTGTGTGTACAGTGATAATTGTCTGTTTATTCTTAACTTGTTAACTTTGAAACATTATTCACTTGCTGCCATCTGGTCTGAAGGTTATAAATCTCTGCAAATTAGTCTGTTTACATAGCAGATGCATCAATATAATGATTACTTTAAAGGTCCACTTAATTCAGTACAATTTGGACTACATCACTGTAAAGATCTCCTAAAAGCGTGTTGACATACTTTTACATGTTTTTAAATATGTGCATTTTTCACTGAGAAATCAAATCAAATCTGTGTTTAGCTGTGTAACAGACTGCCCACAGTCAACTCCATGTCTGCAACCAATCAGGTTCCAGGGGTGTGTCAACCATTCAACTAAAAACACAATCCCTTTGCTGCATTTCTTTTGAGTTCTGTCCAACTCATATCAATCTGTCTCATATAAAATTAGTGGAAGTAATCACTTTGACATAAAATTTCCATATAACTAGGAGTATACAGTTACCTATATGTATGTGCTATTACACTACAATGACCAAATACTACACTGATAAAGGCAAAGTTATGCATTTCACTCACAAAACCCCCAAATTAGACACACCCCTGTAGCTTTCCCAATTTTGTACTGGTCTCCCGTCCTCTCCCTTCTGCTGCTGGCTCTCCCGGCTCCTCTCTTTGACTATGAGCATATAACTAGGAGTACACAGCTACCAGTATGTACATGAGCTATACAGCAACAATGATCAAATACAACACCGAAACAGGCAAAATTATGTACTTCAGCCACAAAACCCCTAAGTAGAATATTTACATAATGCTAAAATGATGGTAATGAGGAAAGAGCCTTGGGAGAAATTATTATTATCCTTTATTTGTAACATGCCAACTTATTTGGTATATTGCATGAGGCAAAAGTAGACAAGCAATGCAATAAAACCACAGGAAAAGCCATTAGGATGCTGGGATGTTTTAGTAGAGAAACTGGCAACAGATAAAGGTTGGCACTTATATTACTCTATAGACCACCAGTCAGATAAAGGTCGGTACTAATGTCACTCTATAGACCCCTAGTCAGAAATAGGGAGCTACTGATGTCACTATATAGACCCCCAGTAAGAAATAGAGAGGTTCCAATGTCACTCTATAGACCCCCAGTCAGAAATAGAAAGGTACTAATGTCAGTCTACAGACCACCAGTCAGAAATAGAGAGGGACTAATGTTACTCTGTAGATCCCTAGTCAGAAATAGACAGGTAATAATGTCACTGTATAGACCCCCAGTCAGAAATAGAGAGGGACTAATGTCCCTCTGTGAAGATCTGTTTTCCCGAAACCAAGAGACAGATTCCAAAGAACCATTGAGTTTCACATCATGTAGCAAATTCACTTCGGAACTAGGGACAGTTCCATTTGTTCTTCAGCAGTGACATCTTGGGGTTGTTTAAGTATATTATTTTTCTTTTGTTTGCTTGTTCCTGCCAAAATTTCCTGGATGTTGCCTCCCATTGATCCACCCCAAGGTAGGCAAGCCATGCCCACTGTTTTCCCTGTCTCCCGATTGGCTCTTTTATGGACCAATTAGCTGCATACCCCAGAGGCACATATGTTATTGGGTAAATCTTGGGCAGAGTTTGCATAGGTTCAGCACACTTACATGTAAAGTATTTGTTCTGTAACTGCATCAATAATGTGCCTGTAACAAATACAATCAATGCTCTTCTTGGGTCAAATAGACAATTGTGTGTTTGATTTTAGATCAGGAGTCTTCCCTCTAAATGACTTTGCTGGCCTGAATCTCTATTCCTTTCTTGCCAGAAGGGCTTGAACACTTCTTCTGGGTAGGATTGGCCTCCTTGGCCTTTCAAGCCCACTGAAGAAGCAGATGATACCAGTTAGCTGATCCAGTGACCCTGAGCTGATGCTGATGATCCTCATCTGACCTCTGTGCAACAAGAGGCCCATTCCTTGTAAGACGATAGCCTGAGAGGGGATTTCTGTAGCCAAAGGCAGGAATTTCTGGAGCTGACAAGCTCCCCCTCCTGGAATTTTCACATACTCTATAGACTCTTAGTCAGTTAAAGGTCAATACTAATGCCATTCTAAAGACTTCAGTCAGATGCCCATATAGTCCATTTCTGTCTCCGAAATGATATTAAAAGTGGAAGTGGTAATATCAAACAGTTAATAGATTTAAGCATGCCTAGATAAGCATAAGGCCATCCCAAGGTTAAACAAAGCCAAACCTTTAGGTAGATAGAATGAGCAGACTAAATGGGCATTTTTTAATTCTTATCTTCAAATCATCAAATCTATAATTAAATTTTTTTTCCATTCTAAAAATATTTTTCAAGTGAAATCATTTTTTTTTGCATGAAATGATCCACAGTGACTGGAAGGTTTCTCCATTGCTGCATGTGCGTCCCGTTCCATGTTTCTACAGGATATTAAATGAATTGTTATGTCAGAGACAGCTGGTAATATTATAGACATTTAGATGATGCCCAGAAGATAAACTTTGTATCAACACATGACTGTTTAATTTCTTGCAGCACATGGAGGATGCACAAGGTACACAATCTCTGGACATAGTTTCAATAATTTAACTACACTGAACAAAATGCGAAACAAAAAAATCTGAAGTGCTCATTTATTCAACAGATTCAGAGATCCCTATGTATGCGTAGTGTGCTACAAGCATTTGCTTTATACTTTTAATTTAATAACTGTTTTATAGCTGTGGTACTTTACCTATCATTTATCTAATCTATGTAAATATTAGCTTTTTGTTTTGTAAACTGCCCAGGAGCAAATTATACAAATCACAATGACGGCAAAGATGTCTGAGCCCACAGACTTCAGTGTGTGTGGTCTGTACTGAGATCTATCTATCTATCTATCTATCTATCTATCTATCTATCTATCTATCTATCTATCTATTATCTATCTATTATCTATCTATCTATTTATCATCTAACCATGCATATGTATGTATGTGTATATATAGACAGGTAGATTACCAGGAATTGTGGGAGGAGCCCTATCCCACCTCCCCTTTACATAGACTGCCCAGCACTCACCATTTGCACAGCTTTCCAGGCCTTTTTTTCCGTTCTCTGGTTGTCCAGTTCCTCGGAGCTCCTTCTTTACCTTTGGTCCTACTCTGTCCCTGTGAGTTCCCTTCCTACTCCCATGTTCCTTAGTTTTCTGGCCTGCTGCCTGTTTTCTCTTTCTCATCTCTTTTTCCATTCCCACAGGCCCTCTCTCTCCTTCCTTGCTGCCAGTCTCCCTCTCCCTTCTGCTCCCAACTCTCCCGGATCTCTCTCTCCCTTCTGCTGCCGGCTCTCCCGGCTCCTCTCTCTCCCTTCAGCTGCCTGCTCTCCCGGTTCCTCTCTCTCCCTTCTGCTGTTGGCTCTTCTGTCCTCTCTCACTATTTCCCTTCTGTTGTTGGTCCCCCGGCCTATCCTCATCATCCTTGCTGCCAGTTTTGCCTGGCCTCTCTCCCTGCCTCGCCTATTGCCTCCTCCACCCTTTCCTCTGCTGACCTTTTGTTTTCCAATGTTCTTTTTTCCCCTTCCTCATCACAAGCTCAAAGACCTCTGAATGACCGACGAACTCAAATACAGGGCATGATTTCTGATATTGCTTTATCCATCCACTCACTCCGAGACTGAGTCTCACATTTCAGGAACCCATGGCCTTCCTCAGCAGTTGCGTCTGTCTTAGCGGCAGCCCCTAACCAAGGGGAGTCACCACAGATGCCACCAGCTATCATGCCAGCACACTACAACCCAGCTCACCTGAGTGGGGGACATTATAGAGACATCCCTCTGAGACATCGGAGCCTAGGACCATCACTCAGGGGGATATCTCTGTGACCAGCCTATTAAAACCATAGCCAGTAACGTAGCCCATAAGAGTTATGGTCATTAAACTGGCCCCGTAAAGCAAGTCACTGGCAATGTGCGGGTTTGGAGCAAAAAAAGCCTATAAGATGTGGAACATAGAATTTTGCGTATGCAAATCCTTTGTTCTGTCAAGTCCGTAACTGCTACGTTCCAATTTTGCTATTAAATTGCAACAAATTTCCAAAGAGGCCATGGCTTTCAAGCCCGTAACCTGCAAATGGAGGCAACAACATTACGGCCTCCAAATACAGACAACATTTAAACACTGAAAAGGCCAATATAAACACAGCAGAGCACTTTAAAACATAGGAAAGCTTTGAAAGGCATTATAATTACTTGCACAATAATTCCCCAAGAAAAAAAATGCATTTACATTGTTTTTTATTTTTCATATGTTGGAATGGTCATGCATATGCCAATATGAAAAGCCATGCTGCAACATGCATAAAGCAATTAAAGACACACTACCTGATTAAATAGCAACACAAAAAACATGAAACTATTTGTTTTCCCAATTGTAGATGTGATGCGCAAGATGTATATGCAATTATATTTATATTTCATATTTTTATATTTATAACTGTGCGCCCTGTGCTTGCCCCTATCCTCTTGCCCTCTCAACTGCTGACCCTTGCCTCCCTGACCTGTCCCTAAGGCCTGTCCCTTCCCGAACTACCCCCCCCCCCCCACATCAGGATCTGTCCCTCTTCTACGTGTGCCTGTCGCTTGGGCTCCCCTTCCACCACCCACCTCTCCACTCTCCTCCTCCTCTCCCTCCCCCTCCTCTCCCTCCACCTCCTCCTCTCCCTCCACCTCCTCCTCTTCCTCTCCCTCCTCCGCCCCCTCACCCACCTCACCCTCCTCTCCCTCGTCGCCCTCCTCCACCTCCTTGCTCCCCTCCATCTCCTTGCCCTCCTTGCTCTCCTCCACCTCCTCACCCTCCTCTCCCTCCTTGCCCTCCTTCACCTTCTCAAACTCCTCTCCCTCCTCCATCTCCTCTCTCTCCTCCACCTCACTCCTCACCTCCCCCTCCCCACCTTTACTCCCCATGGCCACCTGCCGCTCCTCTCTCTCCTCCACTCTCCTCTCCTCCTCCCCAACTCTCTACTCCTCTCCCCACCTATCTCCTACCTCCATCATACCACAAAATTAAAATATGGATAAACAAAACGTTTTCTGTACATGTGTGTAGGAAAACAAAATGTGTGTGCTTTGTGTTATTAATAACTGTTGGGGGATGGGATGGGGGTGTGTGTGTGGTGTCACCTAACTATATATATGTCTCGATGTGTGTTCTTTAACCTATGTGTATTGCAAATATGTATAATCTGTAAATATGTATAAGTATTAAGTGTAAATCCG